>CM024683.1:12015921-12461915 GCA_014182735.1 Corymbia maculata | reverse complement strand
TTTGGTTTTCATTCCTGCGGGTGGAGTTGCTTGATGCTACATTACTAAGAAACTTGTTAGAAAATATAAATAATAAACCATGCTGTTATCTAACAACTTAAGTTTTTAGAACAGTCGGCAATGGTCCCATAATATCTTACATGATATCAGAGCCAAGGGTCCTGAGTTCAAAGCTTACCAGGCCCCATTTGTCTCCCTAATTAAATTTCCACGCTTAGTACTAGACAAAAAAAGACCAGATTAAATGTGAGGGGGAGTGTTAGAAAATATAAATAATAAATCATGCCGTCATCTAACAGCTTAAGCTTTTAGAACAGTCGGCAATGACTCCACAAAATCTTACAAAACTCTACTTTGGCTGGTTAACAAATTGATCCCTAGCACTGATGTTGGGCTTAATGGTGTATCAAATGAAGCTACCAATTAACTGTATCTGTTCCGTGCTCACATTTTATTTTTGGGCCCTTTCTTTGGCGTGCTCTTATAGTTTCCAATGTTGCTATTACGAGCACTCTACAGATCGCGAGGTTGCAGCGACAATATTCATGGCAGACCTGTCATATATGTTGGCTGAAGTAAGATAATCTTTAGTACTTGTATGCTCGTTGAAATATTCTTCATTGACAATGCTTTCTTCACCTCTTTCGCACTTGTCATGTTGAGAGTTGATTGTTTTGGCAGTTTTGTCACTAAGCGCCACTCTCAAAATGTTCTTCCGTGGAATTGTCGTGTTACCCTGTACATTGCCATAATGTGACAGAGTTCAAGAGTGACTACTAAGTATGTCAAATTTACCCAATTTTGATCATTTCCTTGGACATAATTTCTGCTGTTCTCATGTCAGCTGATGTTCACATCTTTTGCCAACGATTGCAGGCACGTTTTTGCCACTTTGTCATCTGTTGCCGAGATAGCCATCTTCCTTGAAGTTGGAAAGGATGCCTTAGATATTGAGAAGTGGGGAGTTGTCTGCAATAGGTAATCATGAGTCTCTGTAACATTCTACATTTGCGAGGCGAGGTTGAATAATGGGAATTGAATTTTCATAATCCTAACATTTCGTTTTTCTTCCTTCCCTCCCTCTCAGTCCTGGAAAATCAATTAGGGTCAGCTTAATATTGTCGGGAGTCATTCTGATTGGAAGAGCCGCCTTCATTTTTCCCCTTCCGTTCTTATCCAACTTGGCCAGGAAGTTCAAGTACGAAAAGATCAACTTAAAACTGTAGGTTAGAGATCGAAACTTTCTTGCGGATTTCCTAAATATGAGGTCGTTGGCATGATGGAGTTTCCTAATTCAACTCTGATACGTCCAGGTCACTATTTGCTGGCAAGGGCTTATGCATGGGCCGTCTCCATGGCACTCGCTCAAAATTATGTAAAAAATGATCGGATGACGCACTTTTCTGGAGACTTTCCACGCATGATACCGTGGGATTCTTTCTATTCTAGTAAAGCAATCAATGCGATTGCTAGAGATGCCTACTTTAAGAGGTCTTACTATGTTTTCTTCTCTTAATCTGATGCGTAGGCTTGCTCTGAAGTTCATTTCCTGCATGTGCAGTTTACAAGGTCAGATGCGAAATTGCGGGGCAGCGTGTTCATGATCACGAGTACCATCGTGGTCATTCTGTTTAGCACTGTGGTAAGGCGGCGTTTCCCGTGCCGAGTCTAATTGGTGGCATAACATGTAGCTTGTGCCTCAAGATATCATTCATCGATACATCTTCCGAGCCATCTTGTCCCAAATCCTCCATCAGCCACTGCTCAGCAATGGACATGACTCGGAGTCTCACGGAACAGCTGTAAGAAAACAAGCAAGACAAAGCAAGGAAGAAATACGATGGGCAGACAGAAGACTTTTTCTGTATATTCAGTGTGTTTACAATGTACAAAAGGCTTGTAATATATAGTACAAAAGATGATCAACAAAAGGAAATAATCTTTCTTACAATATTGTATCAAATATGAAATTGATTCAGTGTATCAATTCAATCTTTGATTGAATATTGCAAGCATATCTTCCAACACTCTCCCTCAAGCTGGTGGCTTATAGATGTCCAAGACACCTAGCTTGCTTAATAGATATGCTTGTTGTCTTTGACAAAGAGGTTTTGTAAAAACATCTGCTGGTTGCTCTGCAGTTCCAATTCCTCTTGTTTTGATTATCCCTTCTTGGATCTTGTCCCGAGTAAAATGACAATCCACTTCTATATGTTTTGTCCTTTCATGCACTATAGGATTAACTACAAGCTTGATGGCTGCATCATTGTCACAGAATAGCATGGTTGGTCCTTTTATTTTAACCCCTAGGTCTTGGAGCAAGCCTCGTATCCATACGATCTCACAAGTGGTCTTCGCCATGGTTCGATATTCTGCTTCTGCTGAAGATAGTGAGACAGTTGGCTGCTTTTTCGTCTTCCATGAGAATAGAGATTCTCCCAGTTTAATACAAAAACCAGTGATGGATCTTCTACTCATAGGACAAGTTGCATAATCTGCATCACAGTAGGCTGTTATCTCCATGTTCCTTTTCCTAGAGAGAAGTATCCTGAGTCCTAGGCATTTCTTCAAATATTTCACGACTTTCAAGGCTGCATTCATGTGGGACTGCTTTGGTTGGTGCATGAATTGACTGAGTGTCTGTACAGCATAACATATATCTGGTCTGGTCATGGTCAGGTATATAAGTTTTCCAACGAGCTTCTGATAACTTGACGAGTCTTTGAGTACAGGATCATCTTGTGATGTTTCTGCATCATATTCCGCCGTGGTCAATTTGATATTTTGCTCAATTGGAACAACTGATGGTCTGCACCCTGACAAGCCAGCTTTTGATATAATTTCCATCACAAACTTTCGCTGACTGAGAGAAATCCCTAGGTCGGATCGTGCAATTTCGATCCCAAGGAAATATTTAGGTGCTCCTAGATCTTTAATGTGAAAAATGGAGTGTAAATATTCCTTGAGATTCTTAATCGCTTTCTAGTCGTTGCCCATAATTAAAATATCATCAACATATATCATCAGATAAACAAATGACATACCTTTTGTCCAGGTGAACAAAGCATAATTGTATCTGGATTGCTTGAATCCTGCAGCCATGAGAGCATTTGCAAATTTGGCATACCATTGTCTTGAAGCCTGTTTGAGTCCATAAAGGGATTTGCGGAGACGACATACTCTTTTCTCTCCCTGTCTCTGTAATCCTTGAGGAAGTTCCATATAAATTTCTTCATCTAAATCTCCATGAAGAAAAGCATTGTGCACATCCATTTGATATAATGGCCAATCATTGATAGCGGCAATCGAGAGGAAAGAACGTACCGTAACATCTTTGGCTACCGGGGAAAGGTCTCATGATAGTCGAATCCTTCTCGTTGGGTAAATCCCTTGGCAACTAGTCGAGCTTTATAACGTTCGATGGACCCATCTGCTCGATATTTGATTTTATAAACCCATTTGCACCCAATTGCCTTCCTGTCTTTGGGTAATGTGGCAAGTTCCCATGTATGATTGTCAATGAGGGCTCGAAGTTCTGCTACCATCGCTTCTTGCCACTTCGGGTCAGAAGAAGCTTCATCATAACTAGATGACTCACGTTCTTCAGAAATGCGGCTTATACAACATCGATGTTCTGTAGATAATCTATCGAAAGAAACATACGATGATGTAGGGTAGCGAATACCTGGTGAATTGGTGGAGGCACAAACGTAATCCTTTGTCCACGTAGGTGGGCATGTGCTTCTCCCAGAACGCCTTGGTGGATTTGTGGATAAAGGTGCTAGATCTACTTCTTGTTGTTCCCTCTCGTTGTGTGGGACTTGCTCAATGGCCACATTATTCACCACATCTTCCACCAATGTTGCAGAGTGAGGATTCTCAACAGGATTCAATTGAATACCATGGTGAGGTATCATAATATATTCTGGAACTGTAAAGGCTCCTTCCTCATATGAATATGCGTGTGAGTTGTGGCTGTTATTTGATTCTTCCTGAGTTGGCCTGTCTTCTTTAAATGGAAAGACATTCTCATGGAAAGAACAATCCCTGCTTACGAAAAATTCTTTCGTGGTTGGTTCAAAGAGTCGATATCCTTTTTGCAAATTTGGATATCCCATGAATATACACCTTCGAGCACGAGGACCTAGTTTGTCTCGCGGACCCACTGTGGTGGCATAACATGGACACCCAAAGACTTTAAGATGATCCATCTTCGGCTTCTTCCCAAAAAGTACCTCGAAAGGTGTTTGTCCGTTCAGAATTTTTGTAGGCATACGATTGATCAGATAGGCTGCTATCACGACGCAATCTCCCCAAAAATCATCTAGAACATAAGCCTGAAATTTCAATGCACGTGCCACTTCCAAAAGATGACGATGCTTCCTCTCCACTACTCCATTTTGTTGTGGAGTGTATGTGCACGAACTCTCATGCAAAATGCCGTGACTTGACAATAAAGACTCACAATCATTGTTGAAGAATTCTTTCCCATTATCCGTCCGAATTCACTGAATAGACTTCTTGAATTGATTTTTTGACAATGAGATAAATGTCTTCAAATTTGAGAAGACTTGGCCTTTAGATTGCATAAGGAATATCCATGTAGCTCTAGAGTGATCATCCACGATAGTAAGAAAGTAGCGAGCCCCATCATGATTTGGTGTATGGTAGGGCCCCCAAACATCAACATGGATTAAAGAGAGAATAGCATTTGCGCGTGTGTTGCTTAGAGGGAAAGCTAAGCGTGATTGTTTGGCAAGTGGACAAATATGACACTGAGGATAGGGAAATAGGGCACTATGACCCATTCTAGAATGCATAATGAAATTTCTATCATTGGCAGCAAGGTTACACAATGATTTTTATTCAAAGAATTTCTAGGTAAATCAAAGGTCTTTGGAAAATCGGTCCACAAATAAAGTCCTTCAGAGAGGTTACCCAAGCCCATCAGTTTCCCAGTCGAAAGGGCCTGAAAGAAACAAGTGTCAGCATTGAACAACATTTGGCAGGAATTTTCTTTGTAGGCTTTAGACACTGAAATAAGGTTGAATTGGAACTCATGGACATATAGGACATTTTGCAGGGTAATTTGGGAATTGAGATTTACTGTGCCTGTGAATGTAACATGAGTAACATTTCCATTTGGCAGTCGCACAGTAATAGGAACGGCCAATTTTTTGTGAATGAAGGAAAATAAACCTTTATCGCAGACAATATGATCACTAGCTCCCGAATCAATAATCCAAGTACTCTTGGAAATAGAATTAATCAGGCAATAAGAAATACCTGAAAAACTACTTCATTTACTGGAAGTGTCCAATTTTTGTAAAGCCTGCATAAGTTGTTGAAATTGTCCATGTGTCATGGGCTAATCAAAATTGGGTGCAGTTGAGCCAGTGACATGATAAGCTACTACTGATGATTCCTTCCCTTTTCTTTCCTTTTTTCCGGGCTTACCATGTAATTTCCAGCAATTATGAATACTATGATGTGGACGTTTGCAATATTCGCAATATAATTTACCTTTTCCTTTAAAATTTTGCCTAGAAACTCTTGCTGACGTGGCAGAATTTTGCCCGTTGGATCCTTTGCCCGAAAAAGCATATCCACCATCCGATTCTGCATAGGGGTCGATTGATCTAGAGCCATCCGATCGCGAGATGCGATCCGAGCCGTCCGATCGCAAGACACGATCTGAGCCGTCCATTCCTTGCGCCTTAAAAGGCAGATTTTCGGGCGCAAACCCTAGCCCCTCTCTCTCTCGCCGCTGCTTCTCCTGGTTTAGGGTTCGAGCGCCCGTTCGATCACCGCGAGCCGAGGGCGCGATAGCCTCCGTTGCCCTCGAGTTCTCCGGTGCCGTGAGTCGTTGGCTCTCCTCCTGAACAGCCAGCTGGAAGATCCGGCCGAGAGATGGTGGTGGCTCCATCGCCAAGATCTGCGACTTGAAATGGAAGTAAGATTCATTGAGTATGAGTAGAAAACGGGTAGCCTTTTCTCTGTCCTTCATCGCTTTGTACTACTGTAGCGTAGTCTCGGGTCCTTCGAGTTTTTCCTCCGCGGCTTCAAGCTCATTCCAGAGAGCCAAAAGCTTGTTAAAACAAGCCGTCACGGTCATGTTTCCTTGTTTTAATTCTGATAAAGCCTGAGTAAGAGAAATTTTTTTGGCTCGATCTAGTTTCCCGTACATTTCCTTGATGTTGTCCCACATCGTCTTTGCATCCTCGGTCGGAGGTAATCCAGCTGCGATATCTGGTTTTATATAGTTTCCGATCCAGGTCCTGACTAATTGGTTGCATTTCTTCCACTGTCGTGCCATTTTTTCGTTCGCCGGGATTGGCACTGTTCCGTCGACAAACCCGTCTTTGTCTTTGGTAACTAGGGCTCGACGGAACTCTTGAGCCCAGATTGAATAACCTTCCGGTCTTGTCAATTGGTGATTGATGAGTCTCAGTTCTGGTCCGTCGGCGGTGGAAACGTAAAGGGCGTCGCCGGGTTCCGGCCGATCGGTGACGGCCGCGACGGGATAGGGCAGAAAACCGGGTGGAATGACCGGGTAGGGATTCATGCCCATACCCGATCCATTTGACCTGTTCCTTGGATTTGGATCCCTTGGCCCACTTGAAAAACCTGCATTTGACTCCCCAGGCCCATTGGACACGCTTGCCCCATTTGAGGCTGGTGGGTTGTCATTGGGCTGGGCGTAGCTTTGGTAATTCTGAAACCCAGGCGATGATGTATTTGGGCCTGGCCCAAAGAACATTGGATTCGGATGACCCGTAATGGGCCACTGAAGAGGAATCCACTGGTAAGGATGGCCTGCGATGGGCTGGCCCAAAGTGGGCAGCCCCAGATTCAACTGAGCCTGGTCATTTCTTAATTCCTGGGCTTGCGCGATTGGGCTTCGAATTCCAGAATCTGCAACTGTGTGATCCTGGACTTCAGAGGTCAATTCCTCTGTTTGACGCTGCTCGGTCTCTGCAGATTGATTCCGAGTCATTATAGAATTGCTTGCTTCTTGTTTTCTGGGGTTGCAATTCCTTTGCCAGAAGAGGTTCTCTGTTTTGCAAATCAGAACCGTTGGACAACAGGTAATTGCAAGAAAAAATTGGATATTGGAGCGGAAGCTATTTTAGAGGCTCGATCGGGCGCTCTGATACCATAAAAGAAAACAAGCAAGACAAGGTAAGGAAGAAATACGATGGGAAGACAGAAGACTTTTTCTGTATATTCAGTGTGTTTACAATGTACAAGAGGCTTGTAATATATAGTACAAAAGATGATCAACAAAAGGAAATAATCTTTCTTACAATATTGTATCAAATATGAAATTGATTCAGTGTATCAATTCAATCTTTGATTGAATATTGCAAGCATATCTTCCAACAACAGCAAAAGCATACCCTGACCGAGCAGTCTGTGCAAGCTCCTGAGCACGCCTTATCACACGGTGCACCTTTACTGGCGAAAATTGGACGATGCCTTCATGAGGCCCGTGTTCAGCAGGTATGGTTTCGTGCCTTTCATTCCATGCTCGCCCACCGATCAAGACAATCATCGGTGGCTCTAACGGAGACTAGTGATTTTGTTTAGCGGAAGCGTGAAGTTTCCACCACTTTGACGAGATTGATGGCGAAAATGGAGAGCAGCAGCATTTTATTCGAAGCAGCTACTCTGCATTTCTGTGACAGTGAAATTGTACTGAAATGCATATCCCTTAGCTCCCTCACTAATCCGACCATACCATATATGTACTCCTTGTAAAATCCAAGAAACTATATTCCATATCCCGTAGCCTACTATCTATTGAATGCTTGTCTATATACCTTGCCCCTTGTTCATCCCCACATCAATTGTAAGATACACATATATACTTGTACATAATCAAACCACAAACTACCGTTGCTATAAAAAATCATGCCACTGCATGATCAAATTTTCAACAATTAACATCTGCTGGTCTGGCATCACGTTCAGGCACCATGCTATTAAATCAAGTTTCCATCATTGCAGGGTTATATTGCGATTCTAGTTAGCAGTTAAGGAGCGAAGGAGGGCAAAAATTCTGTGAAGATTTTTCAATGGATTCTCATCGCACGAGGCACATTTTTCCTTGGTAACCTTTCCGAACAAAATTGCAAGCCATTGAATTTATGAGGGCTTAGCCAATAAATGAAAATTGGGCTATTGATCTTAATTCTTTCTCTGCCAAATTCACATTTGGACTTATCTTAGTTAAGAAGGCACTATATTGTTTTTTGCTTTTGGGTGGGGATCCCAGCAATTGGGATAAGACAGTCTTTTTCTTTTTCTTTTTTTAAATTAGCTGATCGGAATACCCATTCTCTTTTTGATTTATTGTCTTTTTTTATTTATTTATATCATGTTAACCGAGAAAACTAAACTTATTTCTTCCATTTCCCTTATGATTTTACAATATAAATGACACCATTACTTCCAACAAGCTATTATAATATCATTAATCCTATTGACACTTGCTGAAAGAAGGTTGTTAATTTTTATTTATGGTCTCATATTTCAAATTAACAAAGGTATATATAACATTAGAACTTATAATTTATGATAGCTTACGGATACACAAGTAATTGCACATTTTTTACTCAAATAGTTTGAGCAAAACTATACTTCAGAGTTTTTTTTTTGGTTGAACTATATTCAAAATTAAAAAATTAAATTTGGATCTAACAAATCTTGACCTTGTGGGATTTTTGCCAAAATAAATTCACGGGTTTCTATAGTTAAAGATTGCTTATTTTTTAATTGCAAAATGGGAGTTGAAACTCAAAACTCTAATTACACTTTCTTCACTTTCAAACTCACATCACATTATTTCAAAGGAAACTTCAAGCATTTCATAAAGTATTAATTTAATTGCTATGAGATCGAATCTATGATCAATATTAGTCATTCTTCATCGAGAAATAAAATAGCAAGAAATACCCTTTCTCTTTGCCTTTTTGTGTTTTTTTTCCGTTAATACATAGATATGACTTGAAGATAAGCATGTTTGCGTTTGACCATGCTTCTAGCAAAATATTTTTTTTTTTCACGTTATACAAAAGCAACAAGTTTTCTTATTCTCATACGAAAAGAAACAACGGGGGAAATATTATAAAATAAATTTTAATTGAAAAAAAATGATTGGTCATTAATTAGGAATGAGAGAAAAAAAAAGTCTCATCAATAACATGAGACCAAATCTGGCAATACAAGGATATCTTAGTCAGCTATCTCAAAAAAATGTGCTTTTAGATAAAATAAAATAAAAAGGAGTACAGAAATAACGCCGTCCAAATCTTTTCATTTATATATTTTTAATTGTAACCTTTCATTACCCATTTTCAATTTGCTAACACTCTTGGATTGTCATTCTATTTTAAAAAGAAGAGACAGGTCCTATGGTGATTCTGGATAAGGAAGTATAATAGTTGCGCAAGAAATTTTTTTTTTTTATTCCAAACAAACTAGATAGTTTATAAGTTTTCGTCAAAATTTAATTGTGAATTGCCGTTAGTCCAGATGTTGAAGAGGAAATCGAATACTGATGAAATTTTTGTCCCAACATGTCCAATATCACAAGTGTTTTGCTCTTCAATATGCCTTCAAGGAATTTTCTATGTCTTTCCCTTGTCATCTCGTGGCGCACAAGGCAAAAGCAAACTGAAATCCAGTCGGCACAGGCAATTGAAGATAACTACTGGGACAAAAGCAGCGATCCCATGACGATACGCCTTCGCGAATTTTACTGGAGCAGGGAAAACTGGTCAGACGTCTCAAGACTACACGTCGGTGGTTGTCCCTGTTCCTTCCGGATGCTATTGTAATCGTAGGACGCAGCAATGTGCCGAGGCGAATTGAAAGAACTTAATGAGCGACTAGCTTTGCTTGTCGATGCACTTAGGCAGCATTTCGGCTTTAATGTAACTCAAAATCTTGTAATTGCCCAAGTTTCAATGCAATGTCCTTTCTTTTCCATCACTATCTTAGGTTAGTTCGCCGGCTATCGTCAGGTTTGTCGAGCAAATGACTCAAATATCAAAATCAAATTAATGTCATCATCTTCTTCGGTAGCTAGCCTTTATCCCTCCTCTGCTCTCTCCACCATGAAAATGAACTCGAAACCTCTACTGAAGCTCTGGAAACAAGCTTTGTCTTCTCACGGAAACCTCCATTTATCTCGGAACTAAGAAAGCAGCAGAATCGGAATCTTAGTCGGGCAATGGTTTCCCTCGAAGATCCTCACTCCAATTCCGCTCACTCCCCTCTTTCGCGCGCACCTCCACCTATAAAATCCATCACCACATGAGTCGGTCGGTGCGATCTCCCTTAACGGGTCAACCCGTGCCTGAGCCGCCTTGGTACGGTCCTTTGAATCGACCATCTTTGCTCCTTAGCCAGCGCGGTCATTTAGCAACTCTGGTCTTAATAATCGGCAGCCATTTGCCGTGACTCGTCGATATGTGCCAACATTCCCACCTAAAGTCATCGACAGCATGTCACCTCGACCAACCTTCGGTCTGCACCGATGGGTTGGTTAGTTTTCGGTATAAGCAAAGGCGGACGAATCACTTTTTCCGTGCTTGCCTTAGAAAGCTCAGTAAGAATAGGGGAATTTTCAGAATTTCTCTATTTCTTTTATAGTGTTTTCATAATGAAATTACCAAATGAAGAAGGCCCAGTTGGTATACAGGAATCGGGAAATCAAAATAAGATTAGAAGAATCGCGACATAGGAATTGATTTGAAGATTATTAGATTTAGTGAGACATTTCAATTGAAATTTGTTTTTTGTGGTATGAATAATCTTTTCAAATTACCGTACATAATAGCAAATTAAGTAAATGTTGTTACCACATTAAACTTTCTCCATGCAAAATTTTTCTGTCTACTATACATTAATCTCCATATCTACTTGCCCTTTTCAATTAACTTATTACCATTTGAATCTCATTAATTCTCATCTTGCCCATATTAATAAAAATGCATTAATACATCTATTTCTGATCCATTCGAACACTATTCCCATTGACTAAATAGTGCCAAGAAAGACTATGGAGAAAGACTATGGAGCTTTCTATACCCATTCAAATGTCGCTGGCATTTGTCCCAACATTGCTAACAGTGTCGACACTAGATTTGCTGAGAAAGTTCGAACTTCTTTGGCCTTAGACACGGAGATGCTAGCCTTAAGAGCGACACTCTTATAATCGAAAGTCAAAGTCGATCTGCACAACGACTTGGTCTAAGAGTGCTCATATGCATTGATAGCTTATCTATGGTCAATATGGTACTGGGCCTCCACCAAAGCCCATGGGAGTACGGCCGGTTGTTGTTGAATGTAGAGAGAGGCCAGCCCAGTTTGCTTCTATTGCTTTGGTCCATAGCTCACATGAAACAAATCAAGTAGCGGATTGGATCACAAAAACTCATCGAAGAAAAGCCCTTTTGTTGAATTGGATATTGAATCCACCCCTTCCTCTTTGGGATCTTTTATGTCTAGAAACCCATACTCTATGTTATCATTTTCCTCATTAATGAATGAAAGATGATGTTCTGACCAAAAAAAAAAAAAAAAAAAAAAAAAGGCTTCCTCCTTGTATGACCAAACATGCCAAATAGCATATTTTTCGCACTTTTCCCTTTTCATCTCTACTGAAAAAACTGCATAATAGTATCATAAACTCCAAAATAAATGCTTTCTAGTGTTTCTACCGTGTTACATGAATAGTGTACTATAGTTTCCTAGTAATTTGAAAGCTCTAGTATTTTGCAATATGAAAATGACATTGGCAATCTAATCAGAAGACAAAAGATAATCTAGCAAAAACCAAACTCAATGATTTTGGCCCAAAAAGCGAAAATATGCTAAACTGATAGAATATAGTATTTTCTAATTGTCATAATTTAGACACATTAAAACAAAATAATGTATATTACATGTGATCCCCGCTCTTATCAAGATAATTTATATATATTCATTCATGAAAAGAGAAGTAGTAGATCTGCAATATTTGAAACTATTAAAGACAAATTCCAGAAGTACTGATACAAACATACCATACGCAGGAAATTAAGTTAACAGAAAAAGTTTTATGCACTTTTCAAGTTTGAAAAACAAGTATAATCTTGAATCAGCTCCCCTTACGGTGTTAAAAAAAGAAAAGAAAGAAAGAAGGTTCCATGGCGTCGTTAGAAGGGTAAGACGTGTACTTAATGCTATTTAGAGATTACATAATTAAATTCTTTGGCATGTCAACTATTTAATAGCTTTAATAGAGGCCGTGCAATTAAAATCTCCTATAAGTATCATTTGACTTCTGAAAACAGTATCAATATGTCAAATCGAAAAATACAGTATAAACAATTCTGGATGATGTTAAAAGGGAAAAATAAACAAGGTTGCTATTTTATTTTTTTTACCACAAAACAGGGACATTATGATTTGCAAGTTACTTGCAGAGAATAACGATTTGAGAGCTTTAGCATTTTGCAATTCGTAATGACAATTGGCAAGCTATTTAGATGTCATTTATAACATCATAGAAGAGCCAAAGCACAAGACAGCATAAGAAAAATGACAGAAAAACTAGCTAATTTAAAATAATGACGTATATGATATTTCTCATTGTCCTACGTTAGATAAACTAATACAGAAGCATACCTATTACATGTCATCCCAACATGAAAAACAAAGAAGAATATCCACAATTTACGCAGTTAAAGAAATAATTTTGAAAGCACTAATATAAATATATTGTGCACAAATCGTATTAATAGTTGCATTTGATTTGCAAGTTTCAGAGAAGCATTACTAGTACGACTTCGACCGACTCTGCTCTCGGTGTGAAAGAGATTACACATCACTGTTGGAGGAGTAACACATGTACTTAAAGTTGTTTAGTGGTAACATAATTGAATTTTTCCACGAGTCAGTTATCTAAGAGTGACCATGCAAATAAAATCTTTTACAAATATCACTTCACTTCCGGAATCAGTATCAATAAGACGAAATGAATAGTAAAAAAGTAAAAAGGATAAGAAACAATACTTAGTCCATGTTAGAAGGGAAAAAAGAGGAGATTAGTTTATTTGAAATATATTTAGTAGAGAATTACAAAGTAATAACAAATGTGATCTTTCTTTTCGAAAGAAAATTGTGGGAACAAATCATAGCATATACAAAACCAATTGAAAAATAAATTGATGTTATTTATATGTAAGCTCTTCATGAACATAATTAAGAGAACTTAAAAAACTCATCCAAGTACATGGCGGCTACATGTTCACGTTTCTTAAATAAATATACTTTTTGTCCTCGTACTTTTAGGAATGTTCAAATATATAATCCTTGGATTTTTTTGTTCAAAGCGACAAAACTAGTCCTTACGTTATTTTTCAACAGAAACTTAATTCCTTTCATCACATCTCCATTTGAAATCATATGAAAATGTCAAATTAAGACCACCTACTAATTGGTGATTACTAGGATAACAATTGTGCCCAATCTAATTGATCATACCATTAAGATCATCTACCATATATGCAATAATGGCATTTTCAGTATAGATCCGTATAGAATTACCTAGGACTACTTCTACCAAAATTAGATAGATTTTACTTATTCAAGCTACAGCTTTAACTCACAATTGTGTAGACAAAATATTTTAAGCAATTTTGCATTAAATTTCGAAATTATAGTACGAACGACAAGTGTCCATCAGGTTAACTTGTTTTCGCAATGGGGAGGATAGTATTGAGCGTCAACCTCAGACCTTCCACTAAGTTTTATTCAAAAAAAAGTTTATTTAGTTATTGCAAATAAAGCCATTATTATTAACTATAAAGACTTATACCCATACGTATCCTGTGTTAAATAATAGCCAGCGGATAAGTCTGGTTTGGAATGGAAATATGAAAAGCCGTGCTTAAAATCTTATGAATCAATGGTACGAGGACATGGACATGTCCAAAAAATGGTACGATGACTAATGTTGTTACGAAAAACAAAATATAGGGGCTGAATATGATCATTTATAGAAGCATGAGGACCAAAATTGCCACTTCGTTATAAGCTTGGACATTTAGGTGCATATTTTGCCCCCATTTGAATTTTGTTCTTAGCTTGCCACTGAAGATAAGTTGGGGGTACTGAATGTGCATGAAATATGGTACGAGTAGGGGTGTCAATGGGTCGGGTCGGGTCGGGTCGGGTCTTGATGTTACCGGACCCAACCTGAACAATAAGGGTCATGTCATTTGACCCGACTCGACCTGAAATGCATAAAACATAAAGCAAAAAAAAAACGGGTCGGGTTTTGGGTTTTTATTAAAAAATATTACAATTTTTAATAAAAAATATTATAAAAGGAATTCAAAATACTCTTACGTAACGCCACGAGACCTCGTCCAACCTGTCCGTGAACTATGACGCCACGAGTCCTTATCTAACCCATCCGTGAACATCTCTGCAAACTAATAATTTTTTAATAAAAAATTATGACAAAGGGAATTCGAAATATTCTTACGTGATGTCGCGAGGCCTCGTCTAACCCGTCTCGTGAACATATCCGCAGACAGATAATTTTTTAATAAAAAAATTATGACAAAGGGAATTCGAAATGTTCTTATGTAACGTCGCGAGGCCTCGTTCAACCCGTCTGTGAACATCTCCGCAGACAGATAAATTTTTAATAAAAAATTATGACAAAAGGAATTCGAAATGTTCTTACGTGACGTCACGAGATCTCGTCCAACTCATCCGTGAACATCTCCGCATATAAATAATTTTTTAATAAAAAACATGACAAAGGGAATTCCAAATGCTTTTACGTGACATCGTGAGGCCTCGTCCAACTCGTCCGTGAACATCTCCACAGACAAATAATACTCCCTCTTCTAAAGTTCTGCGTTAGTTGCGAAAAAGAAGCAAATTATATGGAAGATGGGTAGAGAGAGAGGGGGGGAGAGGGAGAGGGAGAGAGATTGATGGGGGCCGACCTGAGGGGCAACGACGATGAACCCGTGAGATGAGACGTGCTGGATGAGTTGCGAACATAAGGAGTTGTAGAGGAGATAACTTGGGTATGTGTGTTTGGGTTGAAGTCTTTAATGTGTTTGGGTCAGAACAATGTTTTGACCTTAACTTGACCTAAAACATATATTCTATTTGTGTTTATAATTGTTACTCAAACAGTATTAAAACCCGAAATATGTACCATACTTATTTCGTGTTTGGGTTATGTTTAGGTTGGATTGGATGGGTTTTTTTGACACCCCTAGGTACGAGTACCAAAAATGAATCTGAATAGTAGTGTGATGATGAATTCTGTAATTTCTCCAAAATTTATCTTCTATAATATGATGAAGATTAATATAGGGATTCCGCTAATAAGAAAATAGAAAGAAGAATCCATTCATTGCAATAAACATTCCTAACAGTGAGGTTTTATACATAACTTGATCTTTCGACTCCGACCCTTGAATCTTGATCTTCTAGTAAGGTTCTTGTCTTGCTCATATCTTCTCCAAAATGAGAGTATCTGGACTAAAACTTACCCAAGACAAGACCGAAGGAGAGAGAAATCGGATCGTGATCGGATCATGGCAGACAGTGATCGGACAATGAGAAGGAGCTCATGGAGATAGAAGTGGTTGGATGATGGCACGGGAGAGGCGGCGCAATGAGAGAATTCTGCAAGGGAAATATGCGAATCATGAGCTTTTTCTTTCTCACATTTAAGAGGGAAAATGCTTAAATAGACCTTGTGTGCAAACTTTAGGGACCAAATTGCAAAGTATATTTAGGGGATTTATGCAAGAAATCTAGAAAGGCTAGCAGCTATTTGGCAACTCAGAGGTGTAGCAAATACTGGAATTCAACCTTAATGAGGTTTTAATTTTATATGCAAATTAATCTTAGATCTTTTATGGCCTAAGCTCCTACGTGCAAGGGTATGCCTATTGGTGATTATGCAAGGTGCAAGCTATGTCGTTGCATGCCCGATTGATTAACCTCTGATGTGCCTCTTATTCCTCTTTCAAATATGAAACAAGCATTTCTCTTAGTCTTTGTTTAATCTTTTTGGTAGGTGAAGTCTTGGTCTTTGTTTAATCTTTTTGATTTCTTTTTCCTTCTTTATTTCTCTTTCTTGCCATCTCATCTTCATCCTTTTTTCGCGATAAGCTTCCCTTCTTCACGAGGATTGGCGTTCCCATATTGGATGTAGACTGAAACAACAATTTAAAGACCAGCGAGGATTGATTCGCATTTTTTTCTTTTTCATTTTTTTTCTTTTTAGTGTTTCTTCTTTCTTTTATTAAACTTAAATTTAAATGATACATGAATATCTGGACACAATTCTAATGGAAAAGTGCACTTGGAGGTTCATGAATGTAAAATTACAATATGATTAAGCATGAAAAGAGTTGGACAAAAATTTTATATTGTTAATTTCAAGCAAGAGGAAAACAAAAAAAATCAATACTAGTCGTTAAATAATATCATTCAAACAAACAATAATTAGAACCCATGTGACGCGCGGAAAATGAAAAAGAAAGATACTCACATAAGGGTGGTAGAATCATACAAAATAAACAATTCTGGTTGATGTTAAAAGGGAAAAAGAAACAGGGTCGCTAGGTTTTTTTTTTTTCCCCTCAAAACAGGGACATTATTTGATTTGCAAGTTACTTAACAGAGAATTACGATTTGAGAATTTTAGCATTTTGCAATTCGTAACGACAAGTGGCAAGCTATTTAGATGTCATCTGTAACATCATAGAAGAACCAAAGCACGACAATATAAGAAAAATGACAGAAAAGTTAGCTAATTTACAATAATGACGACAACATTGTTAATTTGGCCCTAGAATAAAATAAAAAACTACTAAACTGACAGAATATGATATTTCTAATTGGCCTACGTTAGATAAACTAATACAGAAGCATGCCCATTTACATGTCATCCCATCATGAGAAACAAAGAAGAATATTTACAAATTACATGGAAAATTTGTCCAAAAAGTCCTAACTTATTGTATTTTTGTCAAGAGAAAATGTCACAAAAAACCTCAAACTATACCCCTTAAGACAATTTTACCCTAAACTTTTTTTTGTGCCATCAAAAACCCCAAACTATGCCACTTGAGACAATTTTACCCTAAACTTTTTTTTGTGCTACCAAAAATCCCAAACTGTGCCATTCGTGACAATTTTACTCTGAATTTTTTCTTATGCCAAAAAAATCCTTAAACTATGTTACCTGGATACATTTACCCCAAACTTTTTAACTAAATGGTATTTTTATCTTTTTACATTTTACTTTTTCTTCTTTTTTTCTCTTCCTCTTCCCTTTGCCATGGCCGACAAAGGGAAGCCAACGAGGGCTACCCTCGCCAGCAGTAACGTTTGGCTAGGGCGGCCCTCCTTGGCATTGAGCGAGGGCAACCCTCGCCCTTGGTAGGCGAGGGCGATCCTCGCTGGATCTATTGGGAGCAACCCTCCCCGGCGTTAGGCGAGGGCAACCCTCGCCTGAGTCAAGCGAGGGCCACCCTTGCCAACTTCCCTCTGTCGGCCATGGTAGAGGGGGAGAAAGGAAAAAGAAGAAGAAAAAGAAAAAGTAAAAAGTAAAAAGTAAAAAGATAAAAATGCCCTTTAGTTAAAGAGTTTAGGGTAAATGTGTCCCAAGTGACATAGTTTATAATTTTTTGTGGCACGAAAAAAAGTTCAGGGTAAAATTGTTCCAAGTGACATAATTTGGGGTTTTTGGTGGCATAAAAAAAGTTCAGGGTAAAATTGTCTCGAGAGGCATAGTTTGTGATTTTTGGTGGCATTTTCCCATTTGTCAATTTAGTTCTAAATCTTTCAATTTTGCCAATTGAATCTTAAACATTTTCGTTTTTTGTCAATTTAGTCCATCTAATCAATTTTGGTCAAAATTCACTAACATAGATGCCAAATATCCTACATGGTATGGTCGGCATTGACGTGGACTTTTTTAATACTATTTTTCTCTTTTTTCTCCTCTTCTTTGCTTTTTTCTTTCTCTAGATTTTTGGAGAGAGGGCTGATGAGGGTTGCCGGCCGACTCGCCAAGGACCAATCAACCCTCACTAGCTCTAGGCGAGGGACGTGACGCCCTCACCTAGGGCTGGCAAGGGATGGCCAACAACCCTTAGAGGCCCTCTCTCCAAAAACCTAAAAAAAAAAAAAAAAAGCAAAGAAAAGAAACGAAAAAAAGGAAAAAAAAATCACAAAAATTTTAAAAAAATATTAAAAATGTCTGTGTTAGCAATTTCCGGCCAATTTTGATCGGATGGGCTCAACTAACAAAAAGTGAAAAAAATTATGATTTAATTGGCAAAATTGAAAGTTTTATAATTGAATTAGCAAAATTTATGATTTTTTGGACAATTTTTCCCAATTTACACACTTAAAGAAATAATTTAGAAAACACTAATATAAATATATTATGCACAAATCATGTTGATTGTTCCATTTAATTTGCAAGTTTCCAATAAGCATTACGAGTAAGACTTCGACCAACTACGGTCCCGGTGTAAAAGAAATTACACGACACTGTTGGAGGAGCATCACGTACTTAAAATTGTTTAGTGGTTACGTAATTGAATTTTTCCGCATGTCAGTCATCTAAGAGTGACCATGCAAATAATTTTTTTACAAATATCACTTACTTCCGGAATAAATATCAATCTGATGAAATGAATAGTAGAAAAGTAAAAAGATCAATATCAATATCATTTTTGGAAAATGTTTTTCACTTCATTCATTTCTGCAAAATATGGTACCGGAGATAAGTTGGGAGGACTAAATGTGTATGAAATAAGATAAAAGTACCAAAAATGAATTTGGGAAATAATATGATTATGAATTCTATAGTTTCTCCAAAAATTTATCTTCTATAATATGATGAATATTAATATGAGTATTAAGCTAATGACATATTAGAAATAAGACTCCACTCATTGTAATCAACATTCCTAACAGTATACATATCTTGACCTGTTGACTCCTCTTCTTGAATCTTGTTCTTTTATTGGAGTCCGATCTTGCTCATACCTTCTCAAAAATGAATCTGGACTAAAACTAACCTAAAACAAGATCGATGGAGTGAGAAACCAATCATGATCGGACCATGGCGTGGCAGTAGGAGTGGTCGCATGACGGCACCGGAGAGGCAGCGCAAAGAGGGAATTCCGTTAAGAGTAATATGAAAAATCATGACCCTTTTCTTTTTCAAAGAGGGAAAATGCTAAGATAGACATATGGGCAAACTTTAGGGACCAAATAGCAAAGTAGATTTTAGGGGATTTATGCAAGAATTCTAAAAGGCTAGCAGCTATTTGGCAAATAATATGTGTAATATATGCTGGAATTCAACCCCAATGAGTTTTTAATTTTATAAGCAAATTAATCACAGATTTTTTGGGGCTAAGCTCCTACGCGAAAGTGGATGCCAGTCATGTTTATGCAAGGTGCAAGCTATGTCGTAGCCCGATCAATTAACCTCTGATGTACACCCTATTTCCTTTTCAAATATGAAACGAGTACTTCGACGGAAGTACTTTATCTTTATTTGTTAAATCTCTCCATCATTGAAAGTCTTGGTCTTTGTTTAATCTTTTTAGTTGGTGAAGTCTTGGTCTTCGTTTAATATTTTTGATTTCTTCTTCTACTTAATTTCCCTTTCTTACCATTGCGATTTTAAACCTATCTTGCTATAACCAAGCATCCGTTCTTCACGAGGATTGGTGGTCCCATATTGGATGTAGACTTAAAAACAAAATAAAGATCAAGCGAGGATTGATGCACACTTTTTTTCTTTTTTGGTTTTTTTATTGTTTTTTATTTTTAGTTTTACTTTTTTTTCTTTTATTAAACTTAAATTTGAAAAGATGTATGAATCTAGACATAACTCTTATGAGAAAGTGAAATGGAGCTTAATGAATGAAAAATTGCAATATGATTAAACATGAAAAGAGTTGGGCACAAATTATTATATTGTTAATTTCAAGCGAGGGGAAAACGATCAGTAATCAATACTAATTGTTAAATATTATTTCATTCAAACAAAAAGAACTAGAATTCACGTAACGCGTGTTACTTGTATGAAAGAAACACATTCACGGAGGGATGGAAGGATAAAAATATGATGTCTAGAAATGTCACGGTCTTCATGAATATATGGTTAATTTAGATGAACAAATATATAATTGTGGAAGCTACAAATATTTGGTACAATCTATGGACATTAAGAAACAAGGACTAGTGGACATAAAGTATTTTGTTTTTATTTGTCTAACCTCTTACGTATGTCCTTGAAAGTCTTTGATTAATCTATTTGGTAGGTGAAAGCCTTGGTCTTTTTGGACTTTATAGTTTTCTCTCTCCATTAGTTCATTACACTTTGTTTCACCATCTCTTACTGTTCTCTAGGGTCACCGATTCACCAATGGCCATTGGAGAGACCATTGTAGGTTCCCTCTTGCAAGTCCTATTCGACAAGTTGATTTCTCAGGGATTGGACATTGTGCAACGAAAAGGAATTAGCACCACCCAGCTCAGTAAGTGGAAGAGGATGCTAATCACAATCAATGCGGTGCTGGATGATGCAGAGGACAAGCAATGGAGCGGTAACTATCTAGTGAAGCTGTGGCTAGATGATATTAGGGACTTGGCCTATGACTTGGAAGACTTGCTCGATGAGTTCGGGATCGAAGCTGCTCATGCCAAGTCGGAGGCGGAATCCAGCACAACCAGAGGTCAGGTAAAAAGAAAGTTCTCTTTCTTTGGCCAAGATGAATCCTTTGGACAGAATCCAAAGCCACACAAGCTCATCTCTAAAACCGAGGTACAGGAAATCAATGACAGGTTGGAAGAGATTGTCACTAGGAAGGCTTGTCTAAGCTTGAGAAAGAATGCTATGGATAGATCCAACTACACCAACAAAATGCTCCCCAACACTTCTTTACCAGAGCCTCAATTTTTCGGTAGGGAAAAGGAAGAAACAGAGATACTCGAACTATTGATCGATGAAGCCGACAATGATACCATCCCGAGCATAGTCCCCATAGTTGGGATGGGTGGTATTGGAAAGACGGCCTTGGCTCAACGGCTTTTTTATAACGCCAAAGTGATTAAATGTTTTGAGAGCAGAGCATGGGTATGTGTTTCAGATGTTTTTAATGTTTTTGACATAACAAGAAATATTTTGCAGTCAATCACTAGCTTATCTGGCAAGGGAAAAGATCTTAATTGGGTTCAAGTTAAGTTGAAGGATAGTCTATCTGGAAAGAAGTTTCTTGTGGTTTTAGACGATGTATGGAATGAGAAGTACGGAGAATGGACTGTCCTCTTAAAGCCATTTGAAGCAGGGGCTAAAGGAAGCAAGATCATTGTTACGACTCGCAACCAATCTGTTGTTTCCATAACAAGAGCTTTGCCCTATTCTTTGGAGGAGTTGTCCTTGGATAACTGTACAAGCTTATTAGCCTATCATGCTCTTGGAGCAACAAGTTTTGAGAGCCACCCAGATCTTGAAACAATAGGCAAGAAAATAGCTAAACAATGTGAAGGATTACCTTTGGCAACGAAGATATTGGGTGGTCTCCTATGTAATAAATAGAATTTTGATGAATGGAAAGCTATCTTAAATAATAGGATGTGGGACCTTCCAACCAAAGAAAATAGTGAGGTTCTCCCAGTTTTAAAATTAAGCTATGTCCATCTTCCTTCTTATTTGAAGAGATGTTTTGCTTATTGTGCAGTATTTCCTAAGGATTATGAAATTGAGAGGGATGAGCTAATACTCTTATGGATAGCTGAAGGCTTTTTAGATGGACAAGAAGCAAAGGAGAATATCTTGAGGTTAGGAAGGAATCATTTCGATGAGTTAGTATCTAGATCATTTCTTCAACAATCCAGTGTTGATGCATCTAGGTTTTCAATGCATGATCTCTTGAATGATTTAGCAAAGTCAGTTGCAAGTGGGACATGCTTTAGCTTAGAGGACTCTCAACTGGCAAGTTATGAAGATGATGCATATCTTGAGAAAGCTCGTTATGCTTCATTCGTCCTACCGTACTCTACTACATCAAAATGCTTGATAGCATTTGACAGAATGAAGGTATTAAGAAGTCTAATCCTACTAAATGTTCAATTTAGTAGGCATGGCAAAGTCCATATTTCCAACAAGGTGTTGTATGACTTGCTAGTAAAATTGAACAACTTGAGGGCATTCTCCTTATGTCATTGTGACATCACAGAGGTACCGAATTATGTTGGTAATTTGAAACATCTTCGATATCTCAACTTCTCGTACACTAATATCGAAATGTTACCTGAGTCAATTGTCTCCTTGTGCAAATTACAAGCTCTAATCTTAAGAGGTTGTCAAAAGCTTTCTACGTTGCCCTTAGGTATTACACAATTGGTCAGCTTACAATTTCTTGATATTAGAGAAACAAGGAGCATAAAAAAGATGCCCTTGCATATTAGTAATTTGAAGAATCTTACAATCTTGACCAAGTTTGTGGTAGGGGCAGAGAAAGGGTCACAGTTAAAGGAGCTAAAGAACTTGCCACATCTTCAAGGAGAATTGCACTTATTAGAATTGCAAAAGGTGGAGGAAGTTAGAGATGCTATTGATGCTGATTTATTTGGAAAGCAAGGCCTTATCAACTTATTCTTGCATTGGGATGGGGATATTAAAAATGTCCAAAATGATGAGAAAGAAGCACAGGTGCTTCAGGTTCTACGACCTCACATTAATCTTGAAAATCTCACTCTCTCATTCTATGGTGGTGCAATATTCCCTTCATGGTTAGATAGTCCATCCTATTCTAAGATAGTGTCTTTGTGCTTAAAGAGCTGTCCTAATGTCCAATTGTTGCCATCACTTGGACAGCTACCTTCACTCCTAGAATTATCTCTTGAAGGTCTACATGCTGTAACTATGATAGGCTCTAAATTTTATGGACCAAAACAGCCATTTTCATCCTTAAAAACTTTGAAGTTTGAAGAGTTATTGTCATGGAAAGATTGGTCTTGTTATGTCGGTGGCCAAAGAGAAGAAGTGTCATTCTCCAGTCTTCAGCAACTTGTACTCCAGAATTGTCCTGCATTGATCGGGACATTTCCATGTAAACTTGATCATCTCATAAAACTTGAAATTTATTCATGCCCACTTTTGAATGTCTCGACTAGTGTGGTTTGTCTTCCATCTCTCCGTGAATTATACCTTGAAGATTGTGACAAGGAGATCTTAAAGAGCGTGGTCAACCTAACTTCTTTAACCATTCTAAAAGTTGAAAAACTTGCAGAGCTTGTTTGCTTTGATGATAGGTTTATGAGCTACTTGGTCAAGCTAAAAGAGCTTCATATAAGAAGCTGTGACAAGCTAACATATTTGTGGGAAGATGGAAATAAAATGCTAGATCTCAATTGCCTTCAAAGAGTAGTCATCGAAAGATGTCCTCAATTGACATATCTTGTGCTCGGAGAAGAGCTACCCTGCAACCTTGAAAGGATGGATTTGGTGCTTTGCACGAGTTTAGAAAAGCTTGCAAGCAAGATGCACAGCCTTGGCTCTCTCAGAGATTTGAGCATTTGTGATTGTCCAAAACTCATGGGACAAACCATTCCTCCAGGTGAACCTAGCAACAATAGCACGGTGTCTCAACTCGAAGATCTGTGGACTGATTCTCCAATGCCCTTTATGTTTGCCAGGGGTAGACTTGTTGCTCTAAAGAGACTTACTATTTATGGTTCCAAGGAAATCAAGTCGCTGGAAGAGATCATAGTAGAATCTCTCAAATCCATGAGTGTTGTTGGGTGTGAGAATTTGGAAAGTCTACCACAGGGCCTTCATAGGCTCTCTTATCTCACTCAATTGGAAATAGAGGACTGTCCAGCTTTGGAGATGGAGTGCTTCCCTCCCCTTCCCATCACCTTGTCGTATCTTAGCCTCGATAAATGTCCAAAGTTCAAGTCTATACCAGATCAGTGGCGTCATCTTACATCCCTCAAAACACTAATAATTATGAGGTGCCAAAATATCAAATGTTTCCCCGAAGGAGGATGGCCTCCCAATTTGTTACGTCTCAACGTTAATGGATGTGAGAATCTAAAACAGCCAATGAGAGAGTGGGGCTTGCATATGCTCACATCCCTCGAGTATTTGGAAATTGACTGTAGCATGGGAGGCGAGGGAGAGAAGGCGTTGTTTCCTTCGGAGGGCGAGGATGGGTGGAGTATTCTATTTCCTTCCTCTCTAACCTCTCTTTGGCTGAATAAAATGAGGAACGTGGAGAGTCTATCAAATGGTCTTCGCAACCATCTCTCTTCTCTCACGGACTTACGGCTTGAATGCCCGAATTTGAGGTACTTGCCAGAGGATGGCTTCCCTCCCTCCCTCTGTATGTTGTGCTTCTATGGATGTGAGATGCTAAAAGATCGATGCTCAAGACATGGCGAATATTGGCACCTCATCCAAGAAATCCCTTTCATCAAGATTGGGGACGATTATATCAAATAAATTGAAAGCGATCACACCAGACCCGTGATAAAAGATTTCTCTCCGCGGACTACATTTTCTTCTTCATGTAATGCTTCCATCTACTTTTATTCTTTCGCTTTCATTTGCTAACTGCCGCAATTCATTCTTCCATCTTCTGTCAGTTTTGTGGGGTTCGGTTAAGTTTTTGGCTGCGAAGGCATCAATTTCCGTTCTGATTTTTTCTTTCCCATGGAGATGTTCACACGAATTTCCACAAACCGGCCACTGATTAGTTTCGTCTCGTTCTAATGAGTTTTTGGAATAATGCAAGCGGTTTTTCTATTTGTTCTGTCATATGTCATCTCGTCCTAATTAGTTTTCGCCTACGTGAACTTTCTCTTTCCATTAGATTTTTGGGATCGATTGTCTTCCCCCAGTTTCAAAAATACAATTGACTCGGTCCACTAAGCATGTCGAATCCTCCCACTTTCGATCTTTTCCTTGCACTTGACTCCTGTAATTCTCGTGTCGCTAATTTTCACATCAATTTGCCACTGATTTCAGGCTCGTCTTTGCCACTTTGTCGTTCGTTGCCGAGACATTCATCTTCCTTTCACGTTGGAATGGAAGCGTGAGATACTGATTGGTGGGGAGTTGTCAGCATAAGGTAAGGACAATTCCCTGTTACATTCTTCATTTGCCCGGCGAGATTGACAACAGGGAATCGAGTTTCGATTTTCCTAATGGTTCGTTATTCTTCTTCGTTCATTTTCAGTCCTGGAAAATCGATCAAGGTCAGCTCGATATCTGTTGGGACTCGTTCCAGTTGGAAGCACCGCCTTCGTTTATCACCCGTGGTTCTTATCTGACTTGGCCAGGAAGTCTAAATAGAAAAGATTGATTTTAAAGCAGCAGGTGAGAGATTAGAGTTTTCTTGCTGATTTTCATGTGAATGAGGTAGTTGGCATGATGAAATTTCCAAATTTAACTCTGATATGTTCAGGTCGCAATTTGGTGGGCAAGGCTTATGCAGGGCGCTGTCTCCATGGCACTCGCTTATAACCAGGTAAAAAGATCGGACTACGCGCTTTTCTGGAGACTCTCCACACATGATACCGTGAGATTTTTTCCAATTCTATGTATTAGTCACTAGAGATGCCTGGTTTTACTATGTGTCCTCATCTTAATCTGACGCATATGCTTGCCCTGAAGTTCATTTTCTGCGGATGCAGTTTACTCGACCCAATGCGAAAATTGCGGGGCAATGCATTTATGATCACGAGTATCATCACGGTTATTCTGTTCAGGCAGGATGGCGTTTCATATGTCAGTCTAGTTAGTGGCATAACGTGTAGCTTGTGCCTCAAGATATCATTCATCGATGCAGGTGTCTGGACTGTCGATGAGCTCTCCCATGAGAATCTTGCTCCCTTCTTCGCCCATATGCTTTGCCAGCACGACATCTTCCATGCATCGAGTCCCAAATCCTTCACTCAGCCACTGCCCTGCAATGACATGAATCGGACTCTCACCAGAATGGCATAAGCACTCCTACTGGGCAGTTTACGCAAGCTCCCGAGCACGCCTTCTCACACACTGCACCTTTATTGGCGAAAATTCAATGATGCCTTCATGGGAACCCTTCATGCTGGCGAGTTTTTGTGCCTTTCATTCTGTGCTCGCTGTCACACCCCGACCCTCGAGCACGCGACGATCCCCTTTTTCTCTTTTGGTCATCTAAATGCGACGTCCCAAGACGCGTCACCGACCATTACTTTTATCTTTCCATTAAACACATGCGGAAGCAATAATCCCCGTACCACATAACAATCAGGATAGTTAAGGAAATCAATCAGAAAACACCATCAATAGTACACATTTATTTATCTAATGATTAACCCTATGAAGTTTACAAGTACAGGCCCTTACCACGGGCATCTCTCTATCGAGCCAATGACACAAACAAGGTCAGGGTTAATCTACTTCTTCTAACCAAGACTACGAATCGCAACACGTGCCGATTCTTCATCCAACGGACCTGAAAATGGTTATACAATAACCAGTGAGATAAAATCTCAGTAAGTTCGGGCGCTAAGCCTCGGTTACCAATCCACTTCAGGGGTACCTAACAGGCATGTCTCTCATAATGACATTCAATAATTAACCATCCAATCACAAACCAAATCACAAACAGCCTTACCTCGCGACCACACCTACCTTGCACGATAATAACCACACGTGCCAAATATAGGGCAACATATAATCGCATAATCAAAACACCACAAGTGCATTCCATGCATATAGCAGTTAAGTATGTCTAAATAATTATGACCCATCGGGTCACGGCACAACCCGAAAATTGGCAGTCTACCGGATATAACCGGGCATCGTGTACCTAACACACATTCCTCACAAGAACAAATGACCATCAACTCAATTCGCCTACTATGCACGATACAAAACACACATGTACAGGCTATCACATAATCAGAACACAACACATGCATCTCACGCACCCAACAGTCAGGCGTGTTCCAATTATACACCTACTCACTTAAACACGCATTAAGGCACAATCACCTCTGCCTCCCCGTGTAAACACACCTCAGGGCTCTACCTTTTCTCCGCGTAAACACGCATCAGGGCACGAGCACTCTACCTCCACGTGTAAACACACCTCAGGGCTCAACCTTTTCCCCGCGTAAACACGCATCAGGGCACAATCACTCTACCTCCCCGTGTAAACACACCTCAGGGCTCTACCTTTTCCCCGTATAAACACACATCAGGGCACGATCTCCTCTGCCTTCCCATGTAAACACACCTCAGGGCGCACGTGAACTCATAAGCCCACGTCATAATCCGCACAAGACATGCATGATGCCCACATATGAAGCAGTAAGTATTTCATATTTATCCATGAATCGCCACATTGCGATAATCCAATAATCAATCAGTTTCATAAGGAAATACTACATAATTCCTGGAATAAACGTGCTTCAATTAATAAGGCACAAGTAAACTATCAGCAAATTAATCAATTATTGCCTCAGACAATATTTATCTTACGATAATACGACGATCGATAATTCCCATAAATCACTAATTACCACAATTACTTATTGAAAAGTAATTAATCCAAACTCGGGGAATTATCTCAATCAACCATCACTAAGCATAACAATTACCAACAATGTAATTTATTATTATCAAAATAATAATAAAACAATATTATATTAATTTCGGAATAAATAAATATAAATAATAAAATAAATGCATAATTAACTAAAATTACCATTAGTCACTAATTAACCCCCATTAACCTCAATTAGCCAAAATACCCATCACTAACCACCTAAACCCAATTAACCTAACTAAACTAACCATAAACGAGATTAACACGCTAAACAAGGGTTTATAGCCGAAACTTACTGTTTAACGACGGCGAAGGCGTGGTTGCGACGGGGGTGATGAGGCGGTCGCACGGGTGCCTCCGGGGTGTCGGGACGGACGACGAGGTGGCCGGATCTTGGCCGGAGGCCCGCTGTCCGCGCGGCCAAAGAGGGAACCGGGGAAGAAGAAGGCTGCCAGCAGCTCAGGGCTAGCTGGGGGCGGCTTTCCGGTCGGCTAGGGGCGGCGGACGACAGTCAGGGCGGCGGCTAGCGGCGGCCGGAGGCTGGGACAGCAGCAACAGCAGTTGCTTCGACCGACCAGACCCAAGCACAAGGGAGAGAGAGGAGGATGGGCGGTCGGCTGGACAAGAATGGGCGGTCGACGGCGGCCTCCGGTGCTAGCCGACGCAACTGTCACGGCGGAGAGGAGGACAGGCGAGCGGCGACGACGAAGCCCGACTCGGAACCGGGGAGAGAAGGAAACCGGAGAGGGGAGGAGGAGTTGGCGTCGGGGTGGCTCAGTCGCGGTTCACGGCGGTGCTAGGCAAACGGCCGACGACTGGAGGGGCCAGCCCGGTCGAAACCAGACGCGGCGGAGGAGGAGAGAGAAGCTGGATGAAGCCGGGCGGCTTCGAAACCGGCGGACGGTGGCTCGCCGGCGTCCTAGTAGCGAGCAGGGGTGGCGGCGGAGTTGTTGTGGTGGTTGGTGAGGCGGCGACGCGGCAACTCGGCGGCAGCAGCAGCTCCGTTTCCGGTCAAGCAGAAAGCCAAAGGAGAGGAAGAACCGAAGAAGAAGAAGCTGAGGAGAAGAAGGAAGCAGCGCACGTCCGTGCGATTTTCAGCCGAGAGAGAGAGAGAGAGAAGATGGTTTGAAAAGTCAAACCAGCAGGAGAGAGAGAGAGAGAAAAAGGACAGCAAGTTGGGGGGTGCAGGGGCAGAAGATAAGAAAGAGCAGGGGGAGGGGACGTGAGAGAGAGGGAGAGGAGAAGTTGCGGCAGAACAGGCCAAAAAGGAAGGAGAGAGGAGAGAGAAAAATGGAGAGAGAGAGAGAGGCACGTGGGAGAGAGAGAAAAGAGAGAAGGAAAATTAGCGGGGTCTCGGGTCCGAAATTAGGCGCGGCGGTCCTACGTCCTACGTTTCCAAGAACCCGAAAAATCGGAAAATAACGAGGCCAAAATCCAATAATTAATTGCGACGTCTAATATCCGAATTTGGATAGAAATTGTGGCCAAGTCAATCAATAGCAGCTCCAACGTGTCTCATACTAATTGATGGTTTTTTCAAGAATCGCGCGTCCGCGAAGTCTTTAATAGCCTTTCCCCTTCGGTTAGTAGCTCGTGAGTGATCAATTCAGAGCGAGACCGACTAGCAATGCGTTGATGATTACGCACTCATAAAATCCTCACGGGTCGAAAAATCCAAGACATCACACTCGTCCAGACAATCATCAGTCGCTCCAACGAAAGCCGAGGGTGGCATCGAGAGCTAATGATTCTAACGTAACAAATAGGCCCTCTGCAGATCGCCAGGTTGTGCTGATGACACTCATGGCATACCTGTCATATATGTTGGCTGAAGTAGGGCAATCTTTAGTACTTTTATGCTCGCATAACTATTCTTCAACAATAATTCTTTCTTCTCCTCTTTTCTTACTCCTCGTATTAAGAGTGGACAACGCCATTCTCATTGTACTCCTCTGTAAAATTTGTCATGCCGCAGTACACATTGGCTAACATGACTGAGAGCTCAAGAGTGACCCAAAAAGGAGGTCGAATCTACCCACTTTCGATCTTTTCCATCGACATAATTTCTGCTACTCTCGTGTTGCTAACGTTCACAATCTATCTGCCAATGATTGCAGGGACGTTTTCGCCACACTGTCCTTTGTTGCCAAGATCTTTATCTTCCTTTATGTTGTAAAGGAGGCCTTAGATATCGAGAAGTGGGGAGTTGTTGGCTACAGGTAATGATAAGTCTGATGCATTCTACATTTGCGAGGCAAGGTTGAATAACGGTAATCGAATTTCCATTTGCCTAATGTTTCCCTTTTTTTAATTCTTTCTCAGCCCTGGAAAATCAATCAAGTTCAGCTCAATACTTTTTGGACTCATTCTGATTGAAAGAGCCGCCTCCATCTTTCGCTTATCGTTATTTTTTAAATTGGCCAGGAAGTATTAGGTACAAAAAGACTGACTTGAAGCAGCTGGTTAGAGACTGGAATTTTCTTGCAGACTCTCCTGCGTATGAGGTAGTTGGCGTGATGGAGTTTCTTAATTTAACTCTGATATGTTCAGGTCACATGGAATTCGGTTACTACCAAGTAAAATGATCGGATAAAGCGCTTTTCTAGAGACCTTTACACGATACAGTGAAATTCTTTCTATTCCTAGCAATACCATGAATGTGGTCCCCAGAGATGCCTATTTTAAGACGGTTTACTATGTTTCCTTATGTAAATCTGACGCAAATGCTTGCTCTGAAGTTGATGCAGTTTCCTCGGTCTGATATGAAATCTCAGAGCAATGCGTTTACGATTGAGTACCATCACAGTCGTTCTGTTCACACTGGTAAGACTGGCGTTTCATATGCCGAGTCTGATTGGTAGCATAACATGTAGCTTGTGTCTCTAGATATCATTCACTGATACAATTGCTTCCTTCGTCCAAATGCTTCGCAGCATGACATCTTGCAAGCCATCATGTCCCATATCCTTCTCTCAGCCTGCGCTCGGCAGCGGACACGGCTCAGAGTCCCACCAGAATGGCAAAAGCATACTCCGACCGAGCAGTTGGTGCAAGCTCCTGAGCACGCCTTCTCACACGGTGCACCATTACTGGCGAAAATTTGATGATGCCTTCATGAGGCCCGTGTTTGGCGGGCGAGGTTTCATGCCTTCCTTTCTATTCTTGCCAACCGATCAAGCTGATCATCAGCGGCTCTAATGAAAGCCGAGGACGACATGAAGAGTTAATGATTTTGTTTGGTGGTTTGTAAGTCGGACACATTCATACACGGGCTTTTTTTCGAGTGTGAAGTTTCAACCACTTCGACAAGATTGACGGTGTATACAGAGTACAGCGGCATTTTGTTAGACTCAACTACTTTGCAGTTCTGTGAGAGAGAAATCTGGTTTCTCCCCTTGTTTCTCTCTTTTGCTCTTTCTTTCTTCGTTATTGGGCTTGTATTAAGACAGTGAATGGCTGTCGTAATCTCGTCTTCACTGGATGATATCTAAATGTCTGAAATGTAGTGCTTCATCAACTGCTTCCGATTTCCTTTCCAACAGTCGAGCTTTTGAAGCTGTCCATATGCATTAACATCTGCCGGCTCGGCGTCGCATTGAGTCATCAATTTAAGTATGCACCGGGGCATTAAATGGAATTTCCATCATTGGAGGGGCACATCACAATTGCAAATAGTAGTTAGGTGAAGGAGGGCAAATTTTTGTCACAGTTTTCAATGGATTCTCATTGCACAAGGCACATTTTTGCTGGTAACCTACCTACAACCATCCCTTTCAGGACAAAATTGCAAGCGATTGACATTTTTTAGGGCTTTGTCGATAAATGAAAGTTGGGCCATTGATCTTTAACTGTTTCTTTGCCAAATTGGCCAAGTTCACATGGCCATGGCCACAAACTCAAGTGGCCATGGCATCTAGGAGACTAAGTAGCCATGGCTGCCACGAGTTAAGACTTGTGCTCCCATTATGGCAGTGGTGACAGACCTCTCTCTTTCTTTTTTTCTTTTCTATCGTCTAATGTGACATCTAATTTTCATGTCAACAAGCGCCATATAGGTAATGTGCACGTGGAATGATACATTGGAATTTTGACAACATTATTAGATGGAAACTTGATAGGGGCCAACTTCGAATACCAACTAAAAGTGGGCATATACACAATTAGGTTAATGTCAAAATTGGAACTGAGCCAAAATTAGTCATTTTAAGGAAATTAGGCCCAATTTAGGAGAAGAATACCGGAAATACATTAACTTGTGTATGGCACTCACTTTAATGTCGCAACTTTTCGACAGCTCACTTAAGTGCCAAATTTTTTGAAAAACGATCTTTTTAGTGCCAACTCTGATCCCTTTGGCCAGAAAGCTAACGTGGCCTTTTTTCGTAAATATTTTTAGTTGATATGGCTTGCCAAAAAACATAAGTGTTGAACGATGTCGTTTAACCAATTTTTTGCCGGATCACTTAAGCGTCAAATTTTTTGAAAGACGATCTTTTGAGTACCAAATTTTAACATGAGTGCTAAACGATGCCGTCCATCTGCCTCTCTCTCTTCTCTCTCTCCATTTTTGCGTTTGAGCTTTGCAAAATCACATAAAGGAGGAGGAGGGATTGGGTTTGGGTTAGCGTCAAAGGAGGAGGATTGGCAGTGGGATTTGGCCTTGAGCTCGCAATTCTCTTGCTCGCATAGCTTCTAAAATACATTGAAATCAAGTCCGAAGCTTACGTTTTAAAACGCCAACCATATGTTCAACTATTTGCTTGAAAAAGCTGATAGAGTTGCTTTCATGAAATTGATATTCTATGTTTGAATCTATGATTCTCTATGGTTTTATGGCATGCCCTTTGATTACCAACACCGGCCATGGAGGACCACCTATGTTGGAGTCCCTACCCATTTTCCAGCAATGCCCATTATTCGAGGCTATTATTGTTAGGTCCCTATTAGCTAGCAAAAATGGTGATCAATGTGATGTTTTGACGGTGGTAGTCTAGTGATTGGCCAAGGAAACGGTGAGTTAGTGAAGGTTCGGCATATGGGGTTGGTCGCAACAAGAAGAAAACACGGGAGCAACAAGGGAGGAGAAGGAGAATAGGAAAGGAAAAAAAATAGAAAAAAAAAAAAAAATGACGTGGAGAGAGAGAGGAGAAATTTATAAATGGAAATGCCACATGGACCGATTTTTTCATAAAAAAATACTAACTCATATTAAAATTTTAATTGAAAAGGCCACATGTTAATTTTGGCTGGAATTTCTCATTGTTGGCATTTATATGATCATTTTTCTCCGATTTTAGTACTTAAATGAGCCAGTGAAAAATTGTAGCACTAAAATGAATACCGTACACAAGTTAAGGCACTTCTTATGTCCTTCTTCCAGCCTAATTCCATCTCAATGCAACCCTATTCCTATCAACCAAACTGTGTCAAGAACGACAATGCAGCTTTCAACTCATACAAATGGCTTCCCCCTCGATTACCAAACATGCTTAGGGAGCATTCTCCGCCCATTTCCCTTTTCGTCGCCACCGGAAAAATCACCAAAAGGAAAATTGATAGTGTCATAAACGCCGTGAGAAATACATTCTAATGCTTTTTACTGTGTTACATGAATATCACATGATAGTTTCCTAGTAATATGAAAGCTTTAGCTTTTTCCAATACGTAAATGACATTTTGGCAATCTATTCAGATGCCATGTGTGAATTTGACCGTCATAAAAGAGCCAAAACTCATGACAAATAAGAACAGAAGACGAAAGACAATCCAACACAAATACAGAATGATCTATTTTGGCCCAAAGAAATAAAAAAACTTGAAGTGATAGTATATAGTATTATTTAATTTTCATTTTTAGATACATTAATGCAATATAAATCTCTGTTACATGCGATCAATGGTGTCCAAATGGATTTAAGGCCCGCCTTTTAATCCAATTTTTTTTTTGGTCGAAAATCCAAATTCACCAGGTATAATGATAGTGTTGATGTGCTTTTACGTTAGTGTTGTCGACATGTTTGTTTTTGTGATTTGTTCTCCATGACTTGTTTTTTAGTTTCCTTTGTTCAATCCAGGATTGTTTCGCTAGGGTTGGACTACATTGCACTCACCAACTATTTGATAAAATGCTTAACCGAACAGACATTTCCCACTAATTATGACCGAAGCTTCGTTCCTCTGGAAATAACCAATGTCGATTATTACCGAGGATCTCTCCCATCAATTCCATGGAATTCATACAGCTCTGATTCAACCGAGCGTGATTTAACTTTCTGAAAATGTTTATATTGATGTTGGGTTTGACAGGCATCAAGCCTGTGAAAATTAGGATGGGCTTTTTGAGAACGGCCCACTTCGTTAGGCCTGCAGGCACACGACCAAGTTTCCCTTACGGGAAAGTGGGCTAATTTACTAGTGTTTTGTCTATGGTGTGTTCGCCGGCATTTATGAGGCCATTGACCGATTCCTTCCTGCCATCGCAAGCCCACTTCAGCGTGGAGTTTCTAAACCTTCGTCTTTTCAGCCTCAGCCCATCCGTTAAGTTAAATGGGTGGGTATTGGTCTTTCTAGATAGGGTAAGATATTGATATGTTTTGATAATATGTGTATGGTCGGATATGAATTCATAATTTTGCATTGCAAGAAAATAGATCCAAACAGATTAAATGGCCCAATTTAGACCGAATCATTTTCGACTTGATTTATTTATTTAACGAGCTTACATGTGATCCTCATTATTACCATGGTGATTATTCATTCAGGAAAATCAAAGAAGTAAATCTACAATATTTGAAAATATTGATAAAATCATCCTACCATACTCAAGAAATTGTGTTCATAATAGAAGTCCCATTGACTTTTCAAGTATTATTACTAAAATTTCAATAATTTGCACTTATGTTCGACCCAAAAAATAAAAACTACATTTATCCTGGTTACATGTCATTGTTGGATGAGTAACATGTGTGCTTAAAGCTATATAGGAATTATGTAATTGAATTCTTCTACATGTCAATTATCTGAGGGTATCGTGCAAGTAAACCCTTTTATAAATATTTTTTGGCTTCTGAAAGCAATATTAATATGTCAAAATGAATACTGGAAAGTAAAGTACTCGGAAAATGTACCTAAGCCTTCTTGATACCACAAAACAAGGATATCAGCTGATTTAAAAGATATAGTTAACAGCAAAGAATAATTTGAGAGCTTAAAAATTTTTGCAATATGTAATGACGGTTGGCGAGCTACTCTTAGATGTCATATGTGAATTTTGACCATCATGAAAGGACCAAAACACGAGACAAAAATGAGGAAAAAGATAGAAAAGTTAACAAATTAAAGATAATGACGACAATATGATTAATCCTGTTCTCGAAATATAGAACTCCTAATTTGATAGAATATAGTATTCCACAGTTGTCCTAAGTTGGATAAATTAATACATGAGAACACCTAGCACATGCAATTCCATCATTAAAAAAAAAACAAAGTAGAAAATTTACAATTTACGCACTCAAGCAATTACTTTCGAAAAAAACTAATATAAACCTGTCATGCCCAAGAAATCGTGTTAATAAAAAAAGTTGCATTCAATTTGTGAATTTGAAAAGTAAATATTATTATTACTATTTTGATTGACTCTACTCATGATGTAAATAAAAAATAAAAAATTCCATGCCATTGTTGAAGTCGTAATATGTATACTGGTCCCATATACGCCGGTCCTTTGGGAATTCTTCAAGCTTTTACTTATGGACAAAACGAAGCTTTTTAGTGATTGAGAAATGAATTTATCCACATTTCAATTATCTAAGGGTGGCCACGCAAATAAGATTCCTTATAAATATCACTTGACTTCTGAAATCAAATCAATAAATGTCGAAATGAATAGTAGAAAAGAATAAAAAACAATCTGAACCAATGCTTAGTCGGTTAGTCCATGTTAAAAGGAGAATAACAGGACATGGCTTATTTGAAAAATGTTTAGTAGAGAATTAGAAAGTGATAAAATCTGTGATCTTTATTTCAAAAGAAAACTGTGGCAACGAATTACATGGCATATGGACAATCTATTGAAAAGTAATTTGATGTAATAAATGTTTAAACTTTTCATCGATATATTTCGGGGAAATTACAAAGCTCATCCGTATAAAAGTCTTCCGTGTACTATCTTTTGTGCAGGTAACAACCTAAGCTCAGGGTTGAAAAAATTTAGTTTGCTCCTCGTGCGCGAAATTCTTCAAAATCAGTGTTATTAGGTCACCAATTTTTGCACTACTCTGCACGTTAACCTTTCGCAATTAGTCAACATCTTTTGCTTGCATTTCGATAAAACAAAAAATACAAAATTTGGCTGAAATTGAGACCGAAGATTAGTTTAGAGACCAACCTAATAAAATCATAACGTACATGGACCAAAATTGAACCTGGGCAATAGTACTAGGACCATTGTTAATTTTCCTCTGCCATCGATTTCCTTTATTAATAAAAAGGAATAGAAAGTGAGATCAACGCTAGTGATCCCCTTTGAGCTTCAGTCTCAAAATCGATTTGTGTATTTCAATTCAGCACCTGGGAGATACAAAAACATGAAATTTGTCCTTAATTGTGATCAAAAATCTAGTTTAGGGGCTAAATCTATCATGCAATAAAGCACGGGGACTAAAAATGGAATATGAGCAATAGCACAGGGACCGCTCTTGTAAATTACCATAAGATTAACATTTCATTCCCATGGGACATGACAATTGACAAATACACCCCCCTTTTCCCCAACTTCCTTCCCACTTGACCAAACACAAACCGTGTTGGAATGAGCAAAACCCGGAGGCGCACGCAGACAACTCCGAATCCAAACACTCCCAATTCGATACGAACAAGGAAGACGGGGACAAGCCAAGTGGAGTGTGCAGCCAACAATTCTCAACAACGCACGAACAAACGCTGCCCTACAAACACAACCCAGCACTACACAGCACCCCTCTTAAATAGCTCTCCTTTCTCTCTGTGCCTATCTCTCTGTATATCTCTAGTGGGATTCATTCTTCAGGAGTCCCAGATCTCCTCCTCTCGCTCTCTGCATACATCATATCTTGATTTCAGTTCTTGTTCTTGCTCTGTTTCGCTCCTCTTACTCGTTTCTTGATTTGCATCAATGGCGTCTGCTACTGGAACCTCGCTTTGCATGACTCTCGCTTCGTGCTCTTTGAAGCGGACCCAGGTATTGATTTGTCCTGATTTTTTCTGGGTATCATTTGATCCGGTGTTTCATGGCGAGATTCGCTGCTCTCTGTGTCGAAAGCTTTGATTTTTACGGGTTGTTTGTGGATGAGCTCGGTTTCGGATCGATATCTTCGATTTGCGCCGCCGTTTCTTAGATTCAGTGGGTGGCAGAGATGCTTGTTCTCTGTCTCTGATCTACGTTGTCCGTGGATGCTGTTGTAGATGAACCCGGTGGTTACACTGTTTCAAGATTCAAAATTTGTAATGTTATAATATGAGGTTTTGGCGGCTGGAAATCTGCTGGATTTTTTAATTAATGAAGAAAAAAAGATCCCTTTTCCACCCAAAAGTCAAGAGTCTGTCTTATGTGCAAATCGTTGCACAATGAATTACTGATTATTCTTAAAGTGCTTATAAAATATTCACGTAATTGTTGTTTAATTTTAGTGGGTTATGTTTTGGTGATCTTCTGTTGCACTTCAGGAGGACCCGGTATTCTTTTAGGCATGTAGATGAAAATTAGTATTTATATGGTCTGGAGACATTGCTTGGTACATGACATTAGAGGACAGATTCTAGTGGATTAATAATTTCATGAGACCAAGATTGGCTTGGCACGTTGAGCTGTCATCTGTGGGCTGCATGAGACTTATTCATCCTCTGTCCTTGGTAGCGAAATCTTCATTTTTGTGCCCATGTCTACTAGCAACGGCTAGAATTGTACATAAGTCTAGGTGAGGTGAAATTTCTTGAGAGGCGAAATGAAGGGAGAAAAGTCCTGCAGGTCAATTTTCCAATCGTGAAATGGGCTAGGAGTTTTATGTAGCTGATGCTGATGATTTGCTGTGTGGATTGGCACTTACAAAAGAAATGGTTTTGTTCATGGAATGCCGCTTTCAATTGGCAATAACATCTTAAAGTTTCTATTAAATAGCTTTTGTTAGCATGGTTAGATTCCTGTTTAAGTGCCTGGCTTGACATGATATAGAGTCTAATGGACCTTAACAAGTTTTACCTGACTGTTGTGACAAAACTTGGGGCTCATGCTTGAGTTAAATTCATCAGGACAAAATTTGAAGTGCTAATCATTCCTTGTTGGTACTATGTATCCCTGCCCCTTTTTTGTTGCTGACTATTTTAGTGGCTAACTGAGGCTGGCAAGACTTATGTTATGACTTTATTTTATGTTAGACGTGTCTTCTTGTTCGTGGATTATTCTTTTCTTTTTCACTAAGCATGGATTAATCTATTTTGCATGTGAGGAGATATGGCTTTGTCTTCGATAAATTTACTTTTCTTGTCCGATGCTTTTTGTAGCTATCAAACAGCAGAATCTCAAGTCTGAGATCAGTCTCAGTGCCCATCAATAGGAAAGGCTATCCGTCTCTTGTTTCACGGCGAGGGTCATCCCGCCTTCAGGTTTTCTGTGCGGTATGTGTCATCTTGTACTGTTCATTTGCCATGTTCCTTTTTTTTTTTTGGGGTTGTCCAATAAAGTCTACTTGCCTCGATAATAATAGTGTATCTAGAGGGCTTTGAGGCTTCATCAAGTTCAATGCAATGCAACAATGTAATTCACTATTCACTTGCTCTAAATAAATGGAATACGCATGTCGTCATTTCTGAGCTTTAGGTGAGATTTTGGCTTTCTCAAGATTTAGATGATCTCTTTCCCTCTTTTATTAGTACAAGAGAATGTTATTCGTGAAGTTGCCAGAATTTGGGGGATTGTGGATGTCTAATTTGTCACTGGTGTCATGTTCGCTATGCTCCAAATAAATGAAATCTAGTCACTTATACTTGTCAATTCTGTATTCATGCAAATTGGTTCGTTGATGTTGCCACTAGTGAAAATTTCAAAATCTCTATTTGTTGACAGGCCAAGCCCGAGACAGTGGACAAGGTCTGTGCAATAGTGAGGAAGCAGTTGGCGCTGCCGGATGACTCTGCGGTTACAGGAGACTCTAAGTTTGCAGCACTTGGAGCTGATTCTCTCGATACGGTACCTCTCCAGTAACTTCTAATATGGCTTCTTCGCTTCATATCTGAAACTGAATTGAGAATCATCACTTTAACCTTTTCTTTTTTAACATTAATACCATTGGCACCATTACATCCCAACACTTGTCATGCTCATGCTTGCATTAAAGTTAGCTTTCTTGCACTCATTAAATCAGTCAATTAGTGAAGTGGTCACCTGAATGAAGAGAGACTAGATGCCCAATGGCATTGGATGGCTAATAAAAAGCTGGTAGTTCCATTGATTGTGGTCCATGATTGTCTCTTGAACAACTCCAATAGCAAGGTTCAAAGTTGTATCCTAGCAGATCATTGTCAAGATTAGGTTGTTTTCATATCTCAAAATGCTACTCTCCAAATGACGCTTCCTCTCAGATAAGATGGTCATGCTGAAAGACCCGTCCTTTACTGTGTATATATGTAATGTGTGGCCTCTGTCACGATAGCTGCTCATGGCTCACGAGTTCTTTTGGTTCAGGTGGAGATCGTGATGGGGCTTGAGGAGGAATTCGGGATCAGTGTGGAGGAAGAGAGCGCTCAGAGCATCACCACTGTCCAAGAGGCTGCTGATATGATCGAGAAGCTCATTGAGAAGGATGCTGCTTAAAAAATTAGCTCTCAAGACTCCCTCTAAGAGCCAAGTACTTTTATGAAGGATGCTGTTGTTGACTCTTGTGTGGCTTTGCCATAGTGAGGACTCTTACTAGATGAATTTTGCGAATTTTGCATGGGACTTTCATTTTAAAGATAAATTATTTCAGGCCTGAAATGGAACTAGCTGCTTGTGCATTGGGTTGTCTATTTCTTCATCAGCATCCATTTGCATTGGGTTCATCAAGCATGTATTGAGCCATAGGTTTTGGGAACTCATTTGTACCCTTCTCATGCTCTTAATGCTACAATGATCAGTACATTTCGAGCGGCTAGACTTGCGCGGACTCTGACTTGAGCCGGCGAGACACGATTTCACCTTTGAGCGTGATAGTCAGCTTAACAAGAGCGGCAATTGTGCAATGAAGCCCTGTGCTCTCCTCCTCTTTCGATATGATTGCACACGATTTCTCTCCAAAACGAATATTATCGATCCAAATCAAATGCTAACTTCGACGCCTAAAGAGGGTTAGGGAGGGAGTAATGAAAGAGGGGAGTGTTTTTCTCCTTCCCCACAGGTATATTGAATCGATTAGTTGATAAAAAGCATCCACCTTGTGTAACTTAACTAGGCATATGCGGTGACAGAAGATAAGATAGTCGTCTCACCGTCGGTTTAGATTTGAGATGATTTCTCTTTTATGTGGAATATAAATTATTGGGTTATCATAAAAAAAAAAAAAAAAAAAATTGGAACTTCATAACAAATTTATTTTAAATTAATTTTTTGATTACTAAAAATCATAAATCGATGAACATATGACAAATTTACTTTCTATTAGTTTCTTATAAATTTTACCGTCAAATTACCAAGTTGGATAATACATGGCAATTGACAGATTATCAGCTTACCTTCCATTTGTTACATGTGTATTAATTTATAATTTTTCGTGATATTAATTCAACTAAATAGAAACTAACGGAGAGTAAATCTGTTAAAGGTTTATCAGTTTAGGATTTTTTCTTTTTGTTGTTGTAACCCTGAATTATTTTAAAGAGATTAAAAAAATGGACTACAATTTTGCCTTGTGAAATTTTGTGTAATCTTCCACCTAACCAAAAAAATAAAAAATCATGTAACCCTTAGGATTGATGTAGTTGGTTGAGGGAATGAATTTGGAAATTAGAAGCCACCTGTTATAATCTCATTGACTATATATAAGCCGTTCAGGGACTAGACCGAGCCACTTGCATAGACTAAAGGTTGATCTTAACTGGTTTATCGTGCTTGCAAGAGTGTCTTAAGCATCGAGGTAACCAGATTACCACATTTGTGTCTCTAAATTATCAAAAAAGGAAAAAGAAAATTTGTGTAATCTGATGATCCTCTTAACATCATGGTCGCCCACACTAATGTATATTGTCCCACACTGTATTCCTACTACTAGCTCTTTTCACATGACATTTCCATTGGCCCGTGCAATAATGAAACTAGGCCCTAAGTCCTAGTATCCTTTATTGGATCACATGACCACCGACTCCCTTTTAGAAATCTAAAGCATAAACATTAAACAAAAATCACGGTCAAATCCATTTACCCAAAACCTCGAATTATCGCCCGAATCATTGCACCAAAACCACTTCGATTAGGTAATCCCTACATGTGACTGGTTCCCACCGCTTTATCCGGTCACCTAATCCCCAGAAATATTACCAAATTTTACCATGGAAATTGCTCATTTCGCCTCGAGAACCGTGAGATCCTGGGTTCAGTTTCATTGAGAACACGGGCGGACTTAGTTTGGTGCCCGAAAATTAGCCCGACACCGCCTCGTCGCGACCGAAACTAGACTCGAAAAGGACTATGCGATTCCGCGAATGCCGCGGAACTTTCTTGTCCTAAAGAAGAGCGAAGAGCGAAATTTACTGCACAAAAGAGAGTAGATGTACATAGAATCTGAATTACATGATGAAAGTAATGAATGTGATCGCTTTTCATTGAACTGGTGAGCACCCACCATACCCATATCAATCTAGTTTTCCTAGTAATTACCCGGAAAGAGAAAGGGAAAAAAACAAAAAAAACAAAAGAAGCTCACATTTTCAGAAGCTGCATTGCCCAAGATGCTGCCCAAATAGAAAATGCGACCACGTTCACAGCTTCGACCGGCTTCGTGCGAATGGCGGAGGAAGCCATCAACGGGTCCTCCGGCCCGACCGCGGAGCCCGGGCCGAGAGGGGCGTCGTCCGGGTTCGGCGGGCTCGGGGTGGAGGGGATGGTGGGGATGGAGGAGGACCCGCCGGAGGCCGGCGCGGCGCCACCGGGGGAGGGCAGGAGCGGGGTGATGTCCGGGGAGAGCCCCTGGAAAGGCGGCACGAGGGGCTCCGACGACAGGGCGGGCGGCGAGGCGGAACTGAGCTCGGCGGAAGGGAGAGAATGCGAAGGCAGGGCCAGGAGGAGGGACGCAGCAATGATTGCCGACGGCACGAGCCAAGAAGGCGCCATCCCAATGATCAAGAAATGATGCCTTCTTTTCCTGAACATCGCCACAGCTACGAGAGCGTCGATCCTTTCTTCCTTTTTCTGCTCGAGCTCGAGCTCTCGAGTGTTGCTGGTGGGGGCTTTGGAGTCATCATGATCAAAAGGAAAGGGCGTGGGGCCCGGGAAAGGAGCAAGGGGACACGTGGCGAGGGGGCATTGGGCGGTGATGGGAGAATACAGGTTGGCTAGGTTTTGGATGGGGGAAGGGACAAAGGAGGGATGGAGGGAGGAGGGGTGGTGGGACTTTTTGTTGTGATTTGGTGTGGGCTAATTTGGAAGGAGTGATTCTCTCTCTCTCTCTCTCTATCTCTATCTCATCTCTAACTACAGCTCCACATGACCCGTGATGAGAGAATTTGATGGGAACGTCAAGTTGAGGACAATTAAGGTTCAAATGATTCGTTTGGATCGCGGGATGCTGTCGGAGGGTTGGTTTGTCTCTTCTTGCGTTTTGTCCAATCTCCCCCAAAGGGGTAAAAGCAGCCCATCCTTGAGGGGACGCAAGTTGCATTGATGATGGCTTTCGTAATGGTAAGAGTGGTATGGTGGTGGGGCATCATAACAAGAGATCCCGTTAGCACATGGGATTGACTAGTTCGAAAAAAGGTATCGAGGAGCTCCAATTATGTAAGATTGATATGCGACTTCATTTGGGAAGCTCGGTTGGCCCAGTCATAGGTTATTACATCTCATGAAGCCGATGGAGATTTGAAACTCGATTCATGTGAGAATCTTAGTGAAGATTTTTCCTTTGGGAGAAGCAAATCTATGTGAAGATATCAATCAATCATATGATTAAACGCAAATGTGAACAAGAGCTTACATAGTTTTAGTGTCGTTGATTATTCTACTGCCACATTGCTCTTTCTCGGGGAGAAAAGCCAATGGAGATAAAAGAGCATGAACGAAGCCATGGCTTCCCCTTCCTCTTTCTTACTCTTTCCCTTTTCTCTCGTCTTCTTCACTTGATTAATTCCCATCGGTTATATACGGATTGACCAGATATAAATTAGGGGTGTCAAGAACTGAACCGAAAACCGAACCGAAATGGAAAATCGAACCGAACCGAACCAAAATTTCATATGTTTTCGGTTCGGTTCGGTTAACCGAAAAATAACCGTTAACCTTTTCGGTTTAGTTCGGTTAACCGAACCGAAATGGAATTCTTAATAAAAATTGAACAATCTCTCTTCTTTATCATTTCTTCTTTACTTAAATTCCAATAAGCAAAGTAAAAATAGAAAAACTTAAAAACGTCTCGAACCAAACTGAACCAAACCGTATTTTCGGTTCGGTTTGTATTCGGTTCGGGACAGTTTCAGTTCGGTTTGGTATCATCTCTTATCAGTTCGGTTCGGTTCAGTTTTTTCGACGAACCGTTTACACCCCTAATGTCAATGCTTCAATTGAATTAAAGGTTTCAATCCCAACACTCTCTCCCTCCCCTTAATCTTCTCCAATACTCGACCCAATCATGTCGATATTGCTAGAAAAGGCACAGTACTTAAAAAGAGAAGATCTTTGCTTGAGGCAACTAGACCTATTGAACAGGTGGGTCAAGTCAGGTTTGGGTTAGATCATAAATTGTTCGACCCAAATTAACTCATTAACTCGTTTATGACCCATTTAAGCATAGTATACATTTTTTTACTCATACTCGATCCATATTATTAAAACACTTCCCTATCTAACTAAACTTAGGAAAATTTATTCTTATAATCTTTTTTAAATATTATATTTCTTTAATATTGTTTATTTTATAAAAACTCAAATTCTTAATAATTTTTTTTTAAATTTTAAATTTTTTTTTAAAATCACATACACATATGAGGGAATGAGACTTACTTGGGTTTTGACGGCCAATCAAGCTAGCAAAGCACAGCGGTTGGGGTTGTGTGAGAGCGAGCGGAAGTTGGAGATCGAGAGAGGTTCAACGATGATGGCGACTGCGTGCCACGCTGTGCGAGTGAGACGAGGAGTTGCTGTACGAGTGGTGGGAGCGAGATGACGCGTTGCCGTGTAATGAGAAATGTTTTGTCGTTTTGATTTGAGAGATAAGAGGAAATTAGTCCTCTAGAAGTAGTTAAATTCTAAATAGGTTTAAATTTTAACCCATTAACGACCCGTGTATTTTAGTATTTTTAATTTTAAACTTATTATAGGTGATTGAAAAAGAAAGCATGGGTCAAAATGGGTTATATAGGTGTAATCACAACCATCAATCTACTATATTGCTATCTTAAGAAGCAATCATAATAATGAGATGTGATTATGGCTTGATGTTAACTCAATCGTTTCATTTTTCATAACTAATCTAAACATTAATTCGTATATGACAAACAATTTTTGGCGTCACAATACTCATTGATACTCAATCAATTACCAGGAGGTTAATCGTCGTTGCTAAATGCGTCCAATCAAACAATCCAAAATTGAATACCCAATGGAGAGTCCACGATCTTTAGCAATGACCAGTCAATAAAAAAATACAGATGCCGAGGCAAAGTACAGGTAGGAATGTTCACTATTTGTTTTATGATCAATTTACGATAGGGGAATCCATAGGATGCCTTCTTCAATAATGAAGCGCGACCGAGATAAATGTTCCACCGCGAATCACGGGTTCCACCGAACCAACCCATGAACAGACAAAATCCGACCCACGAGTTAAAGACAATGAATGAGAAACAGATATCAATTTCAATACATATATTTATTGTTCACGGAAATTTAAATTTTCAGAAATTAGACCTAATAAATGGATAAACCGAGCCTTCTAACGGGAAATAAAAATTCCGAAATATGAGCAAAAAAAATAATCTATGAACGCTTTTTATTATATTTACAAAACATATGGGTCATGTCTATTTGGGTGAGTTGAAAATGGATCTATCCAAAATTGACCCATTTTATATGAAATCCAAACCGGACTTAATTGATATTCCACCCAATACAGTTCCAATACCAAGTAATTCTTCCCCTAAAGTATGCTTGACTGGCTTGAGTAACCTTAGTCAACATAAAACGAAATTTTATACTCCCAACCTGGACTTAATCGATACCCAACTTGATGCAATCCCAATACTAAGCAATTCTTCCCCTTAAGTATGAAAAGTTTTTGTATATTTGTATGCTTGACAAGCTTGAGTAACCTAAGTCAAGATAAAACAAAATTTTATATTCCCAACCCAGACTTAATCAATACCCGACTCGGACTTAAATGATACCCAACACGATACGATCCCAATACTAAGCAATTTTTCCCCTAAAGTATGAAAAGTTTTTGTATATCTATATGCTTGACTAGCTCGAGTAACCTAGGTCAAGAAAAAAGTGAAATTTTATATTCCCACATGAATTAGTGTCTCGCACCAACTTTTGAAGCAAGGATAGCGACAATATTAATCGAGCGAAGAAACAATTAAATTTTGCGTGGTCGTGCATGTGCATGTGTCACGGGCCGATTGTTCAAGATCTCGACCGTGCGGCGACTTAGGCTATTTCGGATCGCAGGAGATCGTCGCTCCTAAGCCAAACCTTCTTCGGATCGATGGATCACTTCATTTCACCCGGATCGTAGAGAGAGAAACTAGAGAGAGAAGCTCTGAAGAAAGAAAGAGAACTTGGATTGCTAATAGTTGGATGATTACAAGTGAGGGAGGGCACCCCTTCTTATACTTGAGGCCCTCTCGATTACAACCGTTGATTGACATTCGATCGGCGAACGAGATCGCACCGCCTCACCTACCATTTACCAAGTACTTATGACGTCACCTACTGATACTTATTACGGCGACAACCACCGACATTTATGACGTCATGGCAACTAACTACATTTAAGATAGGAAGACTCTAGACCACAACGCAATTACCGGATCGTCCGTCCCTGGGAATGTTGCGGAAGCGTTGGGATTCTCCGAGGGGTCTTTGGGTCGTTCCACCTCGATTACGAAGGCCCCATTGACGAGGGAAACCTCTCCTCCGTGACATTCTCCCCCACTCAATCGAGCGACGTCCTCGGCGCTCACAGCATGGAGGGAGTTCTTTTTGGCGCGGGCTTTTTCTCTCTTCTTTCTATTCCGTTTGGTCCTGACCGAGTCGAACGGCACTTCAAACGGCTTTACGAACATGCGGGCGTACATACCTTTCTTTGGTTCGTACTTGGCACGTGGCATGGATTCCACTTCGGGGAATAGGACTTCGATCGACATGTCTTGAGTTGGCGGTGTCTTTGGTTGGTCGGCCATGTGTTTGGCTACCTTCAAGTTCTTGTCGAGAAGATGGACCGCGGCGATTGTCTTGGTGTTCATCGCCCCTTTAAGCATCGGCACCATGGACGGGCACTTCGGATCAAGCATCATGATGCACTTGGATCCTAGGTCGATCATGGCCCTGGCTTGGTCGAAGAACTGCATTCCCAAGATGAGGTCGTAGTCGTCGAGCGGAACAACTTCGAACGGAATCTTGCCCTTCCATCCGCCAATTTGGACTTCGACCTCCGGAGTCGTTCCTCCGCTTGCGAGATCTTCCGAGTTGACGGTTTTGAAGCGCCTTCCGTTCGGCCGTACTTCAAAACCCAACTTCTTCACTACTTCGTTGCCATAAACACATTGGACGCCCCCGTATCGACTAAGGCGTAGAGAGTTATTCCACATACCTCGAGTTCAACAAAGAACATGTCCACTTGCTCCATATTCTTCTTGGGCAGAGGTTGTGTTTGCATGGCATTGAGATTCATCCCACCGAGTCGGATTTGCCGCTTCTTCTTCTTTGGCCGTTCTTCTTCTTCGACGGAAAGGATGGCGTTCACCCGGTGCTTTTGTGGACACTTCTGCGTCCAATGATTCCCTTTGCAAATGAAGCAAGGCGAGGGCGGAGGTTGTTCAAACTTACTTGAGTAGTTCGTATTTGGTCGACTTCCTTGGATGGGTTATTTGGATGAACCTTCTCCCCACTTCCTTGTTTGGCCACCTTGATACTTGGGGCCACGGGAGTTGTCACCACCTTCATCCTCGGAGGGCCGACCCGACCTCTAGTCCCTTGTCCGATACTTCGTTGCATCGAACTTTTTGAGGTCGATGAGCGACTCAGCCACGGTTAGAGCCTTCGAGAGACTCCTCACATCCCGACGCATCAACTCTTATTTGGCCCATGGCTTTAGTCCATCCATGAATGCTCCGAAAGCCTCCTCATCTCCGAGATTGTTGATCTGGAGCTTGAGTTCAGTGAATTCCTTGACGTACTCTCAGACCGGTCTTTGTTGTTCGAGGCGATGGAGCTTGCTACGAGCTTCCTGTTGAGCGAACTCGGGGAAAAAGTACTCCCGAAATTCCTCCACGAAGCCATCCCACGTCTCCACGGGATGGGCACTGCACTTAGTCTCATCACACCTGTTGCACCACCACAACATCGCAGTATCAGTAAGGTACATGGCAGCGGTTCGTACCTTAATATTTTCTTGTTGGATGTTGGCGGCTCCGAAGTATTGCTCCATACTCTAGACGAAGTTGTCCACCTCTTTGGCGGATCGATCACCCTTGAACTCTTTAGGCTTCGGCACATCCAGCTTGGACACCGCTTGGGTAGGCATCGCTCCGTTCGCGATGCTTAGTTTGCACAAGGCGAGCTCCGTCTTGAGTTCTTGGATCTCCACCTTCATGACATCAATTTCCTCCCACCGGGGGTTCTCCTCTTCCATTGTTCAGACGCGTTCCCTCAAGTCGTCGATCGATTCATCGAGGGCATCATCCCTTGCCTGAAGAGGGACCGTCGCATCGTTGATGGCGTCCGTGAAGTCTTTGCGAAGGGAGCTTTCAACCTCCATGATCCGTTCTCGAACATCGTCGAGTCCTTCAATCATGTCGGCCATGGCATTTCGCATCTTCCCAAACTTTTCATCAAGCGCAGCAAGGGCTTCCGGTGAGGTTGCTCTCTTCTTGCTTCGACCGCGAGTCTCTCTGACTGGAGCGGCTTCTCCATCCACAACAGCTTCCTAGCTCGACATTCCTTCGAACAGTTGTTGCTCCTCTTCTTACTTCTCTCTTTGCTCTGATACCACTTGTCACGGGCCGATCGTTCAAGATCTCGACCGTGCGGCAACTTAGGCTATTTCAGATCGCAGGGAATCGTCGCTCCTAAGTCAAGCCTTCTTCGGATCGATGGATCACTTCACTTCACCCAGATCGTAGAGAGAGAAGCTCTGAAGAAAGAAAGAGAACTTGGATTGCTAATAGTTGGATGATTACAAGTGAGGGGAGGGCACCCCTTCTTATACTTGAGGCCCTCTTATTACAACCGTTGATTGACATTCGATCTGGCGGACGAGATCGCACCGCCTCACCTACCATCTACCAGTACTTATGACGTCACCTACCGATACTTATTACGGCAACAACCACCGACATTTATGACGTCATGGCAACTAACTACATTTAAGATAAAAAGACTCTAGACCACGGCGCAATTACCAGATCGTCCGTCCCTAGGAATGTTGCGGAAGCGTTGGGATTCTCCGAGAGGTCTTTGGGTCGTTCCACCTCGATCACGAAGGCCTCATTGACGAGGGAAACCTCTCCTCCGTGACACATGTGTAGTTCTATTGCTTTTGCGTATTGTTTTCTCACCAAATAATAAATGTGATGCAAATTTTGATTAAAATAAAATGTTGGCATGGCAGCCAAGAGCATTGCGTGAAGGCCGTAACACCAGTCTACATTATGGTTCTGGTTTCGGATGTGAGAATTCTCGAGTTTGATTCTCGTTATGCTTCATTTGAACGAAACCCTTTGATCTTGCAATTGAAGCCCGAACAGTTAATGAAAAGTTTATTTAGTCATCCTCGAGTATGAAACATCACTAGAATAATAAGACTCGTAAGATTAATTACAACGGAATAATAAACAATAAATAAAGTAATAAATTCGAGTTCAAAAACCTAGAGGTTCAAAGTCTAAATTTATTTCAGTACATGAAGGCATTCGCAAGTGACCTAGCCATAACTCGAAGCACCTAGGATCGATCGATGATCATTATTTTTTAGTTAATCTTGGGTGATTCGATTTGTGATTTAAAAGGTCTTCTTTTTTCTTTTTTTTTGTACGGTTTTCCTTTATAAGTGGGTTTTTTTCCTCTCTTTTTTTTTTTTTTTCAGTTAAATTTTGCACTCGTTCCTTCACTGATCGATTTTTCATAGTCAAGTCATTGAATCAATATTGGATAGAAGCCCATTTGTTATGTTGTATTTGTGATTGAAATCATGAATAGTATGGGTGATTGGGTCCAAGGTAGGTGGGGTTCGAACCCGAATCATATACCCGATTCTATTATAACCGATTCCCTTTCTTTGAACCTTATACCCTATCCTATTTGCACTTAACCTTGTTTTGAACCCTGACCCTATTTTTTGGTCCGGGAACAAGGTCTACCTTGTTTCCATTTAAACATGTTTTGTAATCACCTAATATCCTATATGACTTCAAATTTTACATTAATTCACAAGAAAATAACAACGTAATCCTCTTAATTTGTATTAAAACATAAAGCACATGTAATCAATAAGTATATAAATTTTTGACTAAACGAAAACCTAAGGATCCACAAGGCTTATCATCATAAAACAAACATCATAAGACAAAGCAAAAATCCTAATATTGCATAAAATTAGCAACAAAACAATTTTTTTCATAGGGTAAAAACCAATTCTAGGTGGATCTTCGCTTGATACTAGTTCCTAGACCGATTCCAATTGATTCCCAAAAATTGGAACTGGTTCTCGGACCGGTTCAATCAGGAATTAGTTATTGACCCTATTTTTCAGGTGGTATGGTCTGATTCCTAGGTAAACTTGGTCCGATTACACACTTACGATGAATAGTTATTATCACACCTCGAATCTTATCAGAAAAGGGGAGACACAACTGTCTTATGGTGGATGGACGTAATCTCAAACCATCAAAATCAAACTCCCAAGAGTTCTCACGATGGCGCTCTTGCTATGACAGCCACTATTCGAGAAACCTAAAAGAATTGGGAATGAGAGGGGCAAACAATTGCATCATAATAAGTGGTATGTATTTCTTATAAACAAATTAAGCTGCCAATAAGCATATATAGAGCAATACCGGGAACTCTTAATCCAAAGTCATGATATAATATACATATCGAATCAAATATGTATCGTTTACTTTCAACAAATTTTTATATAAATTAGAAATACTCGTTTCATCCACCATCATAATTCAAATATCAATGGTTGAGTTCATTGATTAATCTTTGTCAGATCACACATCAATAGTCCATTCCATCAACTAATCTTAAATTACACGTTAATGGTACATTCATTGATCAAACTTATATCACACATTAATGGGCACTGATCAATCTTATAGCACATCACATCCCAAGACTCTAGAATGGACTCCCATGAGACCACATCATCGTATAGCACTTAGCTCTTGAATAGTGCAAGGCCCTAGAATGGCTCCCGCAAAATTATGTATCGTATAACACTTAGTCTTTGTCCAATGAATATCAATAATATAAGGTCATAGATGTGGTTTTCACAAAATTACGTTATCATATAACACTTAACTCTTGACTACAAGACTCTAGAAGTGGCTTGCATCATACTCGTATCATCGTGTAACACTTAACTCTTGACCACAACACTCTAGAAGTAGCTTCCATGAGCTTACGTTATCGTGTAACATTTAGTCTTTTACTAGTTCATATCACACTTAATTTTACAAGCCTTTAACCAATCAATTCTTTTATAAAACCAATCCAAAAATTCATAGCATAAATCAATTTCACGTGCTGAATCAAATCACATTTCATTAAACCATACTCAAAGTCAATGTAATTCTTTCATAAAAAGATTTTGCAAACCCAAAATATATCATTTTTCCCAAAGATATTTCTCACATTATTTAAAAATTTATTTTATAAACTGATAACATTTTGAAACGTCTTTTATAAAGTATTTCTCAAATCATTGTAGAACTTGTTTCATAAGCCAAGTTCAAAAATTATATATAACAGTCGCAATACCTTTCCTAAAACATTTCTTAAGCCATTCATAATTACCAAAGCATTGTAAATATCCAATCTAGATTTTTATGCAACAAACGTGCTCTTTCATAATTTATAATATCTCAAACCTTTACCATTTTCAAAACATGAATTTATAAATTCATTGAAAAAATAGTACCACTCACCTAAAATACCTAAAACCAAACAACATAGTTAAACGAGTCAATGATCACGTAATTCTAACAATCAAATGAAAATCCACATCAAAACCTAGAAAAACACTATCTCAACTATGAAATAGCTTAACTACACCTAAACGCTAAAATGACTCTCATCCAACTCATGGCTCCACAGCCATTAATCACAATTTCCATGAAATCCCAAAGCTCAACATATCAAAGTTGGACTTCACAATTTGAATTTTACACAATTCCAAATTAAATTTAGTATAATTGAAAGAACGAGAGATGCGAATACTTACCGTGCATTGCAATACATAATAAATCGAGCTCGATGAGGTATCTGTAGTGAGTACGTGCGAGTCCCTCTTCTCTTTTTCTTTTCTCTCTCTCTTCCTTCTCCTTTCCCTTTTTCTTCTTTTCCCGAGCGGGCTCTCAGTCTCTTATTGTGAGCTGGCTCCTTTTCTTTTCACTTCTTGTTGACTTTAGACCTTTCTTTGCTCTTTTGCCCCCTCTTTTTACTTTTCAAACCCATATTTTTGCAGTTACGATATTAGAGCACAATAGCACAAAGTTCAAAGGTCTATATTTGAATATATAATTTCTTTTGGTTTGAAATGTAAGTTGAAATGTATAATTTTTCCCGTAAGAAGAGTCATTTCATTTTTTTCAAAAAAGCGAGAGTACAAGATAGGGAATTCATAACCCAATAAGTCCCATAGGGCTTGCAAGGATTGGACATCCAGTTATAAATAAGGGCCTTCAATCTATGGGATTTAACAATCCAATCTGTCAACTTGTTAGACTCTCTAGAGCAATGGGTTATCTGGATATCTAAAATCGGACCAGCATATCTGTGCATTTTATAATGAGTACCATAGGTCCTACGCAAAGTGATCCGGAGCCTGTGAGAGTGTTTTATCAAATTAAAGCTATTCGGCCCTAGCAGCATCTTCTCTTCACACCGGGACTCGAAGTACTTTAGGGTTTCCAAAGCAAGCTACTGTTTCAGCTTGAGCGACCGAGCTCACCCTCATAGATCGCTCCAATCAGGTTAGGATTTAATGGACTTTGTGGAATGCCGGGGCTCAAATGTACTGCACAAAAATCTTTAGGACTTTTTAGGGTACCCTTTCCCTATTCTGCTCTTGTAGACTGAACGTTGCAGAATGAAACTATGATCGATAAGTAGAAACTACATACAAGGTGGCAATATGAGATCCTATCTATTGATGGGAAAATGTGTATATAAGTTTTTTTTATATATTTTGGTTGTTGATATCATCCTATCCCTATTTTTTTGTCCAAAAAAGAAAGAAAGAAATTTGTTTATACAAAAACATGGGAAAATGACACAAACAATCCCTAAACTTTAACTCAATATTCAATTTGGTCCCCTAACTTTTAATTTGTTCAAAATGATCCATAAACTCTAACTCAACATGCAATGTGATTCCTAAACTTTTAATTTGTTCAATACATTCCATGAATATGTGTCAAAAGTTTAGAAACAATATTGAACAAATTAAAAGTTCATGGACCACATTGTACATTAAGCTAAAGTTCAAATATCATAATGAACAAATTAAAAGTTCAATGATCAAATTGAATATTAAACCAAAATTCAGGAAGTGTTTGTCTCATTATCCTACAAAGACATCTATGAGTAGATCATTTGATGATATTTAGCTAGTATAGTAGATGGGGAACTTTCCTTGTAGGTCGAGAAAACAATTGCAATGCCCAACTAGAAATCTGGTGTAATCAAGTCAAGTCAAATCAATACGGTGTGGAGCTCGAGCTCAACTTCATAGTTGAGCTCGAAACTCAACTTGAGCTTAATGGATTATTACAATCTCTATTGGAGCTTGACTCAACTAGAAAATTGAGATACTTGACTAAGATTAATTTATGAAGGTACTTGAGCTTGACCTCAATAAATCTCGAAACATTTATTATTAACTGATAATAATCTCTATGCAAATATAATATAAGCTCTATTATGCTCGCTAGCTAATCGAGTTGAGAACAAGTGAGCTTGAGTCGACAAAATATTTTAGTAGCTCAAACTCAAGCTTGACTATAATGAGGCCTTTTCTAAATGAAGCCCGAAAGAACAAAACCATGCGAACTTCAATCAAAACAAATAGTATTATTACAAGGGCGACTTGAGCTTAACATAGTGGTGTCATGGCTAAGAGCCCAATTGGAAATATGTGGTTCGAGGATGAACTAGACAGAAGCTAGTGAATCTGTAACAACCTCATTCAATTAGGGCGAGGTTGATCGCCGGGCCATAGGGGCTCGGACAAAATGCGGCTCTGCCTCTAAGATAGCATGGGGACAAGAATTAACTGAATCTTGTATCGTTATGAGTGGGACCGAGCTTAAAATGAGTAGCCTCGCCCAATAATTAGGAAGGGCAAATTCTCTACTTCGGCCCCAAGTAGCTAGACGTTATTATAAAGGATAATATAAAAGGTAATTTTATTTTATATGGTGGAAAAAATCGAATTGTAGATTATAATATAAATAAACAAGATGTTAAAAGGCATAAGAAAAGGAATTGGGGGGCATTCCGAGAATTGAACTCGGGACCTCTCGCACCCTAAGCGAGAATCATACCACTAGACCAAATGCCCACGTGTTGCTACCTTTGCTGTCCCACTTATATATAAACGTTTTGCAGTTTCTCACCCGCCAAAATCCCCCTCCCACTCTCGTTTTCCCTCCAACTTCCTCCAAAAACCCTAATCTCTCTCTCTGTCTCTCTCATACTCGCCACCGATGCAGACCCATTGTTGATTCCTCCGGTTCTCGACGGCGAGCCCAATCCGATGACGCCGGCGTGTTCTCGCGGTTGAAGCGGACGAGATGACCTCGGTCGGCGGCGGCGATGGCGGAGACCCCGCCGCGCCGATCCCCAATGCCGATTCCGTCCCTGCTGGAGCCTCGCCTGCCAATCGCGAATCCTCGCTCTCTTCGTCTACTGGTAAGCCGGAAAAACCTTTCTTTTGCGGTCGCGGACTGTTCTGCGATAGTGTTGCGAGGAGGGATGAAATTTCGCTGCTTTATGCTTGCGGGGTTTTTTGCTGCTCCGCTTCCGAATGTGGGGATCATTTTCGCATTTTCAATCTATTTCGACAGGATTTTTCTAAATTTTGTGAGCAATGTTCGGGAAAAAAAAAAGTTTTTTTTTCTGCGTCTTTTCGAACGTGTGGAGGATTGCGTTGAGTTGGATTTCCTTTGGCGGGGTTGTCCCTGTTCTGATATGCTGTGTTGCCGTTGACAGAATCAGGTGACGTGATGGAAGGAGAGACCTTGGACGAGCTTTATGTAGAAAGCACGATGCGGTTCGATGATACTCTCCCATTAGATGGTGCATTTGAGACCCAGATCCTAGATACAGGTGGAGAGACCCAATTGGTCGATTTCGGCGGTGAAACTCAAGTAATTGATTGTGAAGACGGCATTGGGAATGTTGAGACACAGCTCTTCTTAGATGCATGTGATACTCAAGTGGCTTTTGATAGTCATAGTGAAGATACTGGTGGAACTGAAGTCCTGGGTTCTGATGATGAGATATCAGATGGTGGTTTGCACGGGGAAGGTGGTTGTCCTAGAGATGAGAGGAAGACGTCCTGCAGTCCTTTTGGCAAGGATAGTGAGACCAGGGAGCAATCCGCTGCTTTAACTGATGAACCATGCAGTTCAGGTGAGTTTGTTCAGATTCTACCTAAGCATTATGTCTAATCATATTCGTAAGCCATACGAACGACTTCAAACTTTTTATGACCATCTTTCCTTCATAGTTGGTTGGTGGATTTGTTTTTATTTTTTGCATCGGATAGATTCTTTGTTGGTTGGGAAATCATCCCAAGAAATATCATCATTGTGAAGATTGATGAAACATTAGTAGCAGGGGAGATCTTTTATTGGATGCTCGTTCAGATGTATTATCCTGTGTCCTCACCCTCTTTGAAAACATGCAAGTTCAGCAGCGAATCCACTTAATATCCCTGTCTTGTGTTCTCCAAAGTTTATCATTTTCTCTTGAGTCTGACATTCTGTTGTTGCTTTGCTTTTATTCTCGAGACTGTAAAGATGACTGATTAACCCTCTTTGTTCAGTAGGGAATTTTATTTCCAAAATGCCAATTATCAGCTTAGGTCCTTATGAGTATGGTCAAATACTGAATCAGTGAATGTTCTGTTGCAGCTTTTCTGTAGTAATTATTCACTTCCATTATTGTGCACCTAAGTTGTTTTCTGCCATGTCAGATCTTGATAATCTGTGTCAGTGTGATATAGATCGGAAAATTAGGAAGTTGTGCTTCTTCAGAATTCATGTTTTAGTTTGTTAATAATGTTTAATGTTATGACATTTCAGTGCTCCTGCCTTGTAATTGTTGCAGTGCTTCCTTGTTCTTCATCCTGATCTTCTCTTGCTTAGGTTCTGTCAGAAGGGGATTTACTTCAATTCGTGCAGCATCTCTCCGAGCATCTGGTTTGGCTGCTCGCGGCATGTACCTGAACAGTGCTAGCAGTGCAAGCATGAGGCAGTTTTCAGAAGAAGAGACTGGAGATAATGGAACATCTTTTCGAGATGCTCATCTCAAATCTGGTGAAGAATTTGATCAGGATTGTGATGCTCAGACTTCTGTTGAGAATACAGAAGAGATGGAACATGGGAAGAAGTGCAAAATAGGGAGTTGCACTGTTAGAAGACTCTTTGCAGAGGATATTGTTGACAACATGCCTGATGAGACAGCTGACTTGAAGGAAGTTCCTCTTGGAAATGACGAACTTGCTGGATTAAGCTATGTAGAATCTCAAGAACCAGGAGATCTTTCACAGGCAAATGCACTTGATTTTGTTGACAGGTTTCTGAAGGACAATGTTGACCAACTTCATGAAGAGCATGACTTTGGAAAGACTGTTGGGAGAAAACCATTATCAATTTCGAGTGCAAAAGGGCCACAGAATTTGGCCAAGAGTGCAAGTAGAATAACTGTAAGAGCAGAGGTTTTTGACTGGGATGATGGCCGTGAGGATGAGGGTGGTGGAGATATTTTCTGCAGGAGGAAGGAAGATTTCTTTGATGGTGGGAGCAGTAAGTGCAGATCCGTGACCTTGCCCAGGAAGCACAAAAACACATTTCAAGATGGTCAAGGAGATAGGGACGAACCATCAAGTGCTCCCTGCAAAACAACTGGCGTACTTCATTCTGATTCAAATGCAATTCGAAGAATGGATGGGAAAAGTCAGATGACAGCCAAAGTGGCTGAAATGAATCACAAAAGGGATCTTGCAAATCAGTTGGATGAACATTCTAAAATAGATTCTTCAAGAGACAACTCGGAGGCAATTGCTGGTGATGATTGTGTGCCAGACATGCTCAATGTAGGCTTTGACACTCAACTGGCTGCAGAGGCTATGGAAGAATTGTGCCATGGAGAGGCCCTTCCTAGGGAGGATAATTGTGATATCAGCATTTCTACAAGAAAGTTGAGAAGCACAAAGAGAATTGATGATGAACAAAGTAAAAAGCCATCCATGTCACTGCAGAAGCGTTCTAAGGATAAGAAGAGGTGCCGCAGTCCAGGACAAAAAACCCAACACTTGGATATGACTGGCCTTACTGCCAATATGAGCAAAAAGTCAAATAAATTGCTTTCTGAGAACTTACAGCATAAAAACAGGGAATCTCTCGGAAGACGCCAAGCTAGTGACTTTGCTAAACAACTTGTCACCAGAACATCGAATGGAATTACTTTTGCCAGCAAGCAGCAATTACAGGGCAAAGGTGGTTTCTTTACACCCATCGCTAGAAGAACCAGATCTTCCTTGGTGGTTAATCAAGTGCAAAGGACAGAAAGTTTATCAAGGAACCAACAGAAAGGAACAGATGGTGCAGAGAATGTTGGGGTCTGTAAAAGGAAAAGAAGCACCCGAGAAGGAAGAAGCAGCAAAAAAAGTGATGATGATACGATGGTCAAGGGTAGAGGAAATTCATTGGAGCACCTCCTTGCAGTAGAAACGGGCAAGAGGTCTGCTAGACAAAAACGGATGAAATCTGATGCTACAAGTAAGGGTGATCCGGAAGTACAGTCAACAGCTCAAAATTTTGAAGGCAGACTAGAGAATGCTGCTAGCGAGACCACTTCTTTCAAGTTGAATAGGGAACTGTTAGCTAAAGGTCTAAACATGACTGATGCGATTGGGCAGTCTGAGAGAAACGGAGATGTTGGCGCCACATCATCCACTGAGAATTCAGAAGCAAATGCCATGTTAGGTCATGCTCCAAGAGAAAGATGTAATGGAAATTCAGCTCATTCTACTCCGATTAACTGTTCAACGCCATTCAATGATGCTTCGCCAGTTTGTGTGGGGAATGGTTATATGTCTCCATCATGCAAAAAGAACCTTTCAAGATCATATCTCAGGAACGAAATTAAGAGCTTAAATGCATCAGGGCCACAACCTTCTTCAGCATATAAGGATATGCGGAAGAGGAGAGACATGAGTGACATTTGTGTCTTGTACAGCCACCACTTGGATGATGATATTATCAAGCAGCAGAAAAAGGTATTAGCTGTGATTTGCTGATTTTTTTGCCAGGAATCAAATATTGTTTAAACTGTATCTTATGGCTCTCTTCTACAGATTTTGGCTCGTCTAGGAGCTTCTGCAGTGTCTTCTATTGCTGAAGCCACACATTTCATAACAGATAAATTTGTGCGTACAAGAAATATGTTAGAAGCAATTGCTTCCGGAAAGCTGGTAGTTACCCATTTATGGCTTGAGAGTTGTGGACAAGCTAACTGCTTTATCGATGAGAGAAATTACATACTAAGAGATGCTAAGAAGGAGAAGCAATTTGGCTTTAGTATGCCTGTTTCATTGGCACGCGCGTGCCAGCATCCACTTTTACTGGTAAGGTTTGATTTGGTTTTACCTAGGCCATCATAGGATCATTGTTATATTGTCAGCACATTCAAAACGGTATCTCTGCAGGGTCGAAGAGTTTTGATCACCTCAAATGCAAAGCCTGGTAAAGACATAATATCAAGTCTAGTCAAAGCAGTTGGTGGCCAAGTATGTAGTGCATAACTTCTCTGAAGCATTTATTGTTTACAGGATGGTAATGTCAGTTCAAATTCTTATGTTATTCTGACTTTTGAATGACTTCAGCCGATAGAGAGAATTGGAAGATCTGCATTGAGAGATGATAAATTAACAGATGATTTGTTGATCTTATCCTGTGAGGACGACTACGACACGTGCCTTCCTTTCCTTGAGAAAGGTCAATAGTAATGATTTCTTTTTGGACTTTCCTTATTTCTTTAAAATACAACATATAGAGACTTGATCATGTTCTCTTGTACATGCAGGAGTAACAGTATATAGTTCAGAGCTGCTGCTGAACGGGATAGTTACTCAAAAGCTGGAATACGAAAGGTTAGTTTCCTCGAACGTACTACTGTGAACAAAAATGAAATGTATGTGTGCAAGAGAGTTGGAGGGTGGTTTTTTCATCTTTTTTAGAATTTATTTTTTATTATTGTTCTTTGGGGCCATTATTTGTCTTCTAACTTATTCTTGCTTTTTATCTTTTTTAAGTCGTTCTTATGCCAGTACATCAGTATCAAATTTCAGAGAGCTTGAAATGGGTGTTGAATGCTTCGGCAAGTTTTCACTTTGGTATTCCTAATATACTTGCTTTACATGATTTCAGGCACCGTCTCTTTGCAGATCATGTTAAAAGAACTCGCTCGACCCTTTGGCTGAAAAAAGATGGTAACAATTTTGTTCCCGTGGCCAAACAGAAATAGAAGGGGTAAGCCTCTTCTGTCCTAACGCCTGCATGTGTTGGCCCTGGCTTGATACCGTAGCTATGCAGTGTGTTGTACATAGTATGCTGTACTGAGTTCACACATGTTGTTCAAATGAAATTATTTATTTGTCTAGAACATTTTGTTATGCAAAGGGGAGTTTAGGACTCCCATTCAATTGATTCTTTCTTGTTTTGCAATGAAATGGATTCTAAAGCTGCTATCAAAATGAAGTGAAATGAAAAAGAATAATCCAACTTTTACTGGAATTAGAATGTTATGTTTTCTGCAGCTTTTACTTAAATTTTCAGCATTCCTAGAGATGAAAAGATTGCGAAGTGTTACCCACCCATAGGTAGCCCAGCTGGTTAGGGCGAACTTGGACTTCGTTGAGGTCTTGGGTTCGATTTCCCGAGGAAGCACTTGTGATTTAAGTGGGGGGCCATGGCGATGGGTTGCTGTGCTAGTCCCCCCCGAGGAATAGTCGAGGTGCGCGCAAGCTGGCCCGGACACCTCGGTCATAAAAAAAAAAAAAAAGATTGCGAAGTGTTGATTTCTTATGGTGTTTATTGAACCGTGGAAGATTTTATTGGCAAGTTTCTTCAGCCACGGACACCACGCAATTGTTTATGGAATAGATTGTTCCCATCCAATATCCATTTGGCAGGGAAGAGTTTAACCTGCCTATCGATTCTAATTTTAATGGGCAAGAAAGCCGTTCTCATTGGATGGTACTCTAAGGTGTCGTTTGGGTTCATTTATCTTTGTTAGAAAACTGAACGTTGTTTTGTGGATCACACAAGTTGAATTCATCCCTTGTTCTCTCTTTTTGTTTTTTTATGAAAAAAGGGAAGGAGAAGGATTTTTCTTGGTAGATCCCTCTTGTTCCTGGTTAGTCTTATTCGTTTTGGAAGTTGTTTATATTTCTACATCTGTCTCTCTCACTTTCCCCCCTTTTCTTCCGTTTCTGAGGTTTCTCTAGACTTTCTAGTAAAAATGGGTGATGGTCTTCTGCGTGTTGTGGACAATTGGTAATGCCGCGAACACAACGCAAACCTATTGAGAGGTACTCAAAAATTGACCAGACATCAACACAAGATAACTCGAAATTGATGTGAAGTTGACACGTGTTGATGAATTTTAATAGAAGAAATCGATTTTTCATTGTTTGCGATGAAATTTGCTGTTCTGGTACGGTCAAGATGTGAACCAATGCAATATTCAACGACATGGCATGAATTTTCCACCCTTTTGGACTAGGTACGTTATTGGGCAAGCCTTTCCAATCTGCTTATTTGATCATGAATTGAAAATTATCAGCTGTTACGGGAATAATACATGCATGAGATGAGAGGTGCGACGTGCTTTGGCACTGTACTGTAGTAGGTCGAATCGAATCGATTTCCTTCGCAAGGCATTTGACTTATAAGTTGTCATTTATGGATGGACTTTCTATAATAATCTGATGGGCGTGTCTGCAAAATGTCAAATGTCGAAAAATTCCTCATTAATTCAGAAGATGAGGCGTGCCTAGTAGAAGTATCGAGTAAGGTGAACTTCCTTTACTTTTGTGAGTAGTCTTTTATTATTTTCGTGATCTTTTGTTAATTTATGGAAAGCTTACCACTATAAGAGCAGTTTCGATGAAGCATCCAAATCAATCCAAATTTTTTATTTGAAAAGGTCTCTAGTATCCTCGCGATTGAGAGTATTCATAATTTCAATACGTTGACTGCATAATTCTAATGTTCTCACACAACCTAGCGTCAGACGTGGATGTTGCGCTTACATGTCCCTACTCCCTTTACTTTGCACTTGGATTGCTAAAAAAGGTATGGTTTTACTTTTTTTTTAATTACCCATGTCTTTTTCCATATCGAAGATATAAATTCTTTTTCCCTTTGGTATTCTTACTGAATCGATGTCTTGGAACCCAACGACACTGAATGGTGAAACACACCTTTCAACCAACTATACGACAGACTACAATGCACGATCAAAGAGCTATATGATCTCCACATATAACTATATACAATAAAAGTTGCGCCTTTTCTTTATTTTCGCATACCGATCTGAACGTATAGGACCCTAAACTTAAAATATGATTCTGTCAAATTCGGTGATCTCAAAGAAAGCTATCTTCCTGGAAACCAGAGTCCAACATCTCCCACGAAATCAAATCTGACTTGCCAACTTTGGTTGCTGGTGGGTCAATTTATCCCGATATCCATCCAAGAGCAGCCCGGTGGATGCAACCAATCTATGTGATGATCGCAACGACGGAACAAAAGCATGGGGGGATTTTCCACATCTCGAGGCTGATCTCATATATTCAAACGTGTCAGGAGGGGATTTGGTATGCCCGGTTGGCACCAACCAAAAAAAATCCATTAGGTTATATATTGTCGTCGAAGAATATGTAACCATGCATGTTACCACGAGATTCTTATGGGCAACTTTCTTGATTTTAAAAGGCTGAAAAGTTGAAATAGTGCGCTCTTTGAACAGGAAGATGGAGTTTTCTTCACCTGCCACATGGAATTACGATCCCCCGGCAAGTCATTCTCCAGCAGCCCTAGCATAAACCCACCGAAGTCGCTATCGCCATTTATAACTGATTCCGCATTGCCAAGTTTTTCAAACCAGCCATCTCAGTTTAGGTCACCCTTTTAAACAATGCACTACTAGGATCCACACAGACTTCGAGAAACGCGACAAGTCAACTGAAAGCTCTTTTGACCGTTATCGGGCTTTGTTTGCTTGGTGATCACACCTTGCTTGCACCAGCTTTTTAGCAGAAAACAATGATATAACTGTTGACCCCTGCGGAAAATTCAAACCCATTCGCTTGTTTTGCCTTTTGGGTCCCCTATATAAAGGATGAAGATATGCATGAAGAGGCATGCCTTCACTAGTTTTGAGAGGGAGGATGGAGAATATGAGCTTAGTCTTGGTAATCACTATAGCTCTCTTCTTTGGGCACATAGGAGATTCGGAAGGAGGGGATTTGAGGAAGGATTTCTACAAGAGCGCATGCCCTCTTGCTGAGGAGATAGTGAAGGATATCACGTGGAAGCATGTCGCTAGCAACTCAGTTTTGCCCGCCAAGTTCTTGAGGATGCATTTCCACGACTGCTTCGTTAGGGTACGTTTGTGTATATAAACTATATCTACATGCATTTGAACAGATTAATCCCACCGCCACGACTATGTTGGGACTCTCATTAGGCAATCAACAATCTCTCCATCTAAAAAGAAGACGATGATGAAATTATATGCACTTGACCTGCATGAGTGAAACTAATCATATGAGACTATAGTATGACCCGGTGAATCTCATCGTCATCCAAGGATGCAAGTGTAACAACCTAGGTCTGCTACGATAGTATAACCTGGTGAATCTCATCATCATCCAAGGATGCATGTGTAACAACCTGGATTTGCTACCAAACACATATTGTCTGCTTTGCACCCCACTAGGCTCACTACGCTCTCACGTTTTTTTATTTTTCTAAGCTTACAACATCTTCGTTGTGACCTCACACGTGGTCGAGAGTCAGCTCTGATACTACTTGTAACATCCTAGGTCCGCTACTATATGCATATTGTTCGCTTTGGACCCCATTGGGCCCTCATGGTTTTTGGTCTTCTGAGCATCACTTAGAAAATGCGTATGTACAAGTAGAGAATCCATATGTTTATAAGCTAGTCCAGGACTCCCTCCCTAAGTGACGTGGGATAGGAGACGCACCCCCTTCCTACACATGTCTGGGGACCAAGGCACGGACACACCATCATCCATGCTCCCTATGCACCATTGCATGGGCTGTCACAGCATGTGCACACATGGGCCGGCGAACTCGCCTTTTTGCATGAATTACCATCTTTTGATCTTAGTGTCCTACACGGTCATCTAGAGCATATACACACGTGAGTCTTGTGCATGAAATACTCAATTTTTGTGTATACACAAGTCTCGTGCTTTGTCTAGATTGCCCCGAGAAAGGATACTCTTATAGAAGAATTATTTCATTGCTCTATATCATAGCACAAGCTAAAAAATCAATGCTGAAGTGCATAGTTGTAGAAGGAGAGTTTCACGTGGTAATACTTCATCGGTGTTTGATCACCTCGCTTCATGTGTCTAGGGTTGCGACGGCTCGGTTTTGCTAGACTCGACAGCGAACAACAAGGCGGAGAAGGAAGCAGTTCCTAACCAATCGCTATCTGGGTTCGACGTAATAGACAAGATCAAGGAGAAGCTGGAGGAAACGTGCCCCGGCATCGTCTCTTGTGCCGACATCCTCGCTTTAGCCGCTAGAGATTCGGTCTCTTTCCAAGTAAGACCTTTCGGGGTGATGAAAAACTCTTGGGCCATTCAATGGCATTGTTTTAGAGTTCGTTTCAACACTTCCTTTTCTTCATGAGTTGGTAGAACTTTAATAACCTCATCAATACTCCTCAGCACGTGATATTGAAACAAACTATCGTGGAAAAAGCTTTTTGGACCATTTGATAGCGACACTAGATTATCAAGTAAACGTTCATTTGTCTTTATTTAATACTATTCTTGACCCCACACATATATCGGTCCTATTCATATTTTGATTCGTGATCAATCCATAAACAATAAAAAAGATACATCGGTCCTAATCATTATCCAATTCAATGCTTATTGCCTATACAAAAAGTATCCCGACACATAACTATGAAAAAGTACGATAAGGTCGATTGATTTAAAAAACAAACGTACCTCTTTTTCATTTTGAAAGTAGAATATTTTTTTTTCCAAAATTAAAGTTTTCTCTTGCTTCTCTGGCTGTTGAAAACTTCCACTAATAAAGTGCAAATCACTCAAATCAAAGTTGATCTCTGTATTGGTCGGCAGCTTCTAGAAAGTGGATTTATATCATGATTTGCATTAATTTGACATTTTTGTTGGATCTCACATGATTGAAACAATTAATTGGAATTCTCAGTTCAAAAAGTCAATGTGGGAGGTATTGACCGGAAGAAGAGATGGGAGAATCTCACGTCAATCAGAAGCGCTTTCCAATATCCCCTCCCCATTCTTCAACTTTGCATCTCTCAAGCAATCTTTTGCCAACAAGAGCCTCAGTCTTCACGACCTCGTTGTCTTATCAGGTAAATTATCGACAAAAGAAATGCCTTTTTATATGGTCAATATTAGCCATGTGCTGCTGGGTTGGTCCTTATGTCTAGTAAGTCAATTTTCTTTTCTTAGGATACCGATTTTTTGTAATTTCTTTTGTAAGGATACACAATAATTGTACCAGGTTCTCTCTCATAAACATATAATGGAATAGCCTTTTTTTTCAAATCAAAACAAAGTGTTCTAGCATTGAAAGCCCACGGCGAATCTGAGTTCTTTTGTTCAGGTTTAACGGAAGATCATTACAAATAATTCTTTTTTTTTGGTTAATTAACAAATGCCGTTGCTATCCTAACTGTAGCCCATTGACATTGTTCAAGTAAATAAAAGACTCCCCCATCTAAAACACCCAAGCTTTTCTTGATTTGAACAAGACACAGACATGGACATGCACTTGACATTACACGAGGACAAAGTAATCACAAATCAAAATAAGAAGAGAAGTTGAATTTAAGTAATTAATTAATTAAGCATACTACTACATGTCTGAATCTTCAGGTGGGCACACAATTGGGGTCGGACACTGCAACTTCTTCAGCAACAGGCTCTACAACTTCAGCGGCAAAGGCGACCAAGACCCTTCCCTCAACCCGACCTATGCCTCTCAACTGAAGGCCCAGTGCAAGACGCTCTTAGATAACACCACCACTGTCGCAATGGACCCTGGAAGCCCCCTCTCCTTCGACAGCCATTACTACATGGCCTTGAACCAAAACCAGGGCCTCTTCCAGTCCGACGCCGCCCTCCTGACAAACAAGGAATCGAGCAAGATCGTCAGCAAGTTGCTGGACCAAGATGGCTTCTTCACTGAGTTCGGCCAGTCGATGAAGCGGATGGGCGCGGTCCAAGTGCTCACGGGGAGCAACGGCGAGATCCGGAAAAAATGTAATGTGATTAATTAGGTGTGAGGATTTATAGTTTATTTTTGGGTTATGAATGTGTTTTGAGAGCATAGGGTTAATAAGAAGTAGGTGGAGGATGATTTGCCTATGGTAATAGGTTTTTTTTTGTGCAACATTTATATTGGGAGTGTGTGATCTAACACTGCAAATGCGTGGCATTCTCCCCGGTCGAACGAGAGTTCAACTATGGTCCCTTTTGTCTTATTTTGGCCAAGCTTTTCTGCTTAAAAATTTAGCTTAGGTTAGGTGCAAAAAATTTGTAAAAACTTAGTTTAAAACCAAATAAAAAAGAAAAAAAAAAAAAAAAACAGGCACATCTCATATATGAAAGAGCTCCCCTCCCCAAAAAAATAATACTAATAAAATGTAAAGCATACACTACTTGCTTGTTTTATGTCAATCAAAATTTTGTAATTATGTAAATCTAATATGTAGATGTAAAGTTATGAAAATTTTTATGTGAGAAGTAACGAGCTAAAGCTCCTAGAGGCAATTCTTGTTCGAGGTTCCACGTGGTGTTAGGTTAAATTTCACGGTTAGATAGGCCAATTAAAGCATGCCTATCATAATCGATCACGTTGTAATGATCGATTAGAATATAACACATTTATTATCCAGTAAATATTGCGGCATGCGGAACGTCTTATTCCATCAAATAAAATATGCAAGTCATTCCAACTAGTGAGTCATCCAGTGTTCATAACATTTTTGAGATAATATTCAATTTGTAAAAGTTCTCCAAACACAAAAATCATATGACTCATTGGAATACTACATAAAGTCGAGTCAAGTGTTGATTTCTTACGGTTTTTATTGAACTGAGGAAGATTTTATTGGCAAATTTCTTCAGCCATGGACACCATTTTTTATGGAATAGATTGTGCCAACCCACAATCCATTTGGTAGGGAAGAGTTTAACTTGCCTATCCATTCTAATCAATGGACAAGAAAGCCATTCTCACTGGACGGTACTCTTAAGTGTCATTTGAATTCATTTATCTTTGTTAGAAAACTGACTGTTGTTATGGGGATCACGGGAAAACAACAGTTCAAGTACCAAAACTTAGCACGAGGGGAAATTTAAGTGCTAAAAATTACGAAATGTACATTTAAGTATCACTTTTTTTGAAAATTGGATGAGTTAAGTGCCAACTCAAGCGAAGGCCGCCAGAAATCCGACGTGGCTCGCTGGAAGCTGAGAAAGCAAAAACTCAGCCAAAACAACGTCGTTTTTGTGTTGACATGGTATTTAAAAATGTATTAATTAAATATTATTACATAACTTTTAAAACATATTATTATAAAAATGATTAATTTATAATAAATAAAAAAGAGGAAGGGGAGGATCGTGCAAGGGCTATGCAGCCCTCGCTGCCGCCACCGCCCCACCATCGTCGGGAAGGGCCGATGACAGTGGGCGAGGGTCAGCCAAGGTCCCTAGTCCTTGGCTAGTGGCCGACGACCCCAGCTAACCTGCGGAGGGCCCGCAGGTCAGCCTAGCAAGGGCTGGCGACCCTTGCCGAATCTAGGGGAGGGTCGCGACCCTTATCCTAGGTTTGGCAATAGGTTGGCCGGTGCCGCCAGGGCTCGACGACCCCAGCCGACCCTTGCCCCACCATCGCTAACCCTTCCTGATGATGGTGGGGCAACGAGGGCTGCACAGCCCTCGCCTGAACCCTCCCCTTCCCTTTTTTTTTTAAAATAAAATCAATTTTTTAAAAACAAAATTCTAGTATGACTTGGACAATTTTTTTTTCTTTTTTTAAATTGCCACGTGAATATTTTATTTTGAAAAAAATTGCTCTGTCAGCAAATAAAATTGCCAAAAAATAACACATGGCAGTTTAGCTGGATTTTTTTACCGTTGGCACTTAACTAATCATTTTTGCTCCAATTTTGGCATTTAAATGTATATTTCCGAACTTTTGGCACTTAAATATACCCCCATGCCAAGTTTTGGCACTCCAGAGATCTGCACGTCTGGGGATCACACTAGTTGAATTCAACCCTTGTTCTTTTTTTCCTTTTCATTCACTTAGATCTGTTGGAGAAATGATTTGTGTCGATCCTTGATTGATTCCCTAGCCGATTCTAGTTCATTGATTGATACGGGGATCGTAGATTTAGAATAATTTAGGAAAAATAATATTGCATATAGTTTCCTTATTATACACTTCTTGTACTATATAAGTTGACATATACATGTACATTGATTCAGTGTGATAGAATATATGAAATTATATTCTTCAACCCTATTTCGTGTCATGGTATTAGAGCGGGTTCTCTAACCCAGCTTCCGCAAAAAAAAATTTCCTTTGAATTGCCTCCGATTGCTTTCTAGTTTGTTGTTGCGATTCCTATCCTACAAAACAAATTAGCACATCGGATTGGAATTCATTTTCATATCCAAGATGCAGAATCCAGCTGATCATGAAATTGAAGGATCGCCTACACCAGAAAACTCATCTATTCAAGCTCCAGAGGAATTGCAGCGCGTTGCACAAATTTCCTCGGCTCCTTTAGCCCAACCTGTTCAAATCCAATGGCCATATATGCCATGGATACCTGTCCAGGGGCCATGGGCTCCTGGGCCCAATCAATGGACTCCCGGGTCCAGTCAACAGTGGGCAAACCACGGCCCACAGCCCACCACCGAAGATCCAGACCCGGTTTCTCATGGTCACAGACCCGAATTCAATTCGGGCGGGTCGGGAATGAATCCCTACCCGAATCTATCGCCCGGAATTGTGCCGCTGCCGTTTCCGGCCGTCGCTGGGCGTCTCGAACCCGGCGACCGTCTGTACACTTCACCGGCTGACGGACCGGAGCTGCGATTGATCACCCTCCAACTCACCGGATCCGACACCTATTCAACGTGGGCGAGGGAGTTCTGGCGGGCCCTCGTCACAAAGGAGAAAGACGGATTCCTTGATGGATCGGTCCCCTTTCCGACCGACGACCGAATGCAACGTCATTGGCGCCGGTGCAATCAACTAGTCCGAACTTGGATCGGAAATTGCGTTGCACCGGAAGTTGCCGCCGGACTTCCTCTGACTGAAGACGCAAAGAAAATATGGGAAGACATTAAAGAAATGTATAGAAAACTCGATCGCGTAAAGGTTTTCTCCCTCATGCAAGCCCTCTCGGAGTTGAAGCAAGGGAACCTCTCGGTTACCGCTTGCTTCAACCGGTTATCGGCCCTTTGGAATGAACTTGAAGCGGCGGAAGAACGGCTCGACGGACCGGAGACAACCCTAACATAGTACAGAGAAATCAAAGAAAGGGAGAAGACGACTCGTTTTCTCTTAACCCTAAATGACAATTTCATACCTTTCCGATCGCAAATCCTCACCATGGATCCAGCTCCGACGCTCGGGAAGATTTTTCAGCTGGCCGTCCAAGAAGAAAGCCAGCAACTTGCAGCCACCGGAGGAGGGAAAGGGACCGAAACCATGGCCCTTGCTGCTCGGATTTCCGGCCGATTTCATGGCAGACGACAGCCGCCGCAGAGAGGGAGAAACCTCGCAGGAAACCCTAGAGGAAATGAGGAAGACGATGTTGAATTTTCTAGAAGGGACCGAATGAACGGTCCAAATCATCGAGGGGAATCCAACGGCTCAGATCAGCTTCGATCCAACGGTGGAGATCTTCAATATGGGCGTGGATCTGACGGCCCATATTCTTTCCGAATCAACGGTGGAGATCAAATCAACTGGCGCAGATCCGATGGCCACAATGCTCCCCGATCGGACGGCCCAGATCAGCGGTGAGGAAGAGGATCAGATGGCCAGTATTCAATCCCCCCAAACTTTGAATCAAATGGTCCTTATAATGCCATGTCATCACTGAAAGGGGGAGGCCAAAATTATAAATTTAAGGGTAAGTATTGTGAATATTGCCATCGTCCACATCATACTATAGACACATGTTGGAAATTGCATGGCAAGCCAAATGACAAAGAAAAGAAAGGGAAAGAATTTTCTGCTTATCGGGTATCGCACAAGGGAATGACAACGTTCATCAGCCAATTACTCAAAATCGTATCAAGAAATAATGAAGGCGCTCAATCAACGAGGACGATTGACAAAGATGCAAATTTTTCAGGTACTTCATTGTGCAAAAATACTAATATTACAGTTGATGCATGGATTATTGACTCGGGCGCCAGTGACCACATAGTTTGCAATGAATATTTACTTTCAACTGTCTACAAGAAACCCGATCCATACACATCTGTCCGTCTTCCAAATGGGAATATTACTAGTGTGCAAAAGATTGGTACTGTTTACCTTAGCCCACATTATCCTAAAAATGTCCTCTATATCCCTGAGTTTAAATTCAACCTTATATCTGTTTCCAAAGTCTGTGAGGACAATTCTTGTCGAGCCAACTTCAACTCTGAAAATTGTTCCTTTCAGGGCCTTTCGACTGGGAAACTGATGGGCTTGGGTAGAATGGAACAAGAACTATATTTTTGGATCGCGCTTCTCAGTGATTTTGATTTGTCTTCCTTAAATAAAGGCATACACTGTAATGCTATTGCTAGCAATAAAAACTCCCTTTCTCATAAGCGTCTAGGCCACAGCGCCATCTTTCCTTGTCCTGATTGTAAAATATGCCCTTTGGCAAAATAATCACGAACATCATTTCCTACTAGTAGATCTCGAGCCACTAGTATATTCTCATTGATTCATATGGACATTTGGGGTCCTTATCATACACCACATCGTGATGGATCTCGTTTCTTCCTTACGATTGTAGATGACTATTCCCGTGTCACTTGGATATTTCTCATGCAATCCAAAAGTCAGACTTTTTCATATCTGTCAAAATTCTTGTCCATGATCAAAAATCAATTTGAGAAAAACGTCCAGAGAATTCGCACCAACAATGGGAGTGAATTTTTTTCAAATGAGTGCCAATCTTTCTTATCCTCTCAAGGAATGCTTCATGAGAGTTCTTGTGCCTACACTCCTCAACAAAATGGAATTGTTGAGCGCAAACATAGACACCTTCTAGAGGTTGCTCGCGCACTAAAATATCAAGCCTCTATTCCTGAGTCTTTTTGGGGTGATTGTGTGGTCACGGCGACCTATTTAATAAATCGCATGCCAACTAGAATATTAGCAGGGCGCACACCATTTGAAATGTTGTTCGGAAAAAGACCAGAAATCGGTCATCTTAGAGTATTCGGCTGCCCATGCTACGTGACAAACGTGAGACATAAAAATAAAATAGATCCTCGTGCTGTTCAATGTATTTTCATGGGATACCCCACCTTACAAAAAGGTTATCGGGTTATGGAGATATCTTCAGGACGGTTCTTTGTTAGCCGAGATGTTGTCTTCCAAGAACATGTATTCCCGTTCAAGGAAATGGTGTCTCCAGAAGATACAACGATGCCAATGTCGAATCAACGACAATTTTTATCTGAGGATTCTTTATCTGTGGCACCGCAACACGTGCTAGTTGTGCCTGATCCACACTCTAATATATGTCCAGAGACAATGTGTCCTGCATCCCAGATAACATTAGAAGAGACTTCTAAGTCTTCTACTCCAATATCGCCACAAATTAGCAGTGGCTCTTCATCAGCACCACATGAATCCTTATCATCAGTTCCAATCGCTCAACCTCGACGTTCGGGACGAATAGTGCGCCCTCCCACATGGACCAAGGACTATGTATGTTCTTCCTTGAAGACTAAAGGTACACAATATCCAGTCTCTTCCTATGTATCCTTTGGTCGACTGTCACAATATCACATGTGTTGTATTAGTCGAATTTCTGAAGAACAAGAACCTTCTTCTTATAAGGAAGTAGCACGTGACATACGATGGCAAAAGGCCATGAAAGAAGAATTGGCTGCTCTTACAAAGAATAACACCCGGGATATTGTTTCATTGCCTTCCCATAGAAGACCTATTGGATGCAAATGGGTGTACAAGATAAAATATAAGGCGGATGGCTCAATTGAAAGATACAAAGCTCGGCTTGTCGCTAAAGGATTTATGCAACGTGAAGGTTTTGATTATCATGAAACCTTCTCTCATGTTGCTAAAGAAGTTAATGTTCGCTCTTTTTTATCTGTGCTGCATTTCGAAATTGGGATCTACATCAAATGGACGTCAATAATGCTTTTCTTCATGGTGATCTTGATGAAGAAATTTACATGGAACTTCCACAGGGATTGCGCAGACAGGGGGAGTCTCGTGTATGTCGTCTCCGCAAATCCCTATATGGGCTCAAGCAGGCTTCTCGATAGTGGTATGCAAAATTTACCACAGCACTTACAAATGCAGGTTTTCGGCACTCCAAGCATGATTATAAACTATTCACATGGACCAACGGTATTTCATCGATCTACTTGTTAATTTATGTCGATGATATACTTATCATGGGAAATGACGATGTTGCGATCCAAAACCTTAAAAAATATCTGCATTTAACATTCCATATTAAAGATTTGGGACCACCCAAATATTTTCTTGGCATTGAAATAGCTCGATTCAGTGAAGGAATTTCCCTTAGTCAACGGAAGTTTGTTCTGGAAATCATATCAGAAGCAGGAATGGCAGGATGCAAACCGGCTGCCATACCTATTGAGCAGAATGCCAAATTGACAACATATGAATATGATGCGAGTTCCTCCTCTCCGAATGAAGATTCACTTCTTAAGGATCCATCAGCATATCAGCGACTCGTTGGAAAATTGATCTACCTCACCATGACCAGGCCTGACATTTGTTATGCGGTACAAATACTTAGCTAGTTTATGCACAATCCAAAGCAATCACATATGAGTGCAGCACTAAAAGTGGTGAAGTATTTAAAGGGATGTCCGGGACTTGGAATACTACTATCACAAGACTGCGACATGAAGATGAAGGCTTATTGTGATACATATTATGCCACATGTCCTATGACGAGAAGATCCATTACTAGTTTTTGCATCAAATTGGGAAAGTCCTTGATTTCGTGGAAGACGAAAAAGCAGTCAACAGTTTCATTATCATCAGCTGAATCGGAATATCGAGCTATGGCAAAAACTGTTTGCGAGGTAGTTTGGTTACGAGGATTACTTTCAGACCTTGGTGTGCAAGTTAATGGCACAAGTGAATTATTCTATGATAATGATGCTGCTCTCAAGTTAGCAGCGAATCCAGTTTTTCATGAAAGAACAAAGCACATTGAAGTTGATTGCCATTTTACTCGAGAGAAGATTCAAGAAGGGATTATTACCACTCGAGGGATTGGAACAGCAGAACAGCCTGCAGATATTTTCACTAAGCCTTTATGCCAAAGGCAACACACATATTTGTTAAGCAAGCTAGGCGTCTTTGACATCTATAAGCCGCCAGCTTGAGGGGGAGTGTTGAAGAAATGATTTGTGTCGATCCTTGATTGATTCCCTAGCCATATTCTAATTCATTGATTGATACAGGGGATCGTAGATTTAGAATAATTTAGGAAAAATAATATTGCATATAGTTTCCTTATTATACATTTCTTGTACTATATAAGTTGACATATACATGTACATTGATTCAGTGTGATAGAATATATGAAATTATATTCTTCAACCCTATTTCGTGTCAAGATCTCATCCCTTTCATCAATTTTGTGTTAATCCTTCTTTTCTTTTGAAAAAAGGGAAGGAGAAGGATTTCCCTTGATAGATTCCTCTTGTTCTTGATTAGTCTTATTCGTTTTGAAAGTTGTTTATATTTCTACATCTATCTCTTTCTCGCTTTCCCCCCTTTTCTTCCCATTTTGAGGTTTCTCTAGACTTTCTAGTAAAAATGCGCGACGGTATTCTACGTGTTGTGGACAATTGGTAATACCATGAACATGATGCAAACTTATTGAGAGAGAAAAAAATATCGACAAGACACAGACACAAGTTAACTCGAAATTGACGCAGAGTTGACATGTTTTGATGAATTTTAATAAAAGAAAGCGATCTATAATTGTTTGCAACGAAATTTGCTGTTCTACTACGGTCATTATGTGAACTGATGCAATATTCAACGACATGGCATGAATTGCTACCCTTCTTGTATAGATACGTTATTGGGCTAGCCTTTCGAATCTGCTTCTTTGATCATGAATTGAAAATTATCGGCTTTTATGGAAATAATAAATGATTGAGATGAGAGGCATAACACACTTTGGCACTGTACCGTGGTAGGTAGAATCGATTTCCTTCACAAGGCATCTCTCTTATCGGTTGACATTCATGAATGGACTTGAAGGCTAATTGGCCGTTCATTCTCGTTCCATTTACTACCCGCGAAATCAACCGAAGGCATTCCCACTATTTTTCTTTCCTTCCTTCACCTCTACATAATTGCAGATTGAGATTCGAAATGCGCCCCTGAAAATATTCTGAGAATCAAACTCTTTCACTAAATTGCAAGAGCTTATGGACTTCCCATTTACCAAATACGTGCTTAATGAAGTTGATACAATACTACGTCCACGCTCATGTTCTTTGTTTACATTCTAGCAAACAATCTGAAAGGCGCGTCTGCAAAATAAATTGACAATAATATCGAAAAATTCTTCATTAGTTTAGTAGATGAGGCTTGCTTAGTTATGGTATCTATTAAGGTGACGTTCCTTTTTCAACCTAAGATTCCTCGTGACATTTTGAAAGTTAATTGTGTGATCGATCTTTTATCATTTTTGGGGAAAAGAACAATCCAAGTATCAAAACTTAGCACAAAAGACACTTAAGTGACAAAAGTTACGAAATGTATATTTAACTGTTGCTTTTTTTGAAAATTGGATTATTTAAGTGTCAAATTCAACGAAAGCTAATGGAAATCCGACGTAACTTATTTTAATAATATAACTCACTTATATAACTCGTCGGAAACTGAGTCAGCAAAAATTCAATCAAAAACGAGTCATTTTGGTATTGACATGACATTTAAAATATATATAATTAAATAATACAATAAAAATTTAAAAATATATTATTATAAAAAAGTTTGGGAAGAAAAAGGGAAGGGGGTGATGGCACAGTCCTCACCGTCGACGCTGTTGCCCCACCATCATCGAGAAGGGTAGACGATGATGGGGAGAGGGTTGGCCGAGGTTGACACACCCTGGCCAATGGTTGGCAACCTTGGCCAACCAACAACGAGAGCCTGTGGGCCCTCATCTAGATCTGAGGCAAGGGTCGCGACCTTTCCTTGGATCCGGTGAGAGTCGCCAGCCTTCACCTAGCCGAGCCAAAGGTGCCGGTTGTTGGCTAGGTTTATCACTCCCAATGTATTTCTAAACACTTCTTCTCCAACCTGGAGAATCGTCTAAGAAATGCAGCTCGGCTAGTTAGGAATGTTATCATCTTGGCATCTTTTAGTGTCTCAATGTTTTGAACCAAATCTCTGGGAAGGTTGTAGCAAAAGGCAATCCCTAAAGGGCTTGAGCAAGAGGTTTGCCTACTGTGGGATAACATACCTGCTGTAACTTGATATGGTTTTCCCTAATTCTAAGCATAGGCCTCCTCATTGGTATCAGAGCCATGGTCTCATTGATAACTTGGTTCATTCCATGCACTTAGATGGTGAATCAAGAGCTAAGGTCTTTCCAAATCACGAGTGAGCAAGATACTACTATTAATCTTAACACCCCAGTCACCCTTTCTTCATATCCCTTCTCATCCTCTTTATCTGAATTATGAACCTCAAATGTATCTAAGATTGACTATCTCTATGAAGTCTCTCTTAGTGACGACACCAAGATCACTGAAACTCAACTCCCCATTATGAATTGTTACTCGGCTTTTGCCAAACCATCTTCCTCTTCTTTTTCACCCATCCATTCTATATGACATCTCATCCGCCATACTCCTAAGGAAGTTAAGGAATATGTGAAGTCTTCAAAGTTCGACCAACATCCTATTCCTGCTACTTAGAAAGAGTACTTTGTTGCTCTCTAGATCCCTCTAGAATTTCCTTGACAATGGATCCAATAGGGATACACACATATTCATTATGGTGTTGTGTGTCTTCCACTCACCCTTCACAGTAGAAAAAGGCTTACCTGTTGTGGCTAGGATAGCCTTGCTAGACACACGATTTTTGGAGTACCAGCAAGCTTTTTTGGCACAGTCCAAACTACTCTAAATGCTAGCACAATTTTTTTAAACCTTTATAAAAAAAAATTTGTGTTGCTTTTGCAAACCCCCAATTGCTTTCTTTTTTGAAAGTTCAACTTCAATTCACAGGAGCACCCTAAACATCTGATTCCATTGCTGCAACTCTTCACTACTAGATGGTCTACCAAGTACAAAACCATGCTCTAGACCTCAACTTTCAAAATGGAAACAAAGATGCCTTGTTCATTTCCATGCAAAATGACCAAGCTTCCGGTATCCATGTCCCAAGGCAAATCCCCAAAGATAAGCTAACCAAGCTTCTTCCTAAAACTTGGATCACCAATTACAAAAAACTGCACCAAAGTAACAAACAACTTCAATCCTAAGATTTTGAATTCATTAGAAAAAAGGGCGGCATTGTTGCTATCAAGTTTAGCAAGGAAAAGGAAGAAGCTCATTCTGTCTTCCAAACTTTGTTCATGATTCAACCTTGCGTTCTAGATTCCATTCAAGAACTTAACCAAAGAAACTTGTTAAACACTTTAATAGTGATGGACATCCGATTCATTACTACAAAGACTCATATGGTCATTATTTTTGGGATCCTTTTTGCCAGTGCTCTTCATGCACAAAATCCCCTAATGAAGTAGACCCAACCTCAAAACCAAAGGAAAATTTTTGCCATGCTAAGGATGGTCTATACTAGAAGCAATTGAACGAAGATCCTTCTGCTGACTCACTTGGGGAAAGTGACAAGTATCAATTTATGGTTTCTTATACCCCATCTTCACCACCATCTTTATATATTGCTCCACCATCATCTCCACCTTCGTCATCATTTTTGCCATTGTTTTTGGGATCTTTTTTGCCAGTGCTCTTCATGCATCAAATCCCCTGACGAAGTAGACCCGACTTCGAAACCAAAGCGAAATTTTTGCCATGCTAAGGATGGTCTATACCAGAAGCATTTGAAGACTTACTTGGGGAAAGTGACAAGTATCAATTTATGATTTCTTATACCCTATCTTCACCGCAATCTTTATGTACTGCACCACATCATCTCCACCTTCATCAACTTTACCTCCTTTGCCCTGTCGGAAGAAATCGGTCATATCCCAATTTACAAACCCATCCTTAAATGGACAAAAAAGAACTCGTGTTCTTTTGAATTACCAACAGAGCCCCTACCCAGTCAAACACCATAGAAAGCCTCAAATCCTTCTATCTCCATGTTCAAAGAAGCTGACTTTTCACCACTTGGTAAAAGTTCCCAACTATCTTTCCCAACTACTAAGGAATTTACTAATCCCCAAAGGAGATATCTTCATGTCCCAAAGATTCTTGCCTCTACTGATATAGATGCAAGTGGAAGGCAAAAACGAACTCCTGCTACCGAAACTATTTTGAATTGGCAATCAAAAACACTTCTGGCATGCAATGAAGCCTTCAAGACCATTAACTCAAAAATAGTTTATGTGCAACGAGATCTCAAAAGATACGATGAATCCACCAAAAAGATGCTTGTAGATTTCTAGAAAAGACTTCACACTTTGGAATCCGAACAACATTTGGGATATCATTATCTAGAAAGCCCAAAGGCTGAAATAAAGAAACTCAAAAGGCAGATTAGTCTTCTTCAAGAGGGAGGGATTAAACCTTCTTACCTATTTCCCACCCTAGTAAGATGTGAGTATTCTCTACCACCTCCACAAAACCCTTCAACTTTTGCTACCCTAACAAAAGCCTCCACCAAAAGGGATAGGAGTAATATGGTTGAAATGCGAAACCGTATTTGAGAAATGGAAAGACTGAGAAAGGAAAAAGCAATGGAAAAGATCATTATGGAACCTCCCAGGAATCTAAAGGAGGATCCCAACCAACAAATAATGGTGTCAAATCCATTAGAATCTTTTCTTAGGGATCTAAGTAATCAAGAAGGTACTCCTAATCATTCTAAAATTCTCCATATCCTATCCTTTCAATAGAAACAACATCAAATTCAAAATAAGCATCCCTTTCATCTTCCTCCTTTTTTCTCAATTCCCACTATTTGATCATTTCCCATTGTACTAGCCACCTATTCAATATTCATGTCTGACCCACGAGAACAAGAAATGGAATCAATTCCGTCTAAACCTGAGGTTATTTAGCCAAATAACCCATCTCAGATTTCAATTTCCTCTTCTAAATAGTTTTTCAATATCGATGATGTCCCTCACTCTAAATGACCAGAAAGATTCGAAGAATTCCATTCTTGATTAAACACTCGAGCTTTCACTACCAAAAGCCAATATGACATTCTTCTCGAGTTTGAAGAGGAGAATGCACATTTGCTTGAAACAATTTACAAACAAGATTCACAAGTAGCCTAAAGCATTCGTGGCAATTTGCTCCAGATGCTGACCAAATGCATTTTTTGCTTCTAACAAACTTTTCTGAAGCTATGCAAATTATATATCACTTTTCCATAGGAAAGCTTGAAGATCTTTTCAAACTCAAAAAGAGATAATACTTTGAAAGAAAATGTTGTTCTCTTCAAAAAAAAAGAAAAAAAAGAGAGAGACCATGATCGACATTTTCGAGAAATGCTCAAGCTCTTTTATGGTCTTAGAGCTTATGCAAATTTGAAGCAAGTTTTTTTGGCTTCCATTCCAAAGGATACTTTTCTTGCATGTTGAAAGATCCTTTCTCAATAAGCAAAGGAGAATTCTAGATATTCCGATTGGAGAAATCCAACGGGAAATTCATCTTTGCCTAGAATATTTGTGCCTCAAACACCAAATGATGAAGGGTTATCTTAAAGACAATCGAGAATTTGATGGAGCTCGCTCCAAGCAGTATTTCAAAATCAAATGCTCAACAAAGGATTGTGATGGCTCTTACTCGAAAAAAGAAACAATTTCGGAAATATAAGGTGGGAAGATCCGGGCATGGATCTAAACATTTCCGAAGAAAGAAAAAATGGCAATTCCTACGAAAGCGCCAGAAGACCATCTAGATGGCAAGAAATCAACTCTTCCTTGGCAGTTAATCAAGTGCAAAGGACAGAAATTTTATCAAGGAACCAACAAAAAGGAACAGATGGTGCAGAGAATGTTGGGGTCTGTAAAAGGAAAAGAAGCACCTGAGAAGGAAGAAGCAGCAAAAAAAGTGATGATGATACAATGGTCAAGGGTAGAGGAAATTCATCGGAGCAGCTCGTTGCAGTAGAAAGGGGCAAGAGGTCTGCTAGACAAAAATGGATGAAATCTGATGCTACAAGTAAGGGTGATCAGGATGTACAATTGACAGCTCAAAATTTTGAAGGCAGATTAGAGAATGCTGCTAGCGAGACCACTTGTTTCAAGTTGAATAGAGAATTGTTAGCTAAAGGTCTAAACATGATTGATGCGATTGGGTAGCCTGAGAGAAACAAAGATGTGGGCACCACATCATCCACTGAGAATTCAGAAGCAAATGCCATGTTAGGTCATGCTCCAAGAGAAAGATATGCGGAAGAGGAGAGACACGAGTGACATTTGTGTCTTGTACAACCACCACTTGGATGATGATATTATCAAGCAGCAGAAAAAGTTATTAGCTGTGATTTGTTGATTTATTTCGCCAGAAATCAAATATTGTTTAAATTGTATCTTATGGTTCTCTTCTACAGATTTTGGCTCGTCTAGGAGCTTCTGCAGTGTCTTCTATTGCTGAAGCCACACATTTCATAACAAATAAATTTGTGCGTACAAGAAATATGTTAGAAGCAATTGCTTCTGGAAAGCCGGTAGTTACCCATTTATGGCTTGAGAGTTGTGGACAAGCTAACTGCTTTATTGATAAGAGAAATTACATACTAAGAGGTGCTAAGAAGGAGAAGCAATTTGGCTTTAGTATGCCTGTTTCATTGGCACATGCATGCCAGCATCCACTTTTACTGGTAATGTTTGATTTGGTTTTACCTAGGCCATTATAGGATCATCATTATATTGTCAGCACATTCAAAACAGTATCTCTGCAGGGTCGAAGAGTCTTGATCACCTCAAATGCAAAGCCCGGTAAAGACATAATATCAAGTCTAGTCAAAGCAGTTGGTGGCCAAGTATGTAGTGCATAACTTCTCTGAAGCATTTATTGTTTACAGGATGGTAATGTCAATTCAAATTCTTACGTTATTCTGACTTTTGAATGACTTCAGCTAGTAGACAGAATTGGAAAATCTGCATTGAGAGATGATAAATTAACAGATGATTTGTGGCATAAGCACAGCGGGAGTGCCAAAACTTGGCACGGAAGAACACTTAAGTGCCAAAACTTACAAACGGTACACTTAAGTGCCAAAATCGGAGCAAAAGGGATCACTTAAGTGCCAACGGTCCGACCAAAATGCCGACGTGGCATTTTTCTAGCAATATGGGGCCGAAACAGCGTCGTTTTTGTGGCTAACATGGCGAAGTAAACCCAAAACGGCGTCGTTTTGACTAATATTAATAAATATTAGTTAAATAATATTAAAAGAGTAAAAAAAAATTAGAAAAAGCAAGGAGAGGAGCGGCAACGGACGGTGAGGGTCGCCGACGCCTGGGCGTGGGTCAACGACCCTCACCAAACGCCGAGAGAGGGTGGGGAGGGCCAGACGGCCCTCGCCAGATGCCGAGAGAGGGCGGCGACCCTCTCCTAAATTTGGGCGAGGGTCGGCCGCCCTCCCCACGGCACCGGTGCCCTCGCCCGCGTTGCTGAATCTGGGCGACCGATGGCCCTTGGCCCGGCTGGGCAAGGGCCTGTGGGCCCTCACCGTAAGCCGGCCGAAGCCCCCGCAACCCTAGTCGACCCTCACCCACCGTCGCCGGCCCTTCCCGACAAGGGTGGGCCAGCGACGGCGGGGGCGACAAGGGCTGCACAACCTTTACCGATCCCTTTCTCCTTTTTTTTTTAATAAAATCGATTTTATAATAATATATATTTTTAATTATTTAATTAATAATTTTTAAAATCCACATCGGTGCAAAAACGATGTTGTTTTGTGCTGATTTTTCGTCGTTTCAATTTCCGGCAAGCCACGTAGGCAAAAAAATTAATAAAAAATTGCCACATAGGAATTTTGACAAGGTTCCGGCGACTTGACACTTAAATGATCCTTTTTTTTTTAAGCGGCACTTAAGTGTATCGTTTGTAAGTTTTGGCACTTAAGTGTCCCTCCGTGTCAAGTTTTGGCACTCCCGCTGTACTTATGCCGATGATTTGTTGCTGTTATCCTGTGAAGAGGACTATGACATGTGCCTTCCTTTCCTTGAGAAAGGTCAATAGTGATGATTTCTTTTTGGACTTTCCTTATTTCTTTTAAAACACAACATATAGAGACTTGATCATGTTCTCTTGTACATGCACGAGTAACAGTATATAGTTCAGAGCTGCTGCTGAATGAGATAGTTACTCAAATGCTGGAATATGAAAGGTTTGTTTCCTTGAATGTACTACTATGAACAAAAATGAAATGTATGTGTGCATGAGAGTTGAAGGGTGGTTTCTTCATCTTTTTTAGAATTTATATTTTATTATTGTTCTTTGGGCCCATTATTTGTCTTCTAACTTATTCTTGCTTTTTATCTGTTTTAAGTCGTTCTTATGCCGAGACATCGGTATCAAATTTCAAAGAGCTTGAAATGGGAGTTGAATGCTTCGGCAAGTTTTCACTTTGGTATTCCTAATATCCTTGCTTTACATGATTTCAGGCACCGTCTCTTTGCAGATCATATTAAAAGAACTCACTCGACCATTTGGCTGAAAAAAGATGGTAACAATTTTGTTCATGTGGCCAAACAGAAATAGAAGGGGTAAGCCTCTTCTATCCTAACGCCTGCACGTGTTGGCCCTGGCTTGATACCATAGCTATGCAGTGTGTTGTACATAGTATGCTGTATTGAGTTCACACATGTTGTTCAAATGAAATTATTTATTTGTCTAGAACATTTTGCTATGCAACGGGGAGTTTAGGACTTCCATTCAATTGATTCTTTCTTGTTTTGCAATAAAATGGATTCTAAAGCTGCTATCAAAATGAAGTGAAATGAACAAGAATAATCCAACTTTTACTAGAATTAGAATGTTATGTTTTCTGCAGCTTTTACTTAAATTTTCAACATTCCTAGAGAAGAAAAGATTGCGAAGTGTCTTCACAACATTCTATGGCTGAGTAAGCGCTTATCAAGTAGTGATTTCTATAATGATATCACGAAGTTTTCTTTTGGCACCTTGTGTTATGTTATTTGGAAGACTCGGAACAATATCATATTCCGTTCAGGGGACCTCTTCGTGCCTGCGATGCAGCTTCACATCAGCAAAGCGGTTAAAGACAAATCTCTTTCGTTCCAAGGTGTGCCCGACACCCCTAGGAATAGGAGAATTCAGTGTAATTGGGGCCTTGAGCCTTCTATTTTTTGCTAGTCCTTAGTTTGAGGGTTGTTTGTATATAGCTCCCCTATCGATGTATTTTCGGGTTTTTTTGAGTCCGGCCCCCCCATCTCTCGGGTTATGGTGGTTACACTCGAGGGTTGATGGTGCCGGTTTCATCTCCTTGTAATTTGTTGGTTGAAATCTCTTAATACACTTACCTTTACCAAAAAAAAAAAAAAAAGATTGCGAAATGTTGACTTTCGGCCATTTCACCTCAAATTTTCGAATTTACTGTTCACTCTCTCTCAACTCTGGTGCCCGACTCATTGTGCTCCTCGAAACTACCAACAGCTGTTTCAGCAGCCACAGGCCTCAAATTTGGCCACAATTTGGAGGGATTTTCGACCTCCCTCTACTCTTTAATCTGACCAAAGCATTTCTCTCGGGTAAGCTTCAATCTTCTGCTATCATGAATCTGAGTTAGGGTTCCTTCCTGCGTTCTTCTTGCTCGATTCTATCTGTGTGGTGGCTATATCTGTTGGTATGGAGGAAAAGGGATTAGGGAAGGCTCCGACTCCCACAAGTGCATTCAAGGGAAGGCGACATAATAGAAGTCGGTTGGCGAGCAACCCCGATCCCACTCATACCAGTCGCGAAGGGAGACAGGCGGTCGCCCAAGCAGCGAATTCGGGTCTAATTACTATGGGGCCAGTTGTGCTAGACGATACTTCTTCTGGCAACATCGAGGCAGGTATTACCTCAAGAAAGTCTCCAACCAATTGAGCTTCATCTTCGGCACAGCAGGTCGGCGCACCGAAGCCTCCTCTGAACTGGACTTAGGCCAATGATGCTCAAGCAGCAACAAAAGGTTACGACCTTACTTTTATACCTCATATAGTGACTGGTAGAGAACCGGTGGTTGATTTGTCGAATGAAGCATTCAATGCTATGGACTCTAAATGGCGTGAGTGCCTTGTGGGTTATTTGGTGGGAAAAAAGTTGCCCTTTAGAATGGTTGAAACTGCCTTAAAGCATTTATGAGGCCACAACCTTGTGGATGTTCTAGCTGATGACCAAGGCTTTTATTTTCTGCACATACCGGACCATGAATTCCGTCGGAAGACCTGGATGGAGGCCCATTGACTATAGCTAGAGTCTCGTTTATGTTGCAGCAATGGAATCCATTGCTCGAACTAAAAAAGGTTGATCATAAGTCGGTCCCTATGTGGATCCGCCTTAAAAAGCTCTCATTTGCCTTATGGTTGGCTCTTGGCATTAGCACAGTTGCAAGTGCCATTGGGAAGCCCCTATATGTGGACCAAATGACAGAAAAGATGAGAATGATATCCTATGCTAGGGTATGTGTGGAACTCATAGCTGGCACAGATCGTATTGACTCTGTCATTCTTAATATGAATGGACAATCTAGAAGAGTGTTGGTTGAGTATGAATGGAAGCCCATATCATGCCAAATTTGTGGTACATTTGGTCACAAATGTTCAAACACCGTTAGCCCTCCTATTCAAGAAGGCCTTGCACGGTCGAAACAACAACAACAAACGATAGCTGCTCCTACTGTTATGGATCATTCCGCTACTAACTATGCCACAGGGCAGGAAATTCCTTTACCAACTAATACTGGTGAGGCAGATCGAGGCCCTCCAGGCCATGATACAACGGAATGGCAACAAGTTAGGTCCTCCAAAAAACCTGCCATGTGACCTAATGCAGAAGCTCCTCATTCTTTTGCTACTAGTGCCCAAGTGGATCCCTCCCTAGCTAATATGGCAAGGGATGTTAGAAGAAAGGGCAAGTTGGCTATTAAGGGAGTGGTTTCCACATCTTCAGGTATGCAAGGTGTAGACACTATTGTTTCTACCACTCCGGTTGAATCATTTGCTTCCGAGGAAGACAAGATTGAGAGTTCCACCAACACTGAATGTTCATAAGAGAATGACTCCCTTGTAGGCGAGCTGCCATCAATTCAGGTAAATCCTCCTGAATAGGTTGTCCAGACCGCTGTGTCTCAGCTGGCCTCTCTAGCTCCCTCTCCTGAGGATGTGCCCCTTGCACGCGAGTTGCAAGCTCTCCAGGTAAAGCATAAACCTTCCGAACAACTTGTCCGCCTCATAAGTCCTAGAAAATCGTGGCCAACAAGCGCCGGTCTGGCAAACCCAAGTAGGCCTTCTTGCCCCTTGTAAATATGTATATATATGCATTATGGATTTTGGTATGTCCGTAGTCTTATCGACTCGGTTAGACAGGCGAAAGTGCAACGGTTTGTCCACTCTAACAACATCTACTATGTTGGATTTATGGAGACTAAAGTCCCAGTCCCTCTTTTTGGGTCTATGTCTTCTGGTTTGATTCTGGGTTGGAAATGGCTCTCAAATTATTAATAGTCTGATTGTGAGAGGCTTTGGATTGGCTGGAATCCATTACTGATGGGGTTTAATGTCCAATTAGTGACGTCTCAAATCATCCATGGTAGCATTATGGCTTTGAATACAGGGGTTTATTTCAATCTCTTGGTGATCTATAACAATCATACTTTTGTTTTGCGTCAGCCATTGTGGTCAGACCTCATTTCCTTGAGCGACTCTTTAAAAGACAACCCTTGGATGCTAGCGGGAATTTCAATGCAATTAGGGATCCCTCTGACCGTCTGGGTGGCACGGACAATTGGATTCCTACTTTCAATGAACTCAAGGAATGCCTAGACCAAGCGGAGTTGTTTGACCTTCGGTATGTGAGATTTGGACTCACTTGGTCCTCATACTTGGGTGCCTCTTGGATACAATGGAAAATCGATAGGGTTCTTGTTAACAAGTGGTGCTCGGTTTTTTCATTCTCTGAAGCCAATTTCCTTGCCCTAGGAATTGCAGATCATACACCAATTCTAGTGAGAATTACTATGCCTACTCCCCGCAAAAAACCTTTCAAGTTCTTCAATTTTTGGATGAACCACCCGGCGTTCTTTGAAATTGTTGGTCAGGTGTGGCAAACCCAATTTAGGGGCACTCCTATGTTTTGCCTCTATAGCAGATTGAAACTTCTTAAGGGCCGGCTCAAGATCCTCAATCGTGACACATTCTCTGATATATCAATGAAAGCGGCACAAGCTAAGAGGACCCTCCTCGTCACTCAAGAAGCCCTTCATCAGGACCCATTTAATGGCAAGTTAGTGGATGCTAAGCATGTGCAAGTCCGTTCTTACTATGAGTTTCGATCCTTGAAGGAATCCTTTCTCAAACAAAAATCCAGGATTTGTTGGCTCAAAGAGGGAGATAACAATACCAAATTCTTTCATCACTCAGTGAATCATCATAATTTACGGAACCGTATTCTTTCGGTTATGGATGGTACAAGTCATATGGTGATGGACCCTGATGATGTTCAGCAAGTTTTTGTTACCTACTTTCAAGAGCTCTTGGCTCCAATTGTTAATAGTGGATGCCCGTCTGTTAGTGTTATCAAAGAAACTCTCTGGTCACCACTGAGCGAAGACCAGATCAGTTTTCTTTCTCAACCATTTACTTCATTTGAAGTTCATGATGCAATGTTCTCTCTTGTTAGGAGCAAAGCTCCAGGGCCTAATGGATATAACTCATATTTCTTTAAAAAAAACTAGGACACAGTTGGTCCCTCTGTTGTTGAGGCTATTTTGGATTTTTTTCACTCAAGCTCTCTACTTAAGGAGATCAATAACACCATTCTTGCTTTGGTTCCCAAAATCCCTAATGCTACATCGGTGTCAGACTTTCGGCCCATTGCCTGTTGTAACACTATTTATAAGTGCATTACCAAGATCCTATCTAATAGGCTTGTAGCGGTTCTCCCTAATATTATCAGCTCTACTCAAATGGCTTTTATAAAAGGCAGACGCATCAGTGATAACATCCTCCTTGCATAGGAATTATTCAATGGTTTTCACATGGATCCTTACTTGCCAAAATGTGCTATCAAGGTGGATTTCAAGAAAGCTTATGACACTCTCAATTGGGATTTCTTGGAGGCGACATTAGTGGCATTCAGATTTCCTAGCCACCTTATTAAGCTCATCATGATATGTGTCCACACTCCTAAGTTCTCCATTTTTATCAATGGGGAACTTCATGGTTTCTTCACCAGTGGGCGGGGATTAAGGCAAGGTGACCCTATGTCTCCCTACTTATTCACTTTGGCTATGGAAGGCTTCACTGGACTTTTGGAATCTTAGACTCGGAAACCGGGATATAAGTATTATTGGAGATGTAAAGCCACCCGCCTTATGCATCTATTCTTCGCAGATGATGTTTTTATTTTCAGTGAAGCTTGTCTATCTTCCATCTTGAGAGTGAAAGAAGGTCTAGACACCTTCTCAATGTGGAGTGGTCTTAGTCTAGACACCTTCTCAATGTGGAGTGGTCTTACTCCTAACTCTGACAAAAGCGAGTTGTTTATCTCGGGTGGATTGTTGGAAATCAAAGACCAGATATATCAAGCTCTTGGCTTCAGGTTAGGTTCTCTCCCGATTCGCTATTTTGGGGTTCCAATAATTATAGCAAGAGTCAACAAAGTGGACTAACATGCCCTAGTATGTCTTCTTACTTCTAGAGTTCAATCATGGACCCATCGTTTCCTTTCATTTGCGGGCTGGTTGCTCCTTAATAAGACTATTTTCCATGCAATTCAAGTCTATTGGGCCTCAATTTTTTGGCTGCCCTCTTCGGTTGTCGATCGTATAGAACAAATTTGTAGGCAATTTCTATGAAGGGCCCATCACTAGGACTGGGGGGGGGCAAGGTCTCTTGGGAGGGCAGACTGGGGATCCGTAAGATCCGTGATAGCAACAAAGCAACAATGTTTAAACATATCTGGATCCTATTTACGGATAAGGAATCGCTTTGGTGCAAATGGATTCATGCGACTTATCTTAAGTGAAAGAATTTCTGGATCACGCCCATCCCGACATTCTGTTCATGGGCCTAGTGTAAGATTCTCTCCTTGAGAACCAAAGTTAGACCCCTTTTTGGATGGCGCATAGGAGACGATCAGACAGTCTCTCTGTGGTTTGATCCTTGGTTGGAAATGGGGCCTATAAATTTAATCTTCCCTGATTCTTATATCTATGAATCTGACCTTTCAAGAGAGTCCAAAGTCTCGGATCTCTTTTCTCCAGCTGGTTTACCTATCTTGCAAGAGATGTCTTCTTGGGATATTATGGTTCCCCACTTAACTCAGTCACAAGACAGGTTCACCTGGGTTATGGACCCTTCGGGAGGATTCTCTATTGCATCGGCATGGTCCTCCATCTGCATGAAATCTCCTGTTAAGCCTTGGGCATCTTTTATTTGGAATAGGGCTATTGTCCCTCAACACCAGTTCATCTTATGGTTGGCTATCAAGAATCGACTCCCTACATAGGTATCTCTTTTGTCCTATGGCAGAATCTCCTTTACAGTGTGTGCTTTTTGCAATACTAGACTTGATTCTCATGATCACCTATTTTTTGAGTGCCAAGTCTCGAATACCCTCGCCACTTTTTGGGCTACAAAAATGCAACCTTGCTTGGTATAACCATTCGTGGAAGGATAATCTTCGGTGGGCCATGACATCTTTGGCCGGTAGGGGTTTTCACGGTGACATCTCCCAATTCTCTTTTGGTGTCCTCTGCTATGTCATATGGAAGGCTAGGAATAACATCATATTTGGAGCTTGCAACTTATATATCCCCTCGATGAAGCAACACCTTATTAAGGCGGTAAAGGATAAAGCGTTATCATACAAAGCTGTCCATGACAATCCTTGTAACTAGTGACTCCAGCGTTCCTGGGGCTTAGACCCTCCTATTTTTGCTGAGCAACCAAGGGTCATCTAGGTTTTATCTAGATATGTACTTATGTTTTTCATATGTTTGGTTGTTCAATTTGTGAACATAGTACCCATCCACTCCAGTGACTTGTTGTCCTGTAGAGTGTTTTGGTGCCATGGTTCCCCCCTTGTACAGTTTCATTGGTTGAAAGTTTATAATACTTACCTTACAAAAAAAAAAAATTGCAGAGTTTTGATTTCTTATGGTGTTTATTGAACCGTGGAAGATTTTATTGGCAAATTTCTTCAGCCACGGACACCACGTAATTATTTATGGAATAGATTGTTCCCATCCAATATCCATTTGGCAAGGAAGAGTTTAACCTGCTTATCGATTCTAATTTTAATGAGCAAGAAAGCCATTCTCATTGGATGGTACTCTTAGGTGTCGTTTGGGTTCATTTATCTTTGTTAGAAAACTAAACATTGTCATGTGGATCACACAAGTTGAATTCATCCCTTGTTCTCTCTTTTTGTTTTTTTATGACAAGAGGGAAGGAGAAGGATTTTTCTTGGTAGATCCCTCTTGTTCCTAGTTAGTCTTATTCGTTTTGGAAGTTGTTTATATTTCTCCATCTGTCTCTCTCGCTTTCCCCACTTTTCTTCCGTTTTTGAGGTTTCTCTAGACTTTCTAGTAAAAATGGGTGATGGTATTCTGCGTGTTGTGGACAATTGGTAATGCCGCAAACACAACGCAAACCTATTGAGAGATACTCAAAAATTGACCAGACACCAACACAAATCAACTCAAAATTGATGTGAAGTTGACACGTGTTGATGAATTTTTAATAGAAGAAATCGATTTTTCATTGATTGCGATGAAATTTGCTGTTCTGGTACGGTCAAGATGTGAACCAATGCAATATTCAACGACATGGCATGAATTTTCCACCCTTTTGGACTATGTACATTATTGGGCAAGCCTTTCCAATATTGAAAATTATCAGCTGTTACGGGAATAATACGTGCATGAGATGAGAGGTACGACACGCTTTGGCACCATACTGTGGTAGGTCGAATCGAATGGATTTCCTTCACAAGGCATCTGACTTATCAGTTGTCATTTATGGATGGACTTTCTATAACAATCTATGGGCGTGTCCGCAAAATGTCAAATGTCGAAAAATTCCTCATTAACTCATAAAACGAGGTGTGCCTAGTAGAAGTATCGAGTAAGGTGAACTTCCTTCTTCAACCTAAGGTTTCTCATAACATTAGGACAGTTACTTTTGGGCATAAGTACAGTGGGAGTGCCAAAAGTTGGCACAGAAGGACACTTAAACGCCAAAAGTTACAAAAAGTACACTTAAGTGCCACTTTTTAAAAAGAAAATAAATCATTTCAGTGCTAGGTTACCGGAACCCTGCCGAAAATCATACGTGACAATTTTTTATTAATTTTCTTACCTACATGGCTCACTGGAAACTAAATCGGCGAAAGATCAGCCAAAACGACGTTATTTTGGCTGACGTGGATTTTAAAAATTATTAATTAAATAATATTAAATAATTAAAATATATATTATTATAAAATCGATTTTATTAAAAAAAGAAAAGGGGGGAAGGAGGGGATCGGCGAGGGCTATTTTTTCAAAATCTGACATGGACAATTTTTTAAAAAAATTGCCACATGGATTTTTTATATTGAAAAAAATGCTCCGTCAGCAAATGAAGTCGCCGAAAAATGGACACGTGGCAATTTGGCTGGAATTTTTTGCTGTTGGTACTTAACTGATCCATTTTGCTCCGATTTTGGCACTTAAGTTTACATTTTGTAATTTTTGGCACTTAAGTATCCCTTCGTGCCAACTTTTGGCACTCCAAAAGTCCGTACCTCGTTACTTTTTTGAGTAGTCTTTTATTATTTTTGCGATCTTTTGTTAATTTATGAAAAGCTGACCACTATAAGAGCAGTTTCGATGAAGCGACCCATCCAAATCAATCCAAATTTTTTATTTGAAAAGGTTTCTAGTATCCTCGCAATTGAGAGTATTCATAATTTCAATACGTTGACTGCATAATTCTAATTTTCTCACACAACCTAGCGTCAGACGTGGATGTTGCGCTTACATGTCTCTACTTCCTTTACTTTGCACTTGGATTGCTAAAAAAGGTATGGTTTTACTCTCTTTTTTAATTACCCATGTCTTTTTCCAAATCGAAGATATAATTCTTTTTTCCTTTGATTTTCTTACCGAATTGATGTCTTGGAACCCTACGACACTGAATGGTGAAACACGCCTTTCAACCAACTATACGACAGATTATAGTGCATGACCAGAGAGCTATATGATCTCCACATATAACTATATACAACAAAGCAACTTGATTATAGTGCATGACCAGAGAGCTATATGATCTCCACATATAACTATATACAACAAAACAACAAAAGTTGCACCTTTTCTTCTTTATTTTCGCATACCGATCTGAACGTATAGGACCCTAAACTTAAAATATGATTCTGTCAAATTCGGTGTTCTCAAAGAAAGCTATCTTCCTGGAAACCAGAGTCCAACATCTCCCACGAAATCAAATCTGACTTGCCAACTTTGGTTGCCGGTGGGTCAATTTATCCTGATAAAGCACTGCCGTTATCCATCCAAGAGCAGCCCGGTGGATGCAACCAATCTATGTGATGATCGCGACGACGGAACAAAAAGCATGGGGGGATTTTCCACATCTCAAGGCTGATCTCATATATTCAAACGTGTTAGGAGGGGATTTGGTATGCCCGGTTGGCATCAACCAAAAAAAATCCATTAGGTTATATATTGTCGTCGAAGAATATGTAACCATGCACGTTACCACGAGCTTCTTATGGGCAACTTTCTTGATTTTAAAAGGCTGAAAAGTTGAAATAGTGCTCTCTTTGAACAGGAAGATGGATTTTTCTTCACCTGCCACATGGAATTACGATCCCCCGGCAAGTCATTCTCCAGCAACCCTAGCATAAACCCACCGAAGTCGCTATCGCCATTTATAACTGATTCCGCATTGCCAAGTTTTTCAAACCAGCCATCTCAGTTTAGGTCACCCTTTTAACCAATGCACTACTAGGATCCACAGAGACTTCGAGCAACACGACAAGTCAACTGAAAGCTCTTTTGACCGTCATCGGGCTTTGTTTGCTTGGTGATCTCACTTTGCTTGCACCAGCTTTTTAGCAGAAAACAATGATATCACTGTTGACCCCTGCGAAAAATTCAAACCCATTCGCCTGTTTTGCCCTTTGAGTCCCCTATATAAAGGATAAAGATATGCATGAACAGGCATGCCTCACTAGTTTTGAGAGAGAGAGAGAGAGCATGGAGAATATGAGCTTAGTCTTGGTAATCACTATAGCTCTCTTCTTTGGGCACATAGGAGATTCGGAAGGAGGGGATTTGAGGAAGGATTTCTACAAGAGCGCATGCCCTCTTGCTGAGGAGATAGTGAAGGATATCACGTGGAAGCATGTCGCTAGCAACTCAGCTTTGCCCTCCAAGTTCTTGAGGATGCATTTCCACGACTGCTTCGTTAGGGTACGTTTGTGTATATAAACTATATCCACGTGCATTCGAACAAATTAATCCCACTGCCACGCCTACGTTGGATTCTCATTAGGCAATCAGCAATCTCTCCATCTAAAAAGAAGACGATGGTGAAATAATACGAACTTGACTTGCGTGAGTGAAACTAATCATATGAGATTATAGTATGACCCGGTGAATCTTATCATCATCCAAGGATACATGTGTAACAACCTGGGTCCGCTACTATAGTATGACCCGGCGAATCCCATTGTCATCCAAGGATGCATGTGTAACAACCTGGATCCGCTACCGTATACATATTATTTGCTTTGCACCCCTCTAGGCTCACTAGGCTCACTAGGCTCTCACTTTTTTATTCTTCTGAGCTTACAGCGTTCTCGTTGTGGTCTCACACATGGTCGAGAGTCGGCTTTCATACTATTTGTAACATTCTAGGTTCGCTATTATACACATATTGTCCGCTTTGGACCCCATTGGGCCCTCACAGTTTTTGGTCTTCTAAGCGTCACCTAGAAAATGCGTATATACAAGTAGAGAACTCATATGCTTATAAGTTAGTCCATGACTCTTTCCTTAGGTGACGTGGGATAGGAGACACGCCCCCTTCCTACACATGTCTGGGGACCAAGGCGCAAACACACCACCATCCATCCTCCTTATGCACCGCTACTTGGGCTGTCACAGCATGTGCACACATGGGCCACCAAACTTGCCTTTTGCATGAATTACCATCTTTTGATCTTAGTTTCCTACACGGTCAACTAGAGCATATATACACGTGAGTCTTGTGCATGAAATACTCAATTTTTGTGCATACACAAGTCTCGTGCTATGTCTAGATTGCCCCGAGAAAGGATATTCTTTAGAAGAATAATTTCATTGCTCTATATCATCGCACAAGGTAAAAATCAACGCTGAAGTGCATAGTTGTAGAAGGAGAGTTTCACGTGGTAATACTTCATCGGTGTTTGATCACCTCGCTTCATGTGTCTAGGGTTGCGACGGCTCGGTTTTGCTAGACTCGACAGCGAACAACAAGGCGGAGAAGGCAGCAGTTCCGAACCAATCGCTATCTGGGTTCGACGTAATAGACAAGATCAAGGAGAAGCTGGAGGAAACGTGCCCCGGCATCGTCTCTTGTGCCGACATCCTCGCCTTAGTCGCTAGAGATTCGGTCTCTTTCCAAGTAAGACTTTTCGGGGTGATGAAAAACTCTTGGGCCATTCAACGGCATTCTTTTAGAATTCGTTTCAGCACTTTTGAAAACTTTTCTTCATGAGTTGGTAGAACTTTAATAACCTCATCAACACTCCTCGGCACATGATATTGAAACAAACTATCGTGGAAAAAGCTTTTTGGACTATTTGATGGCGACGCTAGATTATCAAGTAAAAGTTCATTTGTCTTTATTTAATACTATTCTCGACCCCACACATATATCGGTCCTATTCATATTTTGATTCGTGATCAATCCATAAACAATATAAAATATATGTCGGCCCTAATCACTATCCAATTCAATACTTATTGCTTCTACAAAAAGTATCCCGACACATAATTATGAAGAAGTACAATAAAGTCGATTGATTTGAAAAACATACGCACCTCTTTTTCATTTTAAAAGTAGAATATTTTTTTTCCAAAATTAAAGTTTTCTCTTGCTTCTGGATGTTGAAAACTTCCACTAATAAAAGTGCAAATCACTCAAATCAAAGTTGATCTCTGTATTGGTCGGCAGCTTCTATAAAGTGGATTTTATCATGATTTGCATTAATTTGACATTTTTGTTGGATCTCACATGATTGAAACAATTAATTGGAATTCGCAGTTCAAAAAGTCAATGTGGGAGGTATTGACCGGAAGAAGAGATGGGAGAATCTCACGTCAATCCGAAGCGCTTTCCAATATCCCCTCCCCATTCTTCAACTTCGCATCTCTCAAGCAATCTTTTGCCAACAAGGGCCTCAGTCTTCACGACCTCGTTGTCTTATCAGGTAAATTATCGACAAAAGAACTGCCTTTTTATATGGTCAATATTAGCCATGTGCTCCTGGGTTGGTCCTTATGTCTAGTAAGTCAACTTTCTTTTCTCATGAAACCAATTTTTGTGATTTCTTTTGTAAGGACACACAATAATTGTACCAGGTTCTCTCTCATAAACATATAATGGAATACCCTTTTTTTTGGGATCAAAACAAAGTATTCTAGCATTGAAAGCGCACGGCGAGATTATCTGAGTTCTTTTGTAAGGGTTTAACGGAAGATCATTACAAATAATTATTTTATTTGGTTACTTAACAAATGCCATTGCTATCCTAACTGTACCGTTATTGCCAATTAGTAACTGTGTAAGTTGGACCCCACTCTCTCTTTTATATATGACGGGAGATTGGAGCACAATTTTAGATTTTACAACAAGAGAAATATAGCCCATTGACATTGTTGAAGTAAATAAAAGACTCCCCATCGAAAATACCCAAGCTTTTCTTGATTTGAACAAGACACAGACATGCACTTGACATTACACGACGACAAAGTAATCACAAATCAAAATAAGGAAGAGAAGTTGAATTTAATTAATTAATTAAGCATACTACATGTCTGAATCTTCAGGTGGGCACACAATTGGGGTCGGACACTGCAACTTCTTCAGCAACAGGCTCTACAACTTCAGCGGCAAAGGCGACCAAGACCCTTCCCTCAACCCGACCTATGCCTCTCAATTGAAGGCCCAGTGCAAGACGCTCTCAGATAACACCACCACTGTCGCAATGGACCCTGGAAGCCCCCTCTCCTTCGATAGCCATTACTACATGGCCTTGAACCAAAATCAGGGCCTCTTCCAGTCCGACGCCGCCCTCCTGACAAACAAGGAGTCGAGCAAGATCGTCAGCAAGTTGCTGGACCAAGATGGCTTCTTCACTGAGTTCGGCCAGTCGATGAAGCGGATGGGCGCGGTCCAAGTGCTCACGGGGAGCAACGGCGAGATCCGGAAGAAATGTAATGTGATTAATTAGGTGTGAGGATTTATGGTTTATTTTTGGGTTATGTATGTGTTTTGAGAGCATAGGGTTAATAAGAAGTAGGTGGAGGCTGATTTGCCTATGGCAATAGGTTTTTTTTGTGCAACATTTATATTGGGAGTATGTGATCTAATATTGCAAATGCGTGGCATTCTCCCAGGTCGAACGAGAGCTCAACTATGGTCCCTTTTGTCTTATTTTGGCCAAGCTTTTCTGCTTAAAAAATTTAGCTTAGGTGCAAAAAATTTGTAATAACTTAATTTAAAACCAAATAAAAAAGAAAAACAGGCACGTCTCATATCCCCCCAAAAAAAATGTAAAGCATACACTACTTGCTTGTTTTATGTCAATCAATTTTTTGTAATTATGTAAATCTAATATGTAGATGTAAAGTTATGCAAATTTTTATGTGAGAAGTAACGAGCTAAAGGTCCTAGAGGCAATTCTCATTCGAGGTTCCACGTGGTGTTAGGTTAAATTACACGGTTAGATAGGCAAATTAAAGCATGCCTATCATAATCGATCACGTTGTAATGATCGATTAGAATATAACACATTTATTATCCAGTAAATATTGCGGCATGCGGAACGTCTTATTCCATCAAATAAAATATGCAAGTCATTCCAACTAGTGAGTCATCCAGTGTTCATAACATTTTTGAGATAATATTCAATTTGTAAAAGTTCTCCAAACACAAAAATCATATGACTCATTGGAATACTACATAAAGTCGAGTCAAGTGTTGATTTCTTACGGTTTTTATTGAACTGAGGAAGATTTTATTTGCAAATTTCTTCAGCCATGGACACCATTTTTTATGGAATAGATTGTGCCAACCCACAATCCATTTGGTAGGGAAGAGTTTAACTTGCCTATCCATTCTAATCAATGGACAAGAAAGCCATTCCCACTGGACGGTACTCTTAAGTTTCATTTGAATTCATTTATCTTTGTTAGAAAACTGACTGTTGTTATGGGGATCACGGGAAAACAACAGTTCAAGTACCAAAACTTAGCACGAGGGGAAATTTAAATGCCAAAAATTATGAAATGTACATTTAAGTATCACTTTTTTTGAAAATTGGATGAGTTAAGTGCCAACTCAAGCGAAAGCCGCCGAAAATCCGACGTGGCTCGTTGGAAGCTGAGAAAGCAAAAACTCAGCCAAAACGACGTCGTTTTTGTGTTGACATAACATTTAAAAATGTATTAATTAAATATTATTACATAACTTTTAAAACATATTATTATAAAATTGATTAATTTATAATAAATAAAAAAGAGGAAGGGGAGGATCGGGCAAGGGCTGTGCAGCCCTCGCTGCCGCCACCGTCCCGCCATCGTCGGGAAGGGTCGATGACGGTGGGCGAGGGTTAGCCAAGGTCCCTAGGCCTTGGCCGTGGTGACGACCCCAGCTGACCTGCGGAGGGCCCGCAGGTCAGCCTGGCAAGGGCTGGCGACCCTTGCCAAATCTAGGGGAGGGTCGCAACCCTTATCCCATATTTGGCAATAGGTTGGCCGGTGCCGACAGGGCTCGGCGACCCCAGCCGACCCGTGCCCCACTGTCGCTAACCCTTCCCGGTGATGGTGGGGCAACGAGGGCTACACAACCCTCGCTTAAACCCTCCCCTTCCCTTTTTTTTTTTTTAAATAAAATCAATTTTTTAAAAACAAAATTCTAGTATGACTTGGACAATTTATTTTTTTTTTTTTTAAAATTGCCACGTGAATATTTTATTTTGAAAAAAATTGCTTTGTCAGCAAATAAAATTGCCAAAAAATAACACATGGCAGTTTAGCTGGATTTTTTCACCGTTGGCACTTAACTGATCATTTTTGCTCCAATTTTGGCATTTAAATTTACATTTCCAAACTTTTGGCACTTAAATGTACCCCCATGTCAAGTTTTGGCACTCCAGAAATCCGCACGTCTGGGGATCACACTAGTTGAATTCAACCCTTGTTCTTTTTTTCCTTTTCATTCACTTAGATCTCATCCCTTTCATCAATTTTGTGTTAATCCTTCTTTTCTTTTGAAAAAAGGGAAGGAGAAGGATTTTCCTTGATAGATTCCTCTTGTTCTTGATTAGTCTTATTCGTTTTGAAAGTTGTTTATATTTCTACATCTATCTCTTTCTTGCTTTCCCCCCTTTTCTTCCCATTATGAGGTTTCTCTAGACTTTCTAGTAAAAATGCGCAACGGCATTCTACGTGTTGTGGACAATTGGTAATACCATGAACATGATGCAAACTTATTGAGAGATAAAAAAATATTGACAAGACACAGACACAAGTTAACTCGAAATTGATGTAGAGTTGACATGTTTTGATGAATTTTAATAAAAGAAAGCGATCTAAAATTGTTTGCAACGAAATTTGCTGTTCTGCTACGGTCATTATTTGAACTGATGCAATATTCAACGACATGGCATAAATTGCCACCCTTCTTGTCTAGATACGTTATTGGGCTAGCCTTTCCAATCTGCTTCTTTGATCATGAATTGAAAATTATCGGCTTTTATGGAAATAATAAATGATTGAGCTGAGAGGCATAACACACTTTGGCACTGTCCATAGTAGGTAGAATCGATTTCCTTCACAAGGCATCTCTCTTATCGGTTGACATTCATATTTGGACTTGAAGGCTAATTGGCCGTTCATTCTCGTTCCATTTACTACCCGCGAAATCAACCGAAGGCATTCCCACTATTTTTCTTTCCTTCCTTCATCTCTACATAATTGCAGATTGAGATTCGAAATGCGCCCCTGAAAATATTCTGAGAATCAAACTCTTTCACTAAATTGCAAGAGCTTATGGACTTCCCATTTACCAAATACGTGCTTAATGAAGTTGATACAATACTACGTCCACGCTCATGTTCTTTGTTTACATTCTAGCAAACAATCTGAAAGGCGCGTCTGCAAAATAAATTAACAATAATATCGAAAAATTCTTCATTAGTTTAGTAGATGAGGCTTACCTAGTTATGGTATCTATTAAGGTGAAGTTCCTTTTTCAACCTAAGATTCCTCGTGACATTTTGAAAGTTAATTGTGTGATCAATCTTTTATCATTTTGGGGAAAAGAACAATCCAAGTATCAAAACTTAGCACAAAAGACACTTAAGTGACAAAAGTTACGAAAGGTATATTTAACTGTTGCTTTTTTTAAAATTGGATTATTTAAATGTCAAATCCAACGAAGGCTACTGGAAATCCGACGTAACTTATTTTAATAATATAACTCACTTATATAACTTGTTGGAAACTGAGTCAGCAAAAATTCAGTCAAAAACGAGTCATTTTGGTATTGACATGACATTTAAAATATATATTAATTAAATAATATAATAAAAATTTAAAAATATATTATTATAAAATTATTTGGGAAAAAAAAAAGAGAAGGGGGTGATGGCACAGCCCTCGCCGCCGACGCTGTTGCCCCACCATCATCGAGAAGGGTAGACGAAGATGGGGCGAGGGTTGGCTGAGGTTGCCACACCCTGGCCAATGGCTGGCAACCTTGGCCAACCAACAACGAGGGCCTGTGGGCCCTCATCTAGATCTGAGGCAAGGGTCGCGACCTTTCCCTAGATCCGATGAGAGTCGCCAGCCTTCACCTAGCCGGGCCAAAGGTGCCGGTTGTTGGCTAGGTTTATCACTCCCAATGTATTTCTAAACACTTCTTCTCCAACCTGGAGAATCCTCTAAGAAATGCAGCTCGGCTAGTTAGGAATGTTATCATCTTGGCATCTTTGAGTGTCTCGATGTTTTGAACCAAATCTCTAGGAAGGTTGTAGCTAAAAGGCAATCCCTAAAGGGCTTGAGCAAGAGGTTTGCCTACTGTGGGATAACATACTTGCTGTAACTTGATCTGGTTTTCCCTAATTCTAAGCATAGGTCTCCTCATTGGTATCGGAGCCATGGTCTCATTGATAACTTGGTTTATTCTATGCACTTAGATGGTGAATCAAGAGCTAAGGTCTTTCCAAATCACGAGTGAGCAAGATACTACTCCTATTAATCTTAACACCCCATTCACCCTTTCTTCATATCCCTTCTCATCCTCTTTATCTGAATTATGAACCTCAAATGTATCTAAGATTGACTATCTCTATGAAGTCTCTATGAAGTCTCTCTTAGTGACGACACCAAGATCACTGAAACTCAACTCCCCATTATGAATTGTTACTCGGCTTTTGCCAAACCATCTTCCTCTTCTTTTTCACCCATCCATTCTATATGACATCTCATCCGCCATACTCCTAAGGAAGTTAAGGAATATGTGAAGTCTTCAAAGTTCGACCAGCATCCTATTCCTGCTACTTAGAAAGAGTACTTTGTTGCTCTCTAGATTCCTCTAGAATTTCCTTGACAATGGATCCAATAGGGATACACACATATTCATTATGGTGTTGTGTGTCTTCCACTCACCCTTCACAGTAGAAAAGGCTTACCCGCTGTGGCTAGGATAGCGTTGCTAGACACACGATTTTTGGAGTACCAGCAAGCTTGTTTGGCACGGTCCAAACTACTCTAAACGATAGCACAATTTTTTAAACCTTTATAAAAAAAATTTGTGTTGCTTTTGCAGACCCCCAATTGCTTTATTTTTTGAAAGTTCAACTTCAACTCACAGGAGCACCCTAAACATCTGATTCCATTGCTGCAACTCTTTGCTACTAGATGGTCTACTAAGTACAAAACCATGCTCTAGACCTCAACTTTCAAAATGGAAACAAAGATGTCTCGTTCATATGCAAAATAACCAAGCTTTCCGGTATCCATGTCCCAAGGCAAATCCCCAAAGATAAGCTAACCAAGCTTCTTCCTAAAACTTGGATCACCAATTACGAAAAACTGCACCAAAGTAACAAACAACTTCAATCCTCAGATTTTAAATTCATTAGAAAAAAGGGCGGCATTGTTGCTATCAAGTTTAGCAAGGAAAAGGAAGAAGCTCATTCTGTCTTCCAAACTTTGTTCATGATTCAACCTTGCGTTCTAGATTCCATTCAAGAACTTAACCAAAGAAACTTGTTAAACACTTTAATAGTGATGGCCATCCGATTCATTACTACAAAGACTCATATGGTCATTATTTTTGGGATCCTTTTTGCCAGTGCTCTTCATGCACAAAATCCCCTAATGAAGTAGACCCGACCTCAAAACCAAAGCAAAATTTTTGCCATGCTAAGGATGGTCTATACTAGAAGCAATTGAACGAAGATCCTTTTGCTGACTCACTTGGGGAAAGTGACAAGTATCAATTTATGGTTTCTTATACCCCATCTTCACCACCATCTTTATATACTGCTCCACCATCATCTCCACCTTCGTCATCCTTTTTGCCATTGTTTTTGGGATCTTTTTTGCCAGTGCTCTTCATGCATCAAATCCCCTGATGAAGTAGACCCGACCTCGAAACCAAAGCGAAATTTTTGCCATGCTAAGGATGGTCTATATCATAAGCATTTGAAGACTTACTTGGGGAAAGTGACAAGTATCAATTTATGATTTCTTATACCCTATCTTCACCGCAATCTTTATGTACTACACCACATCATCTCCACCTTCATCAACTTTACCTCCTTTGCCCTTTCGGAAGAAATCGGTCGTATCCCAATTTACAAACCCATCCTTAAATGGACAAAAAAGAACTCGTGTTCTTTTGAATTACCAACAAATCCCCTGCCCAGTCAAACACCATAGAAAGCCTCAAATCCTTCTATCTCCATGTTCAAAGAAGCTGACTTTTTACCACTCGGTAAAAGTTCCCAACTATCTTTCCCAACTACTAAGGAATTTACTAATCCCCAAAGGAGATATCTTCACGTCCCAAAGATTCTTGACTCTACTGATATAGATGCAAGTGGAAGGCAAAAACGAACTCCTGCTACCGAAACTATTCTGAATTGGCAATCAAAAACACTTCTGGCACGCAATGAAGCCTTCAAGACCATTAACTCCAAAATAGTTTATGTGCAACGAGATCTCAAAAGATACGATGAATCCACCAAAAAGATGCATGTAGATTTCTAGAAAAGACTTCACACTTTGGAATCCGAACAACATTTGGGATATCATTATTTAGAAAGCGCAAAGGCTGAAATAAAGAAACTCAAAAGGCAGATTAGTCTTCTTCAAGAGGGAGGGATTAAACCTTCTGACCTATTTCCCACCCTACCAAGATGTGAGTATTCTCTACCACCTCCACAAAACCCTTCAGCTTTCGCTACCCTAACAAAAGCCTCCACCAGAAGGGACAGGAGTAATATGGTTGAAATGTGAAACTGTATTTGAGAAATGGAAAGACTGAGAAAGGAAAAAGCAATGGAAAAGATCATTATGGAACCTCCCAGGAATCTAAAGGAGGATCCCGACCAACAAATAATGGTGTCAAATCCATTAGAATCTTTTCTTTGGGATCTAAGTAATCAAGAAGATACTCCTGATCATTCTAAAAATTCTCCATATCCTATCCTTTCAATAGAAACAACATCAAATTCAAAATAAGCATCCCTTTCATCTTCCTCCTTTTTCTCAATTCCCACTATTTGATCATTTCCCATTGTACTAGCCACCTATTCAATATTCATGTCTAACCCACGAGAACAAGAAATGGAATCAATTCCATCTAAACCTAAGGTTATTTAGCCAAATAACCCATCTCATATTTCAATTTCCTCTTCTAAATAGTTTTTCACCATTGATGACGTCCCTCACTCTAAATGGTCAGGAAGATTCGAAGAATTCCATTCTTGATTAAACACTCGAGCTTTCACTATCGAAAGCCAATATGACATTCTTCTCAAGTTTGAAGAAGAGAATGCACATTTGCTTGAAACAATTTACAAACAAGATTCACAAGCCGCCTAAAGTATTCGTGGCAATTTGCTCCAGATGCTGACCAAATGCATTTGTTGCTTCTAACAAACTTTTCTGAAGCTATGCAAATTATATAGCACTTTTCCATAGGAAAACTTGAAGATCTTTTCAAACTCAAAAAGAGATAATACTTTGAAAGAAAATGTTGTTCTCTTCAAAAAAAAAAAAAAAAGAGAGAGAGACCATGATCGACATTATCGAGAAATGCTCAAGCTCTTTTATGGTCTTAGAGCTTATGCAAATTTGAAGCAAGTTTTTTTGGCTTCCATTCCAAAGGAACTTTTCTTGCATGTTGAAAGATCCTTTCTCAATAAGCAAAGGAGAATTCTAGATATTCCGTTTGGAGAAATCCAACAGGAAATTCATATTTGCCTAGAATATTTGTGCCTCAAACACCAAATGATGAAGGGTTATCTTAAAGACAATCGAGAATTTGATGGAGCTCGCTCCAAGCAGTATCTAAAAATCAAATGCTCAACAAAGGATTGTGATGGCTCATACTCAAAAAAAGAAACACTTTTGGAAATATAAGGTGGGAAGATCCGAGCATGGATCTAAACATTTCCGAAGAAAGAAAAAATGGCAATTCCTATGAAAGCACCGGAAAGACCATCTAGATGGCAAGAAATCAACTCTTCCTTGGCAGTTAATCAAGTGCAAAGGACAGAAATTTTATCAAGGAACCAACAAAAAGGAACAGATGGTGCAGAGAATGTTGGGGTCTCGAAAAAAGGAAAAGAAGCACCCAAGAAGGAAGAAGCAGCAAAAAAAGTGATGATGATACAATGGTCAAGGGTAGAGGAAATTCATCGGAGCAGCTCCTTGCAGTAGAAAGGGGCAAGAGGTCTGCTAGACAAAAATGGATGAAATCTGATGCTACAAGTACGGGTGATCAGGATGTACAATTGACAGCTCAAAATTTTGAAGGTAGATTAGAGAATGCTGCTAGCGAGACCACTTCTTTCAAGTTGAATAGAGAACTGTTAGCTAAAGGTCTAAACATGACTGATGCGATTGGGCAGCTTGAGAGAAACGAAGATGTGGGCGCCACATCATCCACTGAGAATTCAGAAGCAAATGCCATGTTAGGTCATGCTCCAAGAGAAAGATATGCGGAAGAGGAGAGACACGAGTGACATTTGTGTCTTGTACAACCACCACTTGGATGATGATATTATCAAGCAGCAGAAAAAGTTATTAGCTGTGATTTGTTGATTTATTTCACCAGAAATCAAATATTGTTTAAACTGTATCTTATGGTTCTCTTCTACAGATTTTGGCTCGTCTAGGAACTTCTGTAGTGTCTTCTATTGCTGAAGCCACACATTTCATAACAAATAAATTTGTGCGTACAAGAAATACGTTAGAAGCAATTGCTTCTGGAAAGCCAGTAGTTACCCATTTATGGCTTGAGAGTTGTGGACAAGCTAACTGCTTTATTGATAAGAGAAATTACATGCTAAGAAGGAGAAGCAATTTGGCTTTAGTATGCCTGTTTCATTGGCACATGCATGCCAGCATCCACTTTTACTGGTAAGGTTTGATTTGGCTTTACCTAGGCCATCATAGGATCATCATTATATTGTCAGCACATTCAAAACAAGATATCTCTGGGGGTCGAAGAATCTTGATCACCTCAAATGCAAAGCCCTAAAGACATAATATCAAGTCTAGTCAAAGCAGTTGGTGGTCAAGTATGTAGTGCATAACTTCTCTAAAGCATTTATTGTTTACAGGATGGTAATGTTAGTTCAAATTCTTACGTTATTCTGAGTTTTGAATGACTTCAGCTAGTAGACAGAATTGGAAGATCTGCATTGAGAGATGATAAATTAACAGATGATTTGTGGCATAAGTACAGTGGGAGTGCCAAAACTTAGCACGGAATGACACTTAAGTGACAAAACTTACAAATTGTACACTTAAGTGCCAAAATCCGAGCAAAAGGGATCACCTAAGTGCCAACGGTCCAACCAAAATGCCGACATGGCATATTTCCAGCAATATGAGGTCAAAACGGCGTCGTTTTTGTGTCTGACGTGGCAAAGTAAACCCAAAACGGCGTCGTTTTGACTAATATTAATAAATATTAGTTAAATAATATTAAAAGAGCAAAAAAAATTAAAAAAAGCAAGGAGGGGAGTGGCGACGGACGGCGAGGGTCGCCGACGCCTGGGCGTGGGTCAGCGACCCTCGCCAGACGTCGAGAGAGGGTGGGGAGGGCCAGACGGCCCTTGCCAAACGCCGGGAGAGGGCGGCAACCCTCTCCCAAATTTGGGCGAGGGTCGGCCGCCCTCGCCCCGGCACCAGTGCCCTCGCCGAGCATCGCTGGATCTGGGCGGCCGACAGCCTTTGGCCCGGCTGGGCAAGGGCCTACGGGCCCTCGTCGTAGGCCAGCTGGAGCCCTACAACCCTGGCCGACCCTCGCCCACCGTCACCGACCCTTCCCAACAAGGGTGGGGCAGCGACGGCGGCAGTGGCAAGGGCTGCACAACCCTCACCGATCCCTTTTTCCCTTTTTTTTTTATAAATAAAATCGATCTTATAATAATATATATTTTTAATTATTTAATTAATAATTTTTAAAATCCACATCAGTGCAAAAACGACGTCGTTTGGTGCTGATTTTTCGTCGTTTCAATTTCCGGCAAGTCACATAGGCAAAAAAATTAATAAAAAATTGCCACATAGGATTTCTGACAGGGTTCCGGCGACTTGACACTTAAATAATCCATTTTTTTTAAAAGTGGCACTTAAGTGTCCCTCCGTATCAAGTTTTGGCACTCCTACTGTACTTATGCCAATGATTTGTTGCTGTTATCCTGTGAGGAGGACTATGACATGTGCCTTCATTTCCTTGAGAAAGGTCAATAGTGATGATTTCTTTTTGGACTTTCCTTATTTCTTTTAAAACACAACATATAGAGACTTGATCATGTTCTCTTGTACATGCAGGAGTAACAGTATATAGTTCAGAGCTGCTGTTGAACGAGATAGTTACTCAAATGCTGGAATATGAAAGGTTTGTTTCCTTGAATGTACTACTATGAACAAAAATGAAATGTATGTGTGCATGAGAGTTGGAGGGTGGTTTCTTCATCTTTTTTAGAATTTATATTTTATTATTGTTCTTTGGGCCCATTATTTGTCTTCTAACTTATTCTTGCTTTTTATCTGTTTTAAGTTGTTCTTATGCCAGTACATCAGTATCAAATTTCAAAGAGCTTGAAATGGGTGCTGAATGCTTCGGCAAGTTTTCACTTTGGTATTCCTAATATACTTGCTTTACATGATTTCAAGCACCGTCTCTTTGCAGATCATATTAAAAGAACTCGCTCGACCATTTGGCTGAAAAAAGATGGTAACAATTTTGTTCCTGTGGCCAAACAGAAATAGAAGGGGTAAGCCTCTTCTATCCTAACGCCTGCACGTGTTGGCCCTGGCTTAATACCATAGCTATGCAGTGTGTTGTACATAGTATGCTGTACTGAGTTCACACATGTTGTTCAAATGAAATTATTTATTTGTCTAGAACATTTTGCTATGCAATGGGGAGTTTAGGACTTCCATTCAATTTATTCTTTCTTGTTTTGCAATAAAATGGATTCTAAAGCTGCTATCAAAATGAAGTGAAATGAAAAAGAATAATCCAACTTTTACTAGAATTAGAATGTTATGTTTTCTGCAGCTTTTACTTAAATTTTCAACATTCCTAGAGAAGAAAAGATTGCGAAGTGTTGACTTTCGGCCATTTCACCTCCAAATTTTCAAATTTACTGTTCACTCTCTCTCAACTCTGGTGCTTGACTCATTGTGCTCCTCGAAACTACCGACAGCTGTTCCGGCAGCCACAGGCCTCGGATTCGGCCACAATTTGGAGGGATTTTCGACCTCCCTCTACTCTTTAATCTGACCAAAGCATTTCTCTCAGGTAAGCTTCAATCTTCTGCTATCATGAATCTGAGCTAGGGTTCCTTCCTGCGTTCTTCTTGCTCGATTCTATCTGTGTGGTGGCTATATCTGTTGGTACGGAGGAAAAGGGATTAGGGACGACTCCGGCTCCCCCAAGTGCATTCAAGGGAAGGCGACACAACAGAAGTCGACTGGCAAGCAACCCCAATCCCGCTCATACTAGTCGTGAAGGGAGACAGGCGGTCGCCCAAGCAGCGAATTCGGGTCTAATTACTACGGGGCCAATTGTGCTAGACGGTACTTCTTCTGGCAACATCGGGGCAGGTATTACCTCAGGAAAGTCCCCAACCAATTGAGCTTCATCTTCGGCACAGCAGGTCGGCGCACCGAAGCCTCCTCTGAACCGGACTTGAGCTAATGTTGCTCAAGCAGCAACAAAAGGTTACGACCTTACTTTTATACCTCATATAGTGACTGGTAGAGAACCAATGGTTGATTTGTCGAATGAAGCATTCAATGCTATGGACTCTAAATGGCGTGAGTGCCTTGTGGGTTATTTGGTGGGAAAAAAGTTGCCCTTTAGAATGGTTGAAACTGCCTTAAAGCATTTATGGGACCACAACCTTGTGGATGTTCTAGCTGATGACCAAGGCTTTTATTTTTTGCACATACGGGACCATGAATTCCGTCAGAAGACCTGGATGGAGGCCCATTGACTATAGCTAGAGTCTCATTTATGTTGCAACAATGGAATCCATTGCTGGAACTAAAAAAGTTTGATCATAAGTCGATCCCTATGTAGATCCGCCTTAAAAACCTCTCATTTGCCTTATGGTCGGCTCTTGGCATTAGCATAGTTGCAAGTGCCATTGGGAAGCCCCTATATGTGGACCAAATGACGGAAAAGATGAGAATGATATCCTATGCTAGGGTATGTGTGGAACTCATAGCTGGCGCAGATCGTATTGACTCTGTCATTCTTAATATGAATGGACAATCTAGAAGAGTGTTGGTTGAGTATGACTGGAAGCCCATATCATGCCAAATTTGTGGTATATTTGGTCACAAATGTTCAAACACCGTTAGCCCTCCTATTCAGGAAGGCCTTGCACTGTCGAAACAGCAACAGCAGACGATAGCTGCTCCTACTATAATGGATCATTCCACTACTAACTATGCCGCAGGGCAGGAAATTCCTTTACCAGCCGATACTGGTGAGGCAGATCGAGGCCCTCCAGGCCATGATACAACGGAATGGCAACAAGTTAGGTCCTCCAAAAAACCTGCCATGTGACCTAATGTAGAAGCTCCTCATTCTATTGCTACTAGTGCCCAAGTGGATCCCTCCCTAGCTAATATGGCAAGGGATGTTAGAAGAAAGGGCAAGTTGGCTGTTAAGGGAGTGGTTTCCACATCTTCAGGTATGCAAGGTGTAGACACTATTGTTTCTACCACTCCGGTTGAATCATCTGCTTCCGAGGAAGACAAGATTGAGAGTTCCACCAACATTGAATGTTCATAAGAGAATGACTCCCTTGTAGGCGAGCTGCCATCAATTCAGGTAAATCCTCCTGAATAGGTTGTCCAGACCGCTGTGTCTAAGCTGGCCTCTCCAGCTCCCTCTCCTGAGGATGTGCCCCTTGCACGCGAGCTGCAAGCTCTCCAGGTAAAGCATAAGCCTTCCGAACAACTTGTCCGCCTCATAAGTCCTAGAAAATCGTGGCCAACAAGCGCCGGTCTGGCAAACCCAAGTAGGCCTTCTTGCCCCTTGTAAATATGTATATATATATATGCATTATGGATTTTGGAATGTCCGTAGTCTTATCGACTCAGTTAGACAGGCGAAAGTGCAACGGTTTGTCCACTCTAACAACATCTACTATGTTGGATTTATGGAGACTAAAGTCCCAGTCCCTCTTTTTGGGTCTATGTCTTCTGGTTTGATTCTGGGTTGGAAATGGCTCTCAAATTATTAATACTCTAATTGTGAGAGGCTTTGGATTGGCTGGAATCCATTACTGATGGGGTTTAATGTCCAATTAGTGACGTCTCAAATCATCCATGGTAGCATTATGGCTTTGAATACAGGGGTTTATTTCAATCTCTTGGTGATCTATAACAATCATACTTTTGTTTTGCGTCAGCCATTGAGGTCAGACCTCATTTCCTTGAGCGACTCTTTAAAAGACAACCCTTGGATGCTAGCGGGAATTTCAATGCAATTAGGGATCCCTTTGACCGTCTGGGTGGCACGGACAATTGGATTCCTACTTTCAATGAACTCAAGGAATGCCTAGACCAAGCGGAGTTGTTTGACCTTCGGTATGTGAGATTTGGATTCACTTGGTCCTCATACTCGGGTGCCTCTTGGATACAATGGAAAATCGATAGGGTTCTTGTTAACAAGTGGTGCTCGGTTTTTTCATTCTCTAAAGCCAATTTCCTTGCCCTAGGAATTGCAGATCATACACCAATTCTGGTGAGAATTACTATGCCTACTCCCCGCAAAAAACCTTTCAAGTTCTTCAATTTTTGGATGAACCACCCGGCGTCCTTTGAAATTGTTGGTTAGGTGTGGCAAACCCAATTTAGGGGCACTCCTATGTTTTGCCTCTATAGCATATTGAAACTTCTTAAGGGCCGGCTCAAGATCCTCAATTGTGACACATCCTCTGATATATCGATGAAAGCAGCACAAGCTAAGAGGACCCTCCTCGTCACTCAAGAAGCCCTTCATCAGGACCCATTTAATGGCAGGTTAGTGGATGCTGAGTATGTGCAAGTCCGTTCTTACTATGAGCTTCGGTCCCTGAAGGAATCCTTTCTCAAACAAAAATCCAGGATTTGTTGGCTCAAAGAGGGAGATAACAATACCAAATTCTTTCATCACTCAGTGAATCATCATAATTTAGGGAACCGTATTCTTTCGGTTATGGATGGTACAAGTCATATGGTGACGGACCCTGATGATGTTCAACAGGTTTTTGTTACCTACTTTCAAGAGCTCTTGGCTCCAATTGGTAACAATGGATGCCCGTCTATTAGTGTTATCAAAGAAACTCTCCGGTCACCACTGAGCAAAGACCAAGTCAGTTTTCTTTCTCAACCATTTACTTCATTTGAAGTTCATGATGCGATGTTCTCTCTTGTTAGGAGTAAAGCTCCGGGGCCTAATGGATATAACTCATATTTCTTTAAAAAAACTAGGACACAGTTGGTCCTTCTGTTGTTGAGGCTATTTTGGATTTTTTTCGCTCAAGCTCTCTACTTAAGGAGATCAATAACACCATTCTTGCTTTGGTTCCCAAAATCCCTAATGCTACATCGGTGTCGGACTTTCGGCCCATTGCCTATTGTAACACTATTTATAAGTGCATTACCAAGATCCTATCTAATAGGCTTGTAGCTATTCTCCCTAATATTATCAGCTCTACTCAAATGGCTTTTATAAAAGGCAGACGCATCTGTGATAACATCCTCCTTGCATAGGAATTATTCAATGGTTTTCACATGGATCCTTACTTGCCAAAATGTGCTATCAAGATGGATTTCAAGAAAGCTTATGACACTCTCAATTGGGATTTCTTGGAGGCGACATTAGTGGCATTCAGATTTCCTAGCCACCTTATTAAGCTCATCATGACATGTGTCCACACTCCTAAGTTCTCCATTGCAATCAATGGGGAACTTCATGGTTTCTTCACCAGTGGGCGGGGATTAAGGCAAGGTGATCCTATGTCTCCCTACTTATTCAGCTTGGCTATGGAAGGCTTCACTGGACTTTTGGAATCTTAGACTCGGAAACCGGGATATAAGTATTATTGGAGATGTAAAGCCACCCGTCTTATGCATCTATTCTTCGCATATGATGTTTTTATTTTCAGTGAAGCTTGTCTACCTTCCATCTTGAGAGTGAAAGAAGGTCTAGACACCTTCTCAATGTGGAGTGGTCTTGCTCCTAACTCTGACAAAAACGAGTTGTTTATCTCGGGTGGATCGTTGGAAATCAAAGACCAGATATCTTAGGCTCTTGACTTCAGGTTAGGTTCTCTCTCGGTTCACTATTTGGGGGTTCCAATAATTACAGCAAGACTCAGCAAAGTGGACTGCCATGCCCTAGTATGTCTTCTTACTTCTAGAGTTCAATCATGGACCCATCATTTCCTTTCATTTGCGGGTTGGTTGCTCCTTATTAAGACTGTTTTCCATGCAATTCAAGTCTATTGGGCCTCAAATTTTTGGCTGCCCTCTTCGGTTGTCAATCGTATAGAACAAATTTGTAGGCAATTTCTGTGAAAGGACCCATCACTAGGACTAGGGGGCCAAGGTCTCTTGGGAGGGCAGACTAGGAATCCGTAAGATCCGTGATAGCAACAAAGCAACAATGTTTAAACATATCTGGATCCTATTTACGGATAAGGAATCGCTTTGGTGCAAATCGATTCATGCGACTTATCTTAAGCAAAAGAATTTCTGGATCACGCCCATCCCGACATTCTGTTCATGGGCCTGGTGTAAGATTCTCTCCTTGAGAACCAAAGTTAGACCCCTTTTTCAATGGCGCATAGGAGACAATCAGACAGTCTCTATGTGGTTTGATCCTTGGTTGGAAATGGGGCCTATAAATTTAATCTTCCCTGATTCTTATATCTAAGAATCTGACCTTTCAAGAGAGTCCAAAGTCTCGGATCTCTTTTCTCCAGCTGGTTTACCTATCTTGCAAAAGCTGTCTTCTTGGGATATTATGGTTCCCCACTTAACTCAATTACAAGACAGGTTCACCTGGGTTATGGACCCTTCGGGAGGATTCTCTATTGCATCGGCATGGTCCTCCATCTGCATGAAATCTCCTGTTAAGCCTTGGACATCTTTTATTTGGAATAGGGCTATTGTCCCTCGACACCGGTTCATCTTATGGTTGGCTGTCAAGAATCGACTCCCTACACAGGCATCTCTTTTGTCCTATGGCAGAATCCCCTTTACAGTGTGTTCTTTTTGCAATACTAGACTTGATTCTCATGATCACCTATTTTTTGAGTGCCAAGTCTCGAATACCCTCGCCACTTTTTGGGCTGCAAAAATGCAACCTTGCTTGGTATAACCATTTGTGGAAGGATAATCTTCGGTGGGCCATGACATCTTTGGCCGGCAAGGGTTTTCACGGTGACATCTCCCAATTCTCTTTTGGTGTCCTCTGCTATGTCATATAGAAGACTAGGAATAACATCATATTTGGAGCTTGCAACTTATATATCCCCTCGATGAAGCAACACCTTATTAAGGCGGTAAAGGATAAAGCGTTATCATACAAAGCTGTCCATGACAATCCATGTAACTGGTGACTCCAGCGTTCCTGGGGCTTAGACCCTCCTATTTTTGCTGAGCAACCAAGGGTCATCTAGGTTTTATCTAGATATGTACTTATGTTTTTCATATGTATGGTTGTTCAATTTGTGAACATGGTACCCATCCACTCCAGTGGCTTGTTGTCCTGTAAAGTGTTTTGGTGCCATGGTTCCCCCCTTGTATAGTTTCGTTGGTTGAAAGTTTATAATACTTACCTTACCAAAAAAAAAAAATTGCAGAGTTTTGATTTCTTATGGTGTTTATTGAACCGTGGAAGATTTTATTGGCAAATTTCTTCAGCCACAGACACAACGTAATTATTTATGGAATAGATTGTTCCCATCCAATATCCATTTGGCAAGGAAGAGTTTAACTTGCTTATCGATTCTAATTTTAATGAGCAAGAAAGCCATTCTCATTGGATGGTACTCTTAGGTGTCGTTTGGGTTCATTTATCTTTGTTAGAAAACTGAACATTGTCATGTGGATCACACAAGTTGAATTCATTCCTTGTTCTCTCTTTTTGTTTTTTTATGACAAGAGGGAAGGAGAAGGATTTTTCTTGGTAGATCCCTCTTGTTCCTGGTTAGTCTTATTCGTTTCAGAAGTTGTTTATATTTCTCCATCTGTCTCTCTCGCTTTCCCCACTTTTCTTCCGTTTTTGAGGTTTCTCTAGACTTTCTAGTAAAAATGGGTGATGGTATTCTGCGTGTTGTGGACAATTGGTAATGCCGCAAACACAACGCAAACCTATTGAGAGATACTCAAAAATTGACCAGACACCAACACAAATCAACTCAAAATTGATGTGAAGTTGACACGTGTTGATGAATTTTTAATAGAAGAAATCGATTTTTCATTGATTGCGATGAAATTTGCTGTTCTGGTACGGTCAAGATGTGAACCAATGCAATATTCAACGACGTGGCATGAATTTTCCACCCTTTTGGACTATGTACATTATTGGGCAAGCCTTTCCAATCTGCTTATTTGATCATGAATTGAAAATTATCAGCTGTTACGGGAATAATACGTGCATGAGATGAGAGGTACGACACGCTTTGGCACCATACTGTGGTAGGTCGAATCAAATGGATTTCCTTCACAAGGCATCTGACTTATCAATTGTCATTTATGGATGGACTTTCTATAACAATCTGATGGGCGTGTCCTCAAAATGTCAAATGTCGAAAAATTCCTCATTAACTCAGAAAACGAGGCATGCCTAGTAGAAGTATCGAGTAAGGTGAACTTCCTTCTTCAACCTAAGGTTTCTCATAACATTAGGACAGTTACTTTTGGGCATAAGTATAGCGGGAGTGCCAAAAGTTGGCACAGAGGGACACTTAAGCGCCAAAAGTTACAAAAGGTACACTTAAGTGCCACTTTTAAAAAAAAAAAAAAATCACTTCAGTGCTAGGTCGCCAGAACCCTGCCGGAAATCCTACGTGACAATTTTTTATTAATTTTCTTACCTACATGGCTCGCTGGAAACTAAATCGGCAAAAAATCAGCCAAAACGACGTCGTTTTTGTTGACGTGGATTTTAAAAATTATTAATTAAATAATATTAAGATCCCCTCCTTCCCCCTTTTTTTTTTAATAAAATCGATTTTAATTTTTTCAAAATCTGACATGAACAATTTTTAAAAAAAATTGCCACGTGGATTTTTTATATTGAAAAAAATGCTCCGTCGGCAAATGAAGTCGTCGGAAAATGGACACGTGACAATTTGGCTGGAATTTTTCACCGTTGGCACTTAACTGATCTCTTTTGCTCCGATTTTGGCACTTAAGTGTACATTTTGTAATTTTTGACACTTAAGTATCCCTCCGTGCCAACTTTTGGCACTCCAGAGGTCCGTACCTCATTACTTTTGTGAGTAGTCTTTTATTATTTTTGCGATCTTTTGTTAATTTATGAAAAGCTGACCACTATAAGAGCAGTTTCGATGAAGCGACCCATCCAAATCAATCCAAATTTTTTATTTGAAAAGGTTTCTAGTATCCTCGCAATTGAGAGTATTCATAATTTCAATACGTTGACTGCATAATTCTAATCTTCTCACACAACCTAGCGTCAGACGTGGATGTTGCGCTTACATGTCACTACTCCCTTTACTTTGCACTTGGATTGCAAAAAAGGTTTGTTTTAACTTTTATTTAATTACCCATGTCTTTTTCCAAATCGAAGATATAAATTCTTTTTCCCTTTGGTTTTCTTACTGAATCGATGTCTTGGAATGCGACAACACTAAATGGTGAAACACCGCCTTCGACCAACCATATGACAGACTACAGTGCACGATCAGAGTGCTATATGATCTCCACATATAACTATATATAACAAAAGTTGCGCATTTTCTTCTTTATTTTCGCATACCGATCTGAACGTATAGGACCCTAAACTTAAAATATGATTCTGTCAAATTCGGTGTTCTCAAAGAAAGCTATCTTCCTGGAAACCAGAGTCCAACATCTCCCACGAAATCAAATCTGACTTGCCAACTTTGGTTGCCGGTGGGTCAATTTATCCTGATAAAGCACTGCCGTTATCCATCCAAGAGCAGCCCGGCGGATGCAACCAATCTATGTGATGATCGCGACGACAGAACAAAAAGCATGGGGGGATTTTCCACATCTCGAGGCTGATCTCATATATTCAAACGTGTTAGGAGGGGATTTGGTATGCCCGGTTGGCATCAACCAAAAAAAATCCATTAGGTTATATATTGCCGTCGAAGAATATGTAACCATGCACGTTACCACGAGCTTCTTATGGGCAACTTTCTTGATTTTAAAAGGCTGAAAAGTTGAAATAGTGCTCTCTTTGAACAGGAAGATGGAGTTTTCTTCACCTGCCACATGGAATTACGATCCCCCGGCAAGTCATTCTCCAGCAGCCCTAGCATAAACCCACCGAAGTCGCTATCGCCATTTATAACTGATTCCGCATTGCCAAGTTTTTCAAGCCAGCCATCTCAGTTTAGGTCACCCTTTTAACCAATGCACTACTAGGATCCACACAGACTTCGAGAAACGCGACAAGTCAACTGAAAGCTCTTTTGACCGTCATCGGGCTTTGTTTGCTTGGTGATCACACCTTGCTTGCACCAGCTTTTTAGCAGAAAACAATGATATAACTGTTGACCCCTGCGGAAAATTCAAACCCATTCGCTTGTTTTGCCTTTTGGGTCCCCTATATAAAGGATGAAGATATGCATGAAGAGGCATGCCTTCACTAGTTTTGAGAGAGAGGATGGAGAATATGAGCTTAGTCTTGGTAATCACTATAGCTCTCTTCTTTGGGCACATAGGAGATTCGGAAGGAGGGGATTTGAGGAAGGATTTCTACAAGAGCGCATGCCCTCTTGCTGAGGAGATAGTGAAGGATATCACGTGGAAGCATGTCGCTAGCAACTCAGTTTTGCCCGCCAAGTTCTTGAGGATGCATTTCCACGACTGCTTCGTTAGGGTACGTTTGTGTATATAAACTATATCTACATGCATTTGAACAGATTAATCCCACCGCCACGACTATGTTGGGACTCTCATTAGGCAATCAACAATCTCTTCATCTAAAAAGAAGACGATGATGAAATTATATGCACTTGACCTGCATGAGTGAAACTAATCATATGAGACTATAGTATGACCCGGTGAATCTCATCGTCATCCAAGGATGCATGTGTAACAACCTAGGTCTGCTACGATAGTATGACCTGGTGAATCTCATCATCATCCAAGGATGCATGTTTAACAACCTGGATCCGTTACCAAACACATATTGTCTGCTTTGCACCCCACTAGGCTCACTAGGCTCTCACGTTTTTTATTCTTCTAAGCTTACAACATCTTCGTTGTGACCTCACACATGGTCGAGAGTCAGCTCTGATACTACCTGTAACATCTTAGGTCTGCTACTATATGCATATTGTTCGCTTTGGACCCCATTGGACCCTTATGGTTTTTGGTCTTCTGAGCATCACTTAGAAAATGCGTATGTACAAGTAGAGAACTCATATGTTTATAAGCTAGTCCAGGACTCCCTCCCTAGGTGACGTGGGATAGGAGACGCACCCCCTTCCTACACATGTCTAGGGACCAAGGCACGGACACACCATCATCCATGCTCCCTATGCACCATTGCATGGGCTGTCACAGCATGTGCACACATGGGCCGGCGAACTCGCCTTTTGCATGAATTACCATCTTTTGATCTTAGTGTCCTACACGGTCATCTAGAGCATATATACACGTGAGTCTTGTGCATGAAATACTCAATTTTTGTGTATACACAAGTCTCGTGCTATGTCTAGATTGCCCCGAGAAAGGATACTCTTTAGAAGAATTATTTCATTGCTCTATATCATCGCACAAGCTAAAAAATCAATGCTGAAGTGCATAGTTGTAGAAGGAGAGTTTCACGTGGTAATACTTCATCGGTGTTTGATCACCCCGCTTCATGCGTCTAGGGTTGCGACGGCTCAGTTTTGCTAGACTCGACAGCGAAACACAGGGCGGAGAAGGAAGCAGTTCCTAACCAATCGCTATCTGGGTTCGACGTAATAGACAAGATCAAGGAGAAGCTGGAGGAAACGTGCCCCGGCATCGTCTCTTGTGCCGACATCCTCGCCTTAGTCGCTAGAGATTCGGTCTCTTTCCAAGTAAGACTTTTCGGGGTGATGAAAAACTCTTGGGCCATTCAATGGTATTCTTATAGAGTTCGTTTCAGCACTTCTGAAGACTTTTCTTCATGAGTTGGTAGAACTTTAATAACCTCATCAACACTCCTCGGCACGTGATATTGAAACAAACTATCGGGGAAAAAGCTTTTCGGACCATTTGATGGCGACACTAGACCATCAAGCAAAAGTTCATTTGTCTTTATTTAATACCATTCTCGACCCCACACATATATCGGTCCTATTCATATTTTGATTCGTGATCAATCCATAAACAATAAAAAAAGATACATCGGTCCTAATCATTATCCAATTCAATGCTTATTGCTTCTACAGAAAGTATCCCGACATATAACTATGAAAAAGTACAATAAGGTCGATTGATTTGAAAAACAAACGTACCTCTTTTTCATTTTGAAAGTAGAATTTTTTTTTCTATAATTAAAGTTTTCTCTTGCTTCTGGCTGTTGAAAACTTCCACTAATAAAGTGCAAATCACTCAAATCAAAGTTGATCTCTGTATTGGTCGGCAGCTTCTATAAAGTGGATTTATATTATGATTTGCATTAATTTGACATTTTTGTTGGATCTCACATGATTGAAACAATTAATTGGAATTTGCAGTTCAAAAAGTCAATGTGGGAGGTATTGACCGGAAGAAGAGATGGGAGAATCTCACGTCAATCAGAAGCGCTTTCCAATATCCCCTCCCCATTCTTCAACTTTGCATCTCTCAAGCAATCTTTTGCCAACAAGGGCCTCAGTCTTCACGACCTCGTTGTCTTATCAGGTAAATTAACGACAAAATAATTGCCTTTTTATATGGTCAATATTAGCCATGTGCTGCTGGGTTGGTCCTTATGTCTAGTAAGTCAATTTTCTTTTCTTAGGATACCGATTTTTTGTGATTTCTTTTGTAAGGACATACAATAATTGTACCAGGTTCTCTCTCATAAACATATAATGGAATACCCTCTCTTTTTTCAAATCAAAACAAAGTATTCTAATATTGAAAGCCCACGGATAGATTATCTGAGTTCTTTTGTTCAGGTTTAACGGAAGATCATTACAAATAATTCTTTTATTTGGTTACTTAACAAATGCCGTTGCTATCCTAACTGTAGCCCATTGACATTGTTGAAGTAAATAAAAGACTCCCCCATCTAAAACACCCAAGCTTTTCTTGATTTGAACAAGACACAGACATGGACATGCACTTGACCTTACACGAGGACAAAGTCATCACAAATCAAAATAAGAAGAAAAGTTGAATTTAATTAATTAATTAATTAAGCACACTACATGTCTGAATCTTCAGGTGGGCACACAATTGGGGTCGGACATTGCAACTTCTTCAGCAACAGGCTCTACAACTTCAGCGGCAAAGGCGACCAAGACCCTTCCCTCAACCCGACCTATGCCTCTCAATTGAAGGCCCAGTGCAAGACGCTCTCAGATAACACCACCACTGTTGCAATGGACCCTGGAAGCCCCCTCTCCTTCGATAGCCATTACTACATGGCCTTGAACCAAAATCAGGGCCTCTTCCAGTCCGACGCCGCCCTCCTGACAAACAAGGAGTCGAGCAAGATCGTCAGCAAGTTGCTGGACCAAGATGGCTTCTTCACTGAGTTCGGCCAGTCGATGAAGCGGATGGGCGCGGTCCAAGTGCTCACGGGGAGCAACGGCGAGATCCGGAAGAAATGTAATGTGATTAATTAGGTGTGAGGATTTATAGTTTATTTTTGGGTTATGTATGTGTTTTGAGAGCATAGGGTTAATAAGAAGTAGGTGGAGGATGATTTGCCTATGGCAATAGGTTTTTTTTGTGCAACATTTATATTGGGAGTGTGTGATCTAATATTTCAAATGCGTGGCATTCTCCCCGGTCGAACGAGAGCTCAACTATGGTCCCTTTTGTCTTATTTTGGCCAAGCTTTTCTGCTTAAAAATTTAGCTTAGGTTAGGTGCAAAAAAATTGTAATAACTTAGTTTAAAACCAAATAAAAAAGAAAAAAAAAAAAAAAAAAACAGGCACATCTCATATATAAAAGAGCTCCCTCCCCCCCGAAAAAATAAAATAAAATGTAAAGCATACACTACTTGCTTGTTTTATGTCAATCAAATTTTTGAAATTATGTAAATCTAATATGTAGATGTAAAGTTATGCAAATTTTTATGTGAGAAGTAACAAGCTAAAGCTCCTAGAGGCAATTCTTGTTTGAGATTCCACGTGGTGTTAGGTTAAATTTCACGATTAGATAGGCCAATTAAAGCATGCCTATCATAATCAATCATGTCGTAATGATCTATTAGAATAGAACACATTTATTATCTAGTAAATAATGTGGCATGCGGAACGTCTTATTCCATTAAATGAAATATGCAAGTCACTCCAACTAGTGAGTCACCCAGTGTTCATAACATTTTTGAGATAACATTTAATTTGTAAAAGTTCTCCAAACACAAAAATCATATGACTCATTGGAATACTACATAAAGTCGAGTCAATAAGTGTTGATTTCTTACGGTTTTTATTAAACTGAGAAAGATTTTATTGGCAAATTTCTTCGGCCATGGACACCATTTTTTGGAATAGATTGTGCCAACCCACGATCCATTTGGTAGGGAAGAGTTTAACTTTTGCCTATCCATTCTAATCAATGGACAAGAAAGCCATTCTCACTGGACGGCACTCTTAAGTGTCATTTGAATTCATTTATCTTTGTTAGAAAACTGAATGTTGTTATGGGGATCACACTAGTTGAATTCAACCCTTGTTCTTTTTTTCCTTTTCATTCACTCAAATCTCATCCCTTTCATCGATTTTGTGTTGAACCAAGGATTTTCCTTGGTGGATTCCTCTCGTTCCTGGTTAGTCTTATTTATTTCAAAAGTTGCTTATATTTCTACATCTGTCTCTTCCTCACTTTCCCTCCTTTTCTTCCCATTCTGAGGTTTCTCTAGACGTTCTAGTGAAAAATGGGCGATGGTATTCTGCGTGTTGTGGACAATTGGTAATACCATGAACATGATGCAAACTTATTGAGAGATACTCAAATATTGACAAGACACAAACACAAGTTAACTCGAAATTGACGCAGAGTTGACATGTCTTGATGAATTTTAATAAAAGAAAGCGATTTATAATTGTTTGCAACGAAATTTGCTGTTCTGCTACGGTCATTATGTGAACTGATGCAATATTCAACAACATGGCATGAATTGCTACCCTTCTTGTCTAGATACGTTATCGGGCTAGCCTTTCCAATCTGCTTCTTTGATCATGAATTGAAAATTATCGGCTTTTATGGAAATAATACATGATTGAGATGAGAGGCATAACACACTTTGGCACTGTACCGTAGTAGGTCGAATTGGTTTCCTTCACAAGGCATCTCACTTATCGGTTGACATTCATGAATGGACTTGAAGGCTAATTGGCCGTTCATTCTCGTTCCATTTACTACCCACGAAATCAACCACAGGCATTCCCACTATTTTTCTTTCCTTCCTTCATCTCTTCATAATTGCAGATTGAGATTCAAAATGCGCCCCTAAAAATATTCTGAGAATCAGATTCTTTCACTAAATTGCTAGAGCTTTTGGACTTCCCATTTACCAAATACGTGCTTAATGAAGTTGATACTTTACTAATCCACGCTCATGTTCTTTGTTTACATTCTAGCAAACAATCTGAAAGGCGTGCCTGCAAAATCAATTGACAATAATATCGAAAAATTCTTCATTAGTTTAGTAGATGAGGCTTGCCTAGTTATGGTATCTATTAAGGTGAAGTTCCTTTTTCTATCTAAGATTCCTCGTGAGATTTTGAAAGTTAATTGTGTGATCAATCTTTTATTATTTTTGGGGAAAAAAACAATCCGAGTGTCAAAACTTAGCACAGAAGACACTTAAATACCAAAAGTTATGAAAGGTACACTTAAGTGTTACTTTTTTGAAGATTGGATTACTTAAGTGCCAAATCCAATGAAGACCACTGAAAATCTGATGTGGCTTATTTTAATAATATAAATTGCTTAAATAGCTCGCCAGAAACTAAGTCAGCAAAAATTCAGTCAAAATGAGTCGTTTTGGTATTGACATGACATTTAAAAATATATATTAATGAATAATATAAAAAATTTTAAAAATATATTATTATAAAATTATTTTGGAAAAAAAAAAAAGGAAGGGGGTGATGGCACAACCCTCATTGTCGATGCCGTTGCTGTACCATCGTCAAGAAGGGTCGACAATGATGGGGCAAGGGTCGGCCAAGGTTGCCAGGCCCTAGCCAATGGTTGGCAACCCTAACCAACCGACAACGAGAGCCTATGGACCCTCATCTAGATCTGGGGCAAGGGTTGCGACCCTCCCCCAAATCTGGCGAGAGTTGCCAGCCTTCACCTACCCAAGCTAAGGGTGCCAGCTGTTAGCTGGGTTTATCACTCCCAATGTATTTCTAAACACTTCTTCTCCAACCTAGAGAATCCTCTAAGAAATGCAACTCGACTAGTTAGGAATGTTATCATCTTGGCATCTCTGAGTGTCTCGATGTCTTGAACCAAATCTCTAGAAAGGTTGCAGCTAAAAGGTAGTCACTAAAGGGCTTGAGCAAGAGGTTTGCCTACTGTGGGATAGCATACCTGCTGTAACTTGATCTGGTTTTCACTAATTATAAGCATAGAGCCCCTCATTGGTATCAGAGCCATGGTCTCATTGATAACTTGGTTTGTTCCATGCGCTTAGATGGTGAATCAAGAGCTAAGAAGATCTTTCCAAATCATGAGTGAGCAAGATACTACTCCTATTAATCTTAACACCACAGTCACCCTTTCTTCATATCCCTTCTCATCCTCTTTATATGAATTCTGAACCTCAAATGCATCTAAGATTGACTATCTCTATGAAGTCTCTATGAAGTCTCTCTTAGTGATGACACCAAGATCACTAAAACTCAACTTCCCCTTATGAATTGTTACTCAGCTTTTGCCAAACCATCTTCCTCTTCTTTTTCACCCATCTATTCTATACAACATCTCATCCGCCATACTCCTAAGGAAGTCAAGGAATATGTGCAGTCTTCAAAGTTCGACCAGCATTCTATTCCTGCTACTGAGAAAGAGTACTTTGTTACTCTCTAGATCCCTTTAGAATTTCCTTGGCAATGGATCCAATAGGAATACGCACATATTCATTATGGTGCTGTGTGTCTTGCACTCACCCTTCACAGTAGAAAAGGCCTACCTGTTATGGCTAGGATAGCCCTGCTAGACACATGATTTTTAGAATACCAACAAGCTTGTTTGGCATGGTCCAAACTACTCTAAATGTTGGCATGGTTTTTTTAAACCTTTATAAAAAAAAATTTGTGTTGCTTTTGCAAACCACTAATTGCTTTCTTTTTTGAAAGTTTAACTTATACTCACAGGAGCACCTCGAACATCTAATTCCATTGCTGCAACTCTTCACTACCAGATGGTCTACCGAGTACAAAACCATACTCTAGACCTCAACTTTCAAAATGGAAACAAAGATACCTTGTTCATTTCCATGCAAAATGACCAAGCTTCCTGTATCCATGTCTTAAGGCAAATCCCCAAAGATAAGCTGACCAAGCTTCTTCCTAAAACTTGGATCACCAATTACAAAAAACAGCACCAAAGTAATAAACCACTTCAATCCTAAAATTCTAAATTCATTAGAAAAAAGGGCGGCACTGTTGCTATCAAGTTTAGCAAGGAAAAGGAAGAAGCTCCTTCTGTCTTCTAAACTTTGTTCATGATTCAACCCTACGTTCCAAATTCCATTCAAGAACCTAACCCACAGAAACTTGTTAATCCAGTTCATTACTACAAAGACACATATGGGCATTGTTTTTAAGATCCTTTTTGCCAATGCACTTCATGCACCAAATCCCCTAATGAAGTAGACTCGACCTCAAAACCAAAGCGGAAGTTTTGCTATGCTAAGGATGGTCTATACCAAAAGCAATTGAACGGAGATCCTTCTATTGACTCACTTGGGGAAAGTGACATGTATCAATTTATGGTTTCTTATACCCCATCTTCACCACCATCTTTATATATTGCTCCACCATCATCTCCACCTTCATCAACCTTTTTGCCATTGTTTTTGGGATCTTTTTTGCCAATGCTCTTCATGCACCAAATCCCCTGATGAAGTAGACTCGACCTCAAAACCAAAGCAAAATTTTTGCCATGCTAAGGATGGTCTATACTAGAAGCATTTGAACAGAGATCCTTCTGTTGACTCACTTGGGGAAAGTGACAAGTATCAATTTATGGTTTCTTATACCCCATCTTCACCGCAATCTTTATATTGCTCCACCTTCATCAACCTTACCTACTTCGCCTTTTCGGAAGAAATTGGTCTTATCCCCATTTTACAAACCTATCCTTAAATGGACAAAAAAGAACTCATGTTCTTTTGAATTACCAATAGATCCCCTCCCCAGTCAAACACTATAGCAAGCCTCAAATCCTTCTATCTCCATGTTCAAAGAAGCTGACTTTTCACCACTTGGTAAAAGTTCCCAACTATCTTTCCCGAATACTAAGGAATTTACTAATCCCCAAAGGAGATATCTTCATGTCCCAAAGAGTCTTGCTCCTATTGATATGGATGCAAGTGGAAGGAAAAAACAAACTCATGCTACCGAAACTGTTAGGAAAATCCCTTATGATGTTTTGAAGATGACAAAATAAATCAAAGGCTACTAACGTATGCGTCTGAGTCTGGATGAAGCAGACGCAGAAGCTTTAGTCTGGCAGATTCTGAGTCTGTCCGTACCAGACGCAAATTTGAGTCTAACCGTACCAGACGGAAAACTTAAGCAGACTCAAAACTTGAGTTTGTCAGACTCAGAGTGAAACTACAGGATAAGATTACCAACAGTCAAGTATTTCACTTACTTTATTTATATTGATTCTGTTGTATCAAATTGATTAGCAGGATCAATCAACGGACAACTTCCAAAGAAGAATAGAACACTTATGGAAGCCCGGATTCTGATTGTATGGGCGAACAGAATCCAAGGGGATCCAATCTACCTCCAACGGTCAAAAAGACTTGCCTTATAAAGTCTGTCCAGGAAAGGGAAGACGAAACTCTCAAGGAAAGAGCTAACGGTCGAGTGTGGCTTGAAGAGTATATAAGGATAGGATGAGACCTAGGAGACTAGGGTGGATAAATATATTCCAAGGCTGATTCAATTCTTCACTAGTTGTCTGAAAAAGAGCGAAACCAAGTGATCCTAGTGAATTACCAAGAAGAGTGACTTTGTGAGACATATCATCACCAAGTGCTAACACTCAAGAGTGTGTAATCACCTTTGATCATATAGTGAAATCCAACTTATTGGCTGATCGCCTGGAGAGTGGACGTAGGCTTGTCTAAAGTCGAACCACTATAAACTGTGTTTGCAATCTTCTCTACTCTCTTTATTTAATTTCAGTTTATAGATTGCAAAAGATTGTTATTGATTGCGCATAAAATTTATCTACATCTATTCACCCCCTCTAGATGTTAATACTAGTTTCTAACAGAAACTACTCTGAATTGGCAATCAAAAACACTTCTGGCACACAACGAAGCCTTCAAGACCATTGACTCCAAAATAGTTGATGTGCAACGAGATCTCAAAAGATACAATGAATCCACCAAAAAGATGCTTGTAGATTTCTAGAAAAGACTTCACACTCTAGAATCCGAACAACATTCAGGATATCATTATTTAGAAAGCCCAAAGGCTGAAATAAAGAAACCCAAAAGGCATTTTAGTCTTCTTCAAGAGGGAGGGATTAAACCTTCTGACCTATTTCCCACCCCACGAAAACGTGAGTATTCTCTACCACCTCCACAAAACCCTTCAGTTTTTGCTACCCTAACAAAAGCCTCCACCAGAAGGGATAGGAGTGATATGGTTGAAATGCGAAACCGTATTTGAGAAATGGAAAGACTAAGAAAGGAGAAAGCAATGGAAAAGATCATTATGGAACCTCCCAAGCATCTAAAGGAGGATCCCGACCAACAAATAATGGTGTCAAATCTGGGGTAAGTACCCCGGGAGTGCCAAAACTTGGCACAGAGGGACACTTAAGTGTCAAAACTTACAAACGGTACACTTAAGTGCCAAAATCGGAGCAAAATGGATCACTTAAGTGCTAACGGCGAGAAAATCCAGCCAAAATGCCGACGTGGCATTTTTCCAGCAATATGAGGTCGAAATGGCGTCGTTTTTGTGGCTGACGTGGCGAAATAAACTCAAAATAATGCCGTTTTGATTAATATTAATAAATATTAGTTAAATAATATTAAAAGGGCAAAAAAAAAAAGGGAAGGAGAGAGCAACCCGTCGCCGCCACCCCATCGCCGGTGGGGCGGCGGCGACAGACAACGAGGGTCGCCGACGCCTGGACGCAAGTTGGCAACCCTCACCGACCGGCAACGAGGGCCGATAGAGGGTGGCAACCCTCTCCCAGATTTGGGCGAGGGTCAACCGGCCTCGCCCGGCCTAAGCGAGGCTGCCGGGCGTCGGCGCCGAGCCGACCCTCGCCCGGCCTGGGCGAGGGTCACCGGCCCTCACCCAACGCCATTAGAAACTCAGCGGCGGCTGGGTGAGGGCCGCCGGCGCCGGGGTGAGGGCCGACGACCCTCGCCTAGGCCAGGACGAGGGCGGCCAACCCTCGTCCAAATCTAGGAGAGGGTCGCCGCCCTCTCCCGGCCCCTCGCTGCCAGTCGGCGAGGGTCGCCGACCCGCACCCAGGCATCGACGACCCTCACTGTCTATCGCCGCCACCTCACCGGCGATGGGGCAGCGGCGACAGGCTGCTCCCTCCTTCCCTTTTTTTTTTTAAAAAAAAAAAATTTGCGCTTTTAATATTATTTAACTAATATTCATTAATATTAGTCAAAATGACGTTGTTTTAGGTTTGCTTCGCCACGTCAGCCACAAAAACGACGCCATTTCGACTCCATATCGCCGGAAAAATGCCACGTCGGCATTTTGGCCAAATTTTCTCACCATTGGCACTTAAGTGATCCATTTTTCTCTAATTTTAGCACTTAAGTGTAACATTTGTAAGTTTTGACACTTAAGTGTCCCTCCGTGTCAAGTTTTGGCACTCTCGGAGTACTTACCCCTGTCAAATCCATTAGAATCTTTTCTTAGGGATCTGAGTAATCAAAAAGGTACTCTTGATCATCCTAAAAAAATCCTATCCTTTCAATTGAAACAACGTCAGATTCAAAAATAGCATCCCTTTCATCTTCCTCCTCTTTCTCAATTCCTGCTATTGGATCCTTTCCCATTGTACCAGCCACCTATTCAATATTCATGGTTGACCCACGAGAACAAGAAATGGACTCAATTCCGTCTAAACTTGAGGTTATTCAGCCAAATAACCCATCTTAGATTTCTATTTCCTCTTCTAAACAGTTTTTCACCATTGATGACGTCCCTTACTCTAAATGGCCAGAAAGATTTGAAGAATTCCACTCTTGGTTAAACACTCGAGCTTTCACTACCGAAAGCCAGTATGACATTCTTCTCCAGTTTGAAGAGGAGAATGCACATTTGCTTGAAACAATTTACAAACAAGATTCACAAGCAGCCTAAAGCATTCGTGGCAATTTGCTCCAGATGCTGACCAAATGCATTTTTTGCTTCTAACAAAATTTTCCGAAGCTATGTGAATTATATATCACTTTTCCATAAGAAAGCTTGAAGATCTTTTCGAACTCAAAAAAAGAGAATATTTTGAAAGAAAATGATGTTCTCTTTAAAAAAAAAAAGACCATGATCGACATTATCAAGAAATGCTCAAGCTCTTTTATGGTCTTAGAGCCGATGCAAATTTGAAGCAAGTTTTTTTGGCTTCCATTCCAAAGGAACTTTTCCAGCATGTTGAAAGATCCTTTCTCAATAAGCAAAGGAGAATTATGGATATTCCGTTTGGAGAAATCCAATGGGAAATTCATCTTTGCCTAGAAGATTTGTGCCTCAAACACCAAATGATGAAGGGTTATTTTAAAGACAATCGAGAACTTGATGGAGCTCACTCCAGGCAGTATCTCAAAATCAAATGCTCAACAAAGGATTGTGATGGCTCTTACGAGAAATATTCTCGAAAGAAGAAACACTTTCGGAAATATAAGGTGGGAAGATCCAAGCATGCAAATAAACATTTCCGAAGAAAGAAAAAATGGCAATTCCTACAAAAGTGCTGGAAAGACCGTCCAAATGGCAAGAAATCAACTCTTCCTTGGTAGTGATTCAAGTGCAAAGGACAGAAAGTTTATCATGGAACCAACAAAAAGGAACGGACGGTACAGAGAATGTTGGGGTTTGTAAAAGGAAGAGAATCACTTGAGAAGGAAGAAGTAGCAAAAAAAGTGATGATGATACAATGGTCAAGGGTAGAGGAAATTCATTAGAGCACCTCCTTGCAGTAGAAAGGGGCAAGAAGTCTGCTAGACAAAAATAGATGAAATCTAATGCTACAAGTAAGGGTAATTTGGAAGTACAATTGATAGTTCAAAATTTTGAAGGCAGACTAGAGAATGCTGCTAGCGAGACCACTTCTTTCAAGTTGAATAGGGAACTATTAGCTAAAGGTCTAAACATGACTGATGCGACTAGGTAGTCTGAGAGAAACAGAGATGTCAGCGCCACATCATCCACTGAGAATTCAGAAGCAAATGCCATGTTAGGTCATGCCCCAAGAGAAAAATGTAATGGAAATTCAGCTCATACTACTACTATTAACTGTTCAACGCCATTCAATGATGCTTCACCAGTTTGTGTGGGGAATGGTTTTATGTCTCTATCGTGCAAAAAGAAACTTTCAAGATCATATCTCAGGAATGAAATTAAGAGCTTAAATGCATCACTTGGATGATGATATTATCAAGCAACAAAAAAAGGTATTAGCTATGATTTTCTGATTTTTTTCGCCAGGAATCAAATATTGTTTAAACTATATCTTATGGTTCTCTTTTGCAAAGGGGAGTTTAGGACTTCCATTCAATTGATTCTTTTATGTTTTGCAATGAAATGGATTCTAAAGCTGCTATCAAAATGAAGTGAAATGAAAAAGAATAATCCAACTTTTATTGGAATTAGAATGTTGTGTTTTCTGTAGCTTTTAGTTAAATTTTTGGCATTCCTAGAGATGAAAAGATTGCGAAGTTTTTTTCTCCATTGCTGGTTTCTCGCTGGTACTGTTCACCTTCACTCTCCAACAAGAATCCCACACCACTATTCATCAATTCAAGTTTTTCTTCATCCCAGGCGCTACAAGCATCGATTGGAGCTGAAAATTGGAGAGGTTGCTAGCCTTATACTTATCTTCAAACCCCCCAAAGCATTCCATCAATATCTCTTGGAATCTCTTCTCATTTTTAGGGTTTGCGGAAATTTCTATTCTGTCATAAACTTTGCATGGATACCTCTGAATCTGTCGATGGAGGCTAAAAGCCAAGGGGTTTCCTCCAAATCCACTCGCGGTATGGTTGGAGGACGAGGGAGAAGCAAAAGCAGACTTGCGGACACCCGTCCCCAGGCCCGTGTCCATCCAGACTCTGGCAAAGTTTTTGCCCCTGATTACTCGATTACTAGTCATTTGGCTACAGGCTAGGTGGCCTCGTCTAAGGCCCAGGTTGCTGGTCCCCTAGCTAATGTAGGAAGTGGACACATGGCTAAGGGCCGATCGGCCCCGTCGGAGGATCGTGTGGGAAGCTAGACAGCCCCCCAAAAGCATAACTCCTTCTGCACATGCCTAGGCCTCTTCTCAGTCGAATAATGGGGTGAAAGCCCCTGCTGCTTGTACAAGGGCCAATGTGGCCAAAACAACTGTTAAGGGGTACAATTTATCTTATAAACTAGTTGTCAATCTCTCTGAGAATGTGCTAGACGCCACAGACCCGTTCTAGTATGAATGTATTGTTGGATATTTCGTGGGGAAGAAACTTCCCTTTAAACTGGTTGAATCTGGCCTAAAACATGCATGGGGTAATAAGCTGATGGAAGTTATGGCCAATGATCAGGGCTTTTTCTTTTTCCATATCCCGGATGATGAGTTTAGACGGGTGGTTCTAGATGGGGGGCCTTTGATAGTAGCACAAGTTCCCCTCATACTTCAGCAGTGGCAGCCCTTGCTGGAACTGAGAAAAGACTATCACTCCTCAATGTCAGTCTGGGAGCGTCTCAAGAATATTCCATATGCCTTATGGTCAGCCCCTGGGATTAGTGCTATGGCCAACGCCATAGGGAAACCGTTGTATATTGATCAAAGGACTAAACAAATGAAAATGATTTCATTTGCTTGGGTTTGTGTGGAAATCTCTACTACTACGAAATGTTGCGACTCGATAGAAGTGATTCTAAATGGAGTAACAAGAAATGTGGCAGTTGAATACGAATGGCGACCGGTCTCCTATCCTAGCTACGGCACTTTTGGCCACAAATGCCCAGCTAGGGAAGGCCCGCCTGTCTGTGAAACCCCTGCTCTCACGGGTGATCCTATCCACCTAATTCCCTCCTAGAATGATCCTCCTAGTAATGAGGGCCCTGATGGCCCCGGTCAAGTTTCTGTCAGCTGCCCAAAAGGTGTGCATAGTTCAAAAATCCATGAAGAAGGATGGCAAAGTGTGAGGCCATCAAGGAAGTAGCATTTACGGATGAAAGATGGCCCTATAGCCTCAGGCTAGGTTCCCCCAAAGGCAATTGACACCGGTGTGGATGGTCATGGCCTGTTTGGCCAAAGCCAAAAGGAAGAATGGCGATGTGTCAGGCCATCGAGGAAACCGTCTATCCGTATATAGGAAGAGGTCCCCCAAAATGCCTTGAGTGAAGCTCAAGCCAACACTTCTTTGCCTCCCTTGTCCAAGGCTGAAAGAAGGAAACACAAGCTGGATCGAACGGATGAGGATGCTTCCTCTTCTCTCCCGCATAGCTAATGTCTAGTTGTTCCCACCACCCCAGTGGTGTCATCCACCTCAAATGATGATGAAGAGGAGGGAGCCACTAATGTAGGTAGTTCTGATGAGGAGGATCCCATGGAGACTAAGTCGGTAGCCTTTCAAGAGATGACTACTTCGGCAGAGATAACTGATCATCCTCCACTGAGGCAGGCCACACAATCTCCTGATGCAGGTTCAAATCCTTCTCCACCTAGACAAAAAGCTTTGGCCCAAAAACTAATGGCCAATCAGCGTCAGTCCGGTAAGTGCAAGTAGGCTTTAACTACCCCTTGTACATATGTAAATATGAATTTTGGTTTTTGGAATGTTCGGGGTCTTAGGGACCCTATTAGACAAGCAAAAGTGAGAAATTTTGTGCAATCCAACAATATTTGCTATGTCGGGTTGATGGAGACCAAAGTCCCCGCCTCTCAGTTTGGGACCATCTCTTCAGGATTAATATCTGGGTGGGTGTGAATCTCTAACTATGAACACTCTGATCGAGGGCGTCTCTGGGTAGGGTGGAACCCAAACTTGGTGGAGTATGCTACTCAGCTTATTAATGCTCAAGTTGTTCATGGAATTGTTAAGTTTCTAAACTTGGGGACCTCCTTGAACCTCTCGGTTGTCTATGGTGAACACACTTTTGTTTCCCGAAGATCGCTCTAAGGCGACCTCATTCAATTAAGCTCCTCTCTTATGGATAGTCCATGGATAGTGGCAGGGGATTTCAATGCTATCTGAGACTCATCGGATCGTCTGGGTAGTTTGGACAGTTGGCTCCCATCCTTTGATGAATTCAGGGAGTGTTTAGCCTAAGCTAAGCTGGATGATCTTCGATATGTGGGTTACCGATTCACCTGGGCTTCCTCTTCTGGCATTCATAGGAAACAAAGGAAAATTGATCGAGTCCTCGTCAACAACAAATGGCGTATGGACTTCTCCTATTCGGAAGCCTCATTCCTATCCCCCAGCATTTCGGACCACACTCTGATATTGGTCAAAATCTTGGCTCCTTCGCCCCACGGGAAACCGTTTAAATTTTTTAACTTTTAGATGAACCACCTGGACTTTCATGCGACTGTCTCCCAGGTGTGGGAAACCCAAATGTCAGGCTCATCGATGTTCAAATTATGTGGTAGGCTAAAATTGTTAAAGGGCCACCTCAAGCAGCTCAACAAGGAGGCTTATTCAGACATTTCCATGAGACCTGCAGCTGCCAAGAAGGCCCTTCAACTTACCTAGGATGCTCTCCACCGTGACTCTCTTAGTAATCCACTAGCAGAGGCGGAGAAATCTCAAATCCGGAGCTACTATGAACTCCGATCACTTGAGGAATCGTTTTTTAGACAAAAATCCAGGGTTCGCTGGCTTAAAGAAGGTGATCATAACACAAAATTCTTCCATCACTCGGTTAATTATCGGCACCTGCGCAACTGAATTATCTCAGTTATGGATAGCTTGGGCCATATGGTGATTGACCCAGGGGATGTGCAACAAGCTTTTGTCTCTCATTTCCAAGAGATCCTAACCCCGGTAGATACTACCACGCAACCATCCATACCGAAACTCAAGGAAATTCTTCGGGTCTCACTCAATGAAGAACAGGTGCGCTCCCTTTCTCAGCCGGTTGTTCCCGGAAATTCATGAGGCAATGTTTTATCTCACTAGGGGTAGAGCTCCGGTCCCAATGGGTTCAATTCTAATTTCTTTAAATGGAATTGGAAAATGGTTGGTCCCTCAGTTGTAGAAGCTGTAATGGACTTTTCAATTTAGGGTGCATGCTTAGGGAGATAAATAATATTATTCTAGCTTTGGTGCCCAAGGTCCCAAATGCTTCGTCAGTTACTGACTATCGTCCCATTGCTTGCTGTAATACAATTTATAAGTGCATTACCAAGATCCTGGCCAATGGAATTGCAACGGTCCTCCCTGCCATCACCAGTCATGTTCAAACGGCATTTGTGAAAGGCAAGAGAATAAGTGACAACATTCTTCTTGCCCTGGAATTATTCAGTGGCTTCCTTACAGACCCTTATCTCCCAAAGTGTGCCATTAAGGTTGATTTTCAAAACGCCTATGACACTCTTGACTGGGATTTTTTGGAGGCAACTCTAGAAACGTTCGGGTTTCCAAACCATTTTGTTAGATTAATCATGGTATGTGTTCGCACACCTAAATTCTCTATTTCGATTCATGGCGAACTCCACGGTTTTTTCTCTAGTGGATGTGGACTAAGGCAAGGCGACCCAGTATCTCCTTATCTCTTTACACTGGCCATGGAGGTATTCTCTGGGATTCTCTACCTTCAGACTCGACGTTCAAAGTATCGATATTTTTGGAGATGTAAGGCTACTGGTCTCATCTATTCTTCGTGGATGATGTATTCTTTTTTAGTGAAGCGAACTTAGCTTATGTCTCTTGCATGAAAGATGGGCTACATACGTTCTCATTGTGGAGCGGACTGCGTCCAAACACTAACAAAAGCAAGATCTTCATTTCGGGGGGATCACCTAAAGTCAGAGACCAGATTTCCTTGGATCTTGGATTAAGGATGGGTTCTCTTCCGACCTAATACCTGGGTGTCCCAATTATTACCTCAAGGCTGAGCAAAGCGAACTGCAATACCCTAGTATGTCTTCTCATAGCTAGAGTTCAGTCATGGACTCACCAATTTTTATCTTTTGCGGGCTGGCTACAACTTATTAGAGCCGTTTTGCACGTGATACAAGTGTACTGGGCATCTATTTTTTGGCTGCCTTCCTCAATGGTGGACCAAATAGAACAAATTTGTCGTCAATTTCTATGGAAAGGCTCAGGCCTCGGTCCATGGGGGGCGAAAGTTTCTTGGGAAGATGTGTATCTCCCTAAAGAGGAGGGAGGACTTGGCCTACACAAAATTCGCAACAGCAACAAGGTGGCCATGTTCAAACATATATGGATTCTATTATCTAACAAAGAATCACTATGATGTAAATGGATCCATGTCACACACCTCAAGAGAAAAAACTTCTAGATTGCAACCTCTCCGGCGTTCTGCTCTTGGGCGTGGAGGAAGCTACTTACCTTTAGGGGTGAAATCAAAGCTTTTTTCAAGTGGAAGATAGGCAATGGGCTCTCTACCTTGCTTTGGTTTGACCCATGGCTTGAGATGGGGCCCTTTAACATAGTTTTCTCTAATAATTTCATCTACCATTCAAGTCTCTCTAGACAAGCAAAGGTAGTGGACCTTTTTTCTCCTATTGGGCAATCTCTATTTCAAGAGCTTCAATTGTGGCAGATCACAGTTCCTACTTTAAATCATCTCCAAGATAGGTTTACTTGGGTGGAGCACCCATCGGGCAATTTCTACATTGCGTCTGCATGGTCCGCCATACATCGGAAAGCAAACATTGTCCCATGGTCCTCATTTGTGTGGAATAAGGCCCTCGTCCCAAGACACCAATTCCACCTTTGGCTGATCACCAAGAACCATCTCCCCACTCAAGTACTCTTAATGTCCTATGGAAGAATATCTGCTGCGGCTTGTGCCTTTTGCAACTCAGGGCCTGACTCCATTGACCATCTATTTTTTGAGTGCCAAGTTTCTAGTTCCCTTGCTACGTTTTGGATAGCAAAATGTAACCTCCCTTGGCGCAACTCTTCATGGACAGATAACCTCCGTCTGGCCATTAGCACCCTCTCCAGCAATGGATTTTATAGAGAGATTGCTCGGTTCTCGTTCCGTGCTCTCTACTACGTGATCTGGAAAACCAAGAACAATATAATTTTTCGTGCCCGTACCATGTATGTTCCTTTGATGAAGCAGCACCTTATTAAGGCTGTCAAAGACGAATCAATTGCCTTCAAATCTGTTGAAGATAACTTGAGAAACAGGAGGATCCAACGCAGCTGGGGGATCGATCCTACGATTTTTGGAGTAGAACCGAGAGCTGGTCCGAAGGTGGCCGATTAATCACTTTTGAGCTGATTCAGCGGTTGCTCTCATTAGATTGTGTGTTTTCTTCTTGTAGTTTACATGGTATCCCTTCACTCAAGTGACATGTTGTCCCATTGATTGCATGTTGGTGCCATGTATCTCCCTCTTGTACAGTTTGCTTGGTTGAAAATTAATGTACTTCTTACCTTACCAAAAAAACAAAAAAAGATTGCGAAGTGTTGATTTCTTATGGTGTTTATCAAACCATGGAAGATTTTATTGGCAACTACAGATACCACACAATTGTTTATGGAATGGATTGTTCCCATCCAATATCCATTTGGCAGGGAAGAGTTTAACCTGCCTATCGATTCTAATTTTAATGGGCAAGAAAGCCATTCTCATTGGATGGTACTATTAGGTGTCGTTTGGGTTCAGTTATCTTTGTTAGAAAACTGAACGTTGTTATGTGGATCACACAAGTTGAATTCATCCCTTGTTCTCTCTTTTTGTTTTTTTATGAAAAAAGGGAAGGAGAAGGATTTTTCTTGGTAGACCCCTCTTGTTCCTGGTTAGTCTTATTCGTTTCGGAAGTTGTTTATATTTCTACATCTATCTCTCTCGCTTTCCCCCTTTTCTTCCATTTCTGAGGTTTCTCCAGACTTTCTAGTAAAAATGGGTGATGGTATTCTGCGTGTTGTGGACAATTGGTAATGCCGCGAACACAACGCAAACCTATTGAGAGATACTCAAAAATTGACCAGACACCAACACAAGTTAGCTCAAAATTGATGTGAAGTTGACACGTGTTGATGAATTTTAATAGAAGAAATCGATTTTTCATTGTTTGCGATGAAATTTGCTGTTCTGGTACGGTCAAGATGTGAACCAATGCAATATTCCACGACATGGCAGGAATTTTCCACCCTTCTGAACTAGGTACGTTATTGGGCAAGCCTTTGCAATCTGCTTAATTTGATGATGAATTGAAAATTATCAGCTGTTACGGAAATAATACATGCATGAGATGAGAGGTATGACACACTTCGGCACTGTACTGTAGTAGGTCGAATCGAATCAATTTCCTTAACGAGGCATCTGACTTATCAGTTGTCATTCATGGATGGACTTTCTATAACAATCTGATAGGCGTGTCCACAAAATGTCAAATGTCGAAAAATTCCTCATTAATTCAGAAGATGAGGCGCGCCTCGTAGAAGTATCGAGTAAGGTGAAGTGCCTTCTTCAACCTAAGGTTTCTCAAAACATTAGGAGAGTTACTTTTGTGAGTAGTCTTTTATTATTTTTGGATCCTTTGTTAATTTATGAAAAGCTGACCACTATAGAGCAGTTTCGACGAAGCGACGCATTTAAGTCATTCCAATTTTTTTATTTGAAAAGGTTTCTAGTATCCACGCAATTGAGAATATTCATAATTTCAATACGTTGACTGCATAATTCGAATGTTCTCACACACAACCTAGCATCAGACGTGGATGTTGCGCTTACATGTCACTACTTCCTTTACTTTGCACTTGGATTGCAAAAAAAGGTATGGTTTTACTTTTATTTAATTACCCATGTCTTTTTCCAAATCGAAGATATAAATTCTTTTTCCCTTTGGTTTTCTTACTGAATCGATGTCTTGGAACACGACGACATTGAATGGCGAAACACCACCTTCAAAAACCATATGACAGACTACTATGCACGATCAGAGAGCTATATGATCTCCACATATAACTATATATAACAAAAGTTGCGCATTTTCTTCTCTATTTTTGCATACCGATCGGAACGCATAGGACCATAAACTTAAATATGATTCTGTCAAATTCGCTGTTCTCAAAGAAAGCTATCTTCCTGGTAACCAGAGTCCAACACCACCCACAAAATCAACTCTGATTTTCCAACTTTGGGTGCTGGGGAGTCAATTCATCCTGATACAGCACTGCCGCTGTCCATCCAAGAGAAGCCTGGTGGATGCAACTAATCTATGTGATGATCGCAACAACGGAACAAAAAACATGGAGGGATTTTCTTGATCATCTCGAGGCTGATCTCATATATTCAACCTTGTTAAGAGTGGATTTGGTGTGCGCGGTTGGCACCAACCAAAAAAATCCATTAGTCGTCGAAGAATATGAAGCCATGCATGTTACCACGAACTTTCTATAGGCAACTTGCGAATTTGAAAGCCTTGAAAAGGTTGAAATGATTTGTCTTTGAACAGGAAATTTAAAAGGCTTGAAAAGGTTGGAATAGTGCGCTCTTTGAACAGGAAGATGCAGTTTTTTTCACCTTCCAGAAGCCCTCGCATAACTCCACAGAAGTCGCTATCGCCATTTATAACTGATTCCGCACTGCCAAGTTTTTCAACCAGCCATCTCTGTTTAGGTCACTCTCTTAACCAGCACACTACTAGGATTCATAGAGACTTTGAGCAACACAACAAGTCAAGTGAAAGCTCTCTCGACTGTGATCGGGCTTTGCTTGTTTAGTGATCACACCATGCTTGCACCAGATTTTTAGCAGAAAATAATGATATAATTGTCGACCCCTGCGGAAAATTCAAACCCATTTGCCTGTTTTGCCCTTTGGGTCCCCTATATAAAGGATGAAGATATGCATGAACAGGCATGCCTCACTAGTTGATTGATTTTGAGAGAGAGAGGGAGAGGATGGAAAATATGAGCTTAGTCTTAGTAATCACTATAGTTCTCTTCTTTGGGTACATGGGAGATTCAGAAGGAGGGGATTTGAGGAAGAATTTCTACAAGAGTGCATGCCCTCTTGCTGAGGAGATAGTGAAAAATATCATATGGAAGCATGTCGCTAGCAACCCAGCTTTGCCCGCCAAGTTCTTGAGGATGCATTTCCACGACTGTTTCGTTAGGGTACGTTTGTGTATATAAACTATATCCACGTGCATTCGAACAAATTAATCCCACTGCCAATCCTATGTTGGGATTCTCATTAGGCAATCAGCAATCTCTCCATCTAAAAAGAAGGCGATGGTGAGATTATATGAACTTGACTTGCGTGAATGAAACTAATCATATGAGACTTTAGTATGATCTGGTGAATCTCATTGTCATCCTAGGATGCATGTGCATGCGTGGGCCGACGAACTCGCCTTTTGCATGAATTGCCATCTTTTGATCTTAGTGTCCTACACGGTCATTTAGAGCATATTTACACGTGAGTCTTATGCATGAAATATTCAATTTTTGTGCACACACAAGTCTCGTGCTATGTCTAGATTGCCCCGAGAAAGGATATTCTTTAGAAGAATAATTTCATTGCTCCATATCATCGCACAAGGTAAAAAATCAATGCTGAAGTGCATAGTTGTAGGAGAGTTTCACGTGGTAATACTTCATCGGTGTTTGATCACCTCGCTTCATGCGTCTAGGGTTGCGACGGCTCAGTTTTGCTAGACTCGACAGCGAAACACAGGGCGGAGAAGGAAGCAGTTCCTAACCAGTCGCTATCTGGGTTCGACGTAATAGACAAGATCAAGGAGAAGCTGGAGGAAACGTGCCCCGGCATCGTCTCTTGTGCCGACATCCTCGCTTTAGCCGCTAGAGATTCGGTCTCTTTCCAAGTAAGACGTTTCGGGGTGATGAAAAACTCTTGGGCCATTTAATGGCATTGTTTTAGAGTTCGTTTCAGCACTTCTGAAGACTTTTCTTCATGAGTTGGTACAACTTCAATAACCTCATCAACACTCCTCGGCACGTGATATTGAAACAAACTATCGTGTAAAAAGCATTCTGGACCATTTGATGGCGACGCTAGACTATCAAGCAAAAGGTCATTTGTCTTTAATTAATACTATTCTCGACCCCACACATATATCAGTCCTATTCATATTTTGGTTCGTGATCAATCCATAAACAATATAAAATATACATCGGCCCTAAACACTATCCAATTCAATGCTTATCGCTTCTACAAAAATTATCCTGACACATAACTATGAAAGAGTTCGATAAGGTCGATTGATTTGAAAAACAAACATACTTCTTTTTTATTTTGAAATTTGAAGTTTTTTTTTTTCCAAAATTAAAGTTTTCCCTTGCTTCTGGCTGTTGAAAACTCCCACTAATAATGTGCAAATCACTCAAAACAAAGTTGATCTCTATATTGGTCGGTTGCTTCTATATAGTGGATTTATATCATGATTTGTATTAATTTGACATTTTGGTGGATCTCACATTATTGCTTACATTATTGCATCAATTAATGGTAATTTGCAGTTCAAAAAGTCAATGTGGGAGGTGTTGACTGGAAGAAGAGATGGGAGAATCTCACGGGAATCAGAAACACGTAAGAATATCCCTTCCCCACTCTTCAACTTCAAGTCTCTCGAGAAATCTTTTGCCAAGAAGGGCCTCACTCTTCACGACCTCGTTGTCTTATCAGGTAAATTAAAGACAAAGAAACCACATTTTATATGGTCAACATTAGCCATGTTCATTTGGATAGGTTGTCCTAATGTCTAGTAAGTCAATTTTATTTTCTTAGGATACCGATTTTTTTTTCTGAACTTTCATGCAAGAATACACAATAATTATACCTGGTTGTCTCACTTAAAAATTATATAATGGAATACCTTCTTCTTCTTTTTCAAATCAAAACAAAGTATTCTAGCATTGGAAGTCCACGGCAAAATCATCCGAAATCTTTTGTTCAGCTTTAACGGAGGATCATTACAAATAATTCTTTTATTTAGTTGCTTAGCCAATGTCGTTGCTATCCTAATGATACCGTTATTGCCAATTAGTAACGGTGTAAGTTGGACCCTACATTCTATTTTATATAGGATGGCCAACCAAAGTACAGTATTTGTAGGCAAATATTAGTATTGAAATTGCAAATTTATGTAGATTTCAATTTTACAATGAGAGAAAAATAGGCCGTTGACATTATTCAAGTTAAAAAAAAAGAACCCCATCGAAAACACCCAAGCTTTTCTTGATTTGAATGATTTGAACAAGATCTAAATAAGAAGAGAAGTTGAATCAATTAATTAATTAATCAAGTATGCCACATATCTGGGTCATCAGGTGGGCACACGATTGGGGTCGGACACTGCAACTTCTTCAGCAAGAGGCTCTACAACTTCACCGACAAAGGCGGCCAAGATCCTTCCCTTGACCCGACCTATGCCTCTCAATTGAAGGCCCAATGCAAGACGCTCTCGGATAACACAACCACCGTCGGGATGGACCCCGGAAGCCCCCTCTCCTTCGATAGCCATTACTACACGTCCTTGAACCAAAACCAGGGCCTCTTCCAGTCCGACGCTGCCCTCCTGACAAACAAGGAGTCAAGCAAGATCGTCAGCAAGTTGCTGGACCAAGACGGCTTCTTCACCGAGTTTGGCCAGTCGATGAAGCGGATGGGCGCGGTCCAAGTGATCACGGGGAGCAATGGCGAGATCCGGAAGAAATGTAATGTGATTAATTAGGCGTGAGGCTTTATAGTTTCTTTTTTGGGTTATGTATGTTCTTTGAGAGCATATGGTTAATAAGAAGTAAGTGGAGGATCATTTGCCTATGGCAGCCAATCTTTTGCTGCTTAAAAATTTAGCTTAGGTTTGGTGGAAATAATTTTTGCAAGAAAATTACAAAAATTGTCCACTAGATTCGTATTACATGAAAGTGTTTTAGCAATATTATTTTAAAAAATCATGAGAAATGAGTTTTCCTAAATTTAATTGAATGGGTATGGATTGGGTATGGGTTGGATATGAGCCGGTTGAATATGGGTGAAAATTTTGTATTACTATAAATGGATCATAAATAGGTTAAATAGGTTAATTTAGGTCAAACCATTAATCACTCGTCCCAATCCCAACCCAATCTAGCCCATCAATTTGATAGGTCTATCCAGAATTAACTGAAAATGTTGATCATTGATGGATCATAGGTGCCTCAAGTTATGCACAAGTCACTCGTGAATGCCTTCATTTATTGATGAAATTTAGATTTTGAACCTCTAGGTTTTTGCAAATCGATCTATTACTTTAATTTTTTATTATTATTATGTTGTAATTCCACTAACGTGTCTCATTATTCTAGTGACGTTTTATACTTGAGGATAACTAAATAAAATTTTCATTGACTTTTTGTGGTTCAATTCCAAGATCGGAGGGTTTCACTTAAATGAAAGCATCACAAGAATCAAACTTAAGAACTCTCACATCCGAAGAAAGATGGTAACGATTTTGTTCTTGTGGCCAAACATAAATAGAAGGGGTAAGCCTCTTCTGTCCTTACACCTGCACGTGTTGGCCTTGGCTTGATACCATAGATATGCAGTGCTTTGTTCATAGTATGCCGTACTGAGTTCACACATGTTGTTCGAATGAAATTCTTTATTTGTCTAGAACACTTTATTGTGCAAGGGGGAGTTTAGGACTATTATTCAATTGATTCTTTCTGGTTTTGCAATGAAATGGATTCTAAAGCTGCTATTAAAATGAAGTGAAATGAAAAAGAATGATCCAACTTTTACTGGAACTAGAATGTTATATTTTCGGCAGCTTTTACTTAATTTTTCAGCATTCCTAAAGATGTAGAGACTGCAACGTGTCGATTTCTTAACGGTGTTTATTGAACTGTGGAAGATTTTATTGGTAAATTTCTTCAGCCACGAACACCATGCAATTGTTTATTGAATAGATTGTGCCCATCCACAATCCATTTGGCAGGGAAGAGTTTAACCTGCCTATACATTCTACTTTTAATGGGCAAGAAAGCCTTTCCCATTAGACGGTACTCTTTAGTGTCATTTGGATTCGTGTATCTTTGTTAGAAAACTGAATGTTGTTATGTACATCACACAAGTTGAATTCAACCCTTGTTCTGTTTTCCTTTTCATTCACTCGGTTCTCATCTCTTTCATCAATTTTGTGTCGATCCTTCTTTACTTTTGAAATAAGGGAAGGAGAAGGATTTTCCTTGGTAGATCCCTCTTATTCCTGGTTAGTCTTTATTCATTTCAAAAGTTGTTTATATTTCTACATCTGTCTCTTTCTCACTTTCCCCCCTTTTCTTCCATTTCTGAGGCTTCTCTAGACTTTCTAGTAAAAATGGGTGATGGTATTCTGTGTGGTTGTGGACAATTGGTAATAACGTGAACATGACACATAATTATTGAGAAATACTCAAAAATATTTCTCTAAAATATTTTTTTATGTTAGAAATAATTATGATATTTATATTGATTAACCATATCTCTCAAAGTTGCACGCATATTGAATGTAAGTTGCACTTAGATTTCACGCATATTGCACATATACCTCCCTTTGATTATTCGTATTATGAGTACCTTGATAGGAGGTGAGCAAGCTACAGTAAAAGACGGGAGTGATCTCGACGATGTAGACATGAGTGATAATGAGGTTATAGTTGTTTGGAGAGCCCAAGTATAATTACCAAGAAGCAATCCCTTTGTCCAACCAAAGAAAAAAACTCATAGCATCAAAATCAGCAAAAAAAAAAAAATAGAACATTTTGGATCTTTAATTGAAAGAATTACGAATGGTGACAAGCAGGCATAACCCATGCGGTTCATCAGTCATTACTTCGTCTTCCATCTCAGTAGATTGTGCCAAGGCATCTAAGCCCTCCTTTGGTTCTTTCTCTACTTCACATAAGGGTCCAAAGGCCTCCTTCTCCTCTTCCTCTTCTCCTCCTCCTTCGAATAGGTGCCTTCATCCCGGTCCTTGCTTTGCACGTATAAATTGAGCCACTTGAATCAATCAATCCATGGAAAACCACAAAAGAAGAGCATGCGTAGCATGTTGCCAGCAACTCAGTTTTTCCCTCCAAGTTCTTTAGGTGCATTTCATGACTGCTTCGTTAGGGTACGTATGTATACACCCTCTATATCATACATGCATTCGAACAGATTAATCCTGACGCCACACCTATGTTGCGCTCTCACAAAGCAGGCTGGGACCTCGCTTCATGCATGAATTACCATCGTTTGATCTAGTCTCCTACATGGTGTGTGTCTATATATATTTGAGTATTTCATGCACAAGACTCAAGTGTGTGTCACACACATGATGTTAGGTTAATTTCACAATTAAATAAGCCAATCAAACCATGCTTACCATAATCAATCATGTCATAATGATCAATTAAAATGGAACACATTTTTATATTTGGTAAATAATGCAGCATACGAAATGTCTTATCTTGTTAAATAATACAAGAAGGTCACTTCAACTAGTGAGTCATCCCCTATTCGTAACATGTTTGAGATAATATCCAATTTGTAAAAGTTTTCCAAACACAAAAATCATGCGACTTATTAGAATACTACATAAAGTCGGGTCAACAAGTGAAAAATGAACATCCTTGCATTAGACACATATCGCATAAGTTTATTGTGTTTTCTTCAGAAATTTATAAAAAGAAAACTAGTCTTCAAAATTTTCAATTAAAGGAAAATTTTCAAATAAAAGCCCGAAGAAATTTTTTTTTTTTCAAAAGATGGTCCAAAATAAACCTTATATTAAATAAGGGTCTAAAATGATAAATTATTATTAAATAAAGGTCCAAGCTCACCAATCAATCAAATCCTAATAAGGCCTGGTGCATTTTCGTCAAAAAAAATTTTGTTTTTCGTTTTCTTTCTCTTTCACTTTCTTTCTTTTCTTTTCTCTCTTTTCATTTATGTGTTCTTATCTCTCATTTTCTTCTTTCTTCCATCCATAAGTTTCATGCATTCATTACTAACTTTTATCATCACATCCGCCTTAACAAAGCCCTGCACGTTTTCAAGATGACGGTAATCAGCGGCTTCGGCTTCAACGCCGGGATGCCGGAATTCCACCAACAAGGGCGGCCACCTTCGAGCCTCAGTGAACAAAGCCCGCCTCGACACTCCTCTAAGCGGCAGCTTAGAAGAGGAAAGCCAGCTCCTCAATGCCTCGATCTCGCCTCGTAAATAATTCGTAATTGTGGGATGGAGAGCACAACCGGACAAGTTGCTTTCATCTCTTCCTGCTTTTACATGCGACCTAATGAATGGGACGAGAAACGAGTGGCCACCAACGAAGTTTATTCCAACATATAAAGCGTCATAAGAAAGAAGGAGGAGGAAAATCGATTTAAAAAAAAAAAGGAAAAAAGAGAAAAGAAGAAGAGAAAGAAAATACAAAAAAGAAAAAAAAAGTTGGGAAAAAGTAATGTCAGAGATGAGGTTGAAATATTGACGTATCTGAAAGTTATGTTTTCATCAATTGATGTACGTTTCATAAATAATTTTACTAATGGATCCGTCGATACACGCACGATACATCTTTTTTTATTTTATCAAGCAAACCTAATAATAACCGTGATTTGTCAAGTGTCCCGTGAATCTCTCATCTTTTTGATTTTGTAAATAATTTAAATCGATGTTCCCTATGTAAGAACAAATCTCTCCACCAAAATTTAAACTCTAATTCAAATTTAGAATAGATATATATATATATATATATATATATATATAAACACACACATGAAAAAACTATAAGCAAATCAAAATATCAACATGTACATAACACAATAGTTTCAAGTGTATTGGGTTAAGTGCGTCCTCCACAAGACTCGGATTTATTAAAAAGTAAAAATCAATTTAGACATGTCTTTCTTTTCTTTTTCGGTTTTGCTAGTTTTCTCTACACTCAATGCACATGCTTCTTTCTAGTACACTAGCTAAAAAATGCAGGGATAGAAAATAATTTATATATTGTTGTATGAGAACGCTTCAAATGAATTTTATAAATTATGAGATATTATGGGATAAATTGGCATTTACATTGACTAAGTTATCATTTTGTCCACTGTTCAATGTCGCGGTTCATTACTTAATATCATGACGTACATATATTATTAAGTCATCTTATATTCAGCGCAGGATTTATGGCAACTTTTTCCTTCTAAATTAATATTTGGTGCATTGTTCAATGCGAAGGTCCATTATTAATATAATAACCAATGTATGTGGTTATCTTAATATAACCGTTGGATTTATTGCAATAATTTTTTGTTGTAAAAGTTTTGAGGACGAAAGATGTTTCGGGTTTGCTTTATAATTTAGAGGGATAAAATTTGTGAAGACACTTTTTCACGAACAACAGACAAAATAAAAATTTATTGCTTATTCTAGCAAATTAGCTTGCTTAAACGTCAAATTTCACCAAATGGCATTACTTTGAAGTAGTTATACCATAACATATTCTGACCTAATCTTATATATCTCAAATATAAATACTTAACGAATTAAGCATATTTATAGACTTGATTTCATAAGGTGAATAGGGTCCTTAATTACTAAACTTAATCGATCCTAACTGCTGCAAATTCCACAAATTCTTTTGCCCATTTTTGCAACATCCAAGAAGCAAAACTCAAATTTTGGCTTAAAACTTTTAGGAGAGTAATTTAAGGAATGCCTATGTAAGGCTAAATGCAGGGTTTCTGCTTGATCTTCCATTTGTTTTGGGTTCATCTCAGGTTGTCTAAGAAGTGGGAGAAAATGGAGGAACGCAACTAGTTGTGTAAATCTTGAGGGAAAAAAAGTACAAACAAAAAGCATTTCAAAGGGATAGTATATTGCCATTAAAAAGTCTTCTTTAAGATGGGACTAACCTTGTTTATTCAAAAGTATTGTATGGCTCATTGCAGACATGAACCCAAAGAATTGGAAGGATTTTGTTAAAAAGTATCTTAAAGCATTTCTTAAACTATTGAATAAAGAAATATGCTCTTTTTATTGTATTATTTTGCTCCAGTTATGTATAGTTAACTTTTGAAAATCTAAATACTTTTTTATAATGACCCTTTTGCATCTAAAAATATATTTCTAACGACGCAAAGGGTCATTTCAAGATTTGGGCTCCGTAATATATATAGACAAAGTGGAATCAGAAAATGTGAGAAATTTTCAAAATCACCTTCATTAAGATTATAACCTCTGTTTAGGGATGAAAACTGAAATTTATGGTAACAAAATTGCGGGGGCTTTTATGGGAGTTCCTTGAAAAAAGATTGAGGTTGAAATCTTCCTTCGATTTACTTTATAATAGAAATATTGCTTTATATATATACCGGTCTTTCACAACAATTTCAAAACAAACCTAAAAATAACTAATAATATTAGATAAAAGGATTTAGAGAAAATGTATAGTTCAAAATAAGTCCATTTTAAAATGCTTAACACTTTCATCATATGAGCTTAGTAATAATAAAAATAAACTTTGGAAGAGCAATGTTGATCGCTAAATAAAGTTAATGAAGTATATGATAAGAAAAGGAGATATCCTTAGTTCTTTTGCACATTTGCTCCCATGGAGCAGAAAAAAGAAAGAATCTCGCAGCCTAACAATTTTTTTTCCTCCAGTGATGTGCGAGTTGGCCACCACATTTTAGGAATCACACTGAATATTAATTTTTCAATGTAAGAGCTTGGGAAGTAATTCTCATACCTCATCGACCCAATATCCAATCACAATGTAGTATGCATAATTCATAGTGTTAATCCACATCAAAAGTTAAAAGAGACTTGAAAGTTACCCGTCAACAACAAATGCACTAATGTTACTCCTTTCTTTTTGTATAGCGACTTGCTACTTTTGGTATTTATTGCCTGCGAGCCCGAATTAAGGTTATAGAGCTCTCCGCACGTAGTTAATGAAGCAGTGATCTTCAATGCAGCCAAAGGATCGCTTGATAGCTAGATAATGATGTGTAAGCTGTCGCTAATTCCTCGCCTTGTCGTACTTGAATGGGCTTTCAGTATGCCGTAGTATACTTGAAGAGCTACCCCTGGCAGTGGACATCTTTTCCTTATGTGTGCCTTCTCAAGTGGCCTGTCCCTATTGATAATTTACCGATTAATTCGCTACCAAATAAAGTGCAAATGGCCTTTCAACACCATTAGCATGGATCTCCTTCCGAAAGTTCTCCGAGAAGCCAATGCTACAATTACTAGAGGGTTTCTTCGAGGATAGGGGTATCTTCTGAGAAGCATTTTGACAGGACTGGCTTTGAGTGTTCAACCCTACAATTCCTCTAAACCGTTGAGTCGACCTCAGATTCGGGTTGTCGCAAGGGCCAAGCCATCATATGTGTGTTGTTGTCGCGAAGCTCACTGAACAAGTCCCCACGTCAATTGCACAGTAAATTCTCGATTGAATTGGGATGATCAGATACAGTGGGTGTTGTTGTTGTAGTTGTTCTCTCTTGTGAAATTTTGAATGTGGTTAACTCGGTGTAAAGAGAGGAAATTAATGAAATTGACAAACCATTTTAGAGAGAAAAGCGTTCGGAAGTGAGGGCCAACTGCTTGAGCTTCAACGTTCACAAACCATTATTTTTTTTTAGGTTAATACCATGAAAAATTATAAACCGGTATACTTATGACAAATATACCACAAACTAATTTTTTATCATGAAAAACCCCTCAAACCGATACACTTGTGACAAGTTTATCTCAAACTAATCTTTTGATCATGAAAAATCCTACACTAGTACACATATGTTAAATTTACCCTAAACTAAATTTTTAACCATAAAAAAACCCCAAACTAATATATTTATGACAAATATGCCCTCCATTAGATTGGATTAATATCATGAAAAATCATAAAACTAGTACAACCGTAACAAATGAAGAGCAAGATCCCAAATCAATCGATCCAATAATTTGATAGTAAAACTTAATAAAAACTAATAAAGGGTAAATTTGTCACATTTGGTAATTAAAAAATTAGTTTTTGGTAAATTTGTCACAGGTGTACCAGTTTAGCCTTTCTCATGGTTAAAAATTGTTTTATGATAAATTTATCATGAGTATACTAATTTTAGATTTTTCATAGTATTAACTTTTTTTTTCCTTACGGCCGTTAGATGAGTTTGGGTGATCGACTGAATTTTTAAGGTCGAGGCCCCAATGACGCTCAATGAAGGGGCCATGCGGCAAGGTCAAGGCCCATTCCAAAATGTAAAATAAAAAACCAAAAAAATTGGTGGGCCTAGCTGGTCCTGGCATTACTCCTTGAGCAATCACTAGCGTGGATCTCAATTCTTGCCTAGGTCGGTATTCTTTTTGTTCTGAAATCAACGACCATAAACTATTTTTGGAAGCTGAAAACATAAGCACAGATCGATATGAGATGGCATGAGAATTAAAAGGTTTCGAATGGTGACAATGCTTTAAATTCATCGATACAATTGCTACATGCTCGCCAATTTTTAAATGCCAAAATACATCCGAACCAATCAAAATAAAAGGTATTGCTTGAATTTCACATAATCTGATCTAGATTTATGCATCGCCCTTGTTAAATTCTTTTTGGATGTGTCACAAGAGCAGAAGTTGGAAAAAAGGGACTAATGTAGAAGTGGCAAATTCATCTCTCTGCCTCGAGTACACAAGAATTTCAAATTGATAGAAGGATGATCGATGACTAGGCAATTGCCGATCTGCTATGACAAAGGCATTTGGACACCAGTAAAACTAACTGAGAAATGACAACTTTCCGCAGCAAATGATCTTCATAAAGAGAAAAGGGCTCAAAACAAGTAGAACAGAAAGAAAGAAGGAAAGAAAGATAGCACCGCAAACTACAAGGTACTTCAGACTGAAAACAGACAGAGAATGACATTTTGATACACCTTCAATGTGATTCGGGATCGCCTTCTGCTTCGACTCGTCAAAGTAACTTAGGGCCTGCATGGTAACGCTCCCGGGAATACTTGTTTTTGTTCTTTTGTTCCCGGGAACAAAAAATCTATTCCTGAGAATAGAAACGCGTTTGGTAAATTTTTTGTTCCCAAGAATAAATTTGTTCCCCGGAACAAATTTGGAGTAGAAATCGAAAAAAGAAAAGTTGTTTCTTGTTCCCGGGAACAATTTCAAAAAACACTTTTTTTCCTTTTTTCTTTCTCTTTTCTTTTCTTCTTCTTCTTCCGCTTCCTCATCCTTCTCCCACCCCTCAACCGCCGGATGCTCACCGCCACCTCACCAGGCCAGGGCGAGGTTTGGCAAGCTCGCCGAAGGCTCGGCCAAGCGGCGCCTGGCCGGGCAAGCTCGCCGAAGGCTCGGCCAGCGGCGCGCCGGCGGCAAGCCTCGCCTAGGCGACGCTAGGCCGGGCGAGCCTCACTCGGCCACCGACGAGGCTCGGCCTCACGCATTTGGGTGAGGCCGAGCCTCGCCTCGCCTCGCCACCGGCGAGCTTGCCGGAGCCTCACCAGCGATGGCCAACAGGGAGGAAAAAAAAACGAAAAAGGAAAAAGAAAAAAATAATAAAAGAATCAAAGGAGTGGAAATTTTTACCAAATGCATTTTTGTTCTCGGAACAAAAAAAAATTTCAGTTGTCAAACGCCTTCAAATGCTCAGAAACTGTTCTCGAAAACAAAAACAAGAAAAAACATTTCTGAGCAGCATGCAGACCTTTAATTGGCATACCCAGTTGCATCCGTTCTTCGCAACTCATCATATGATACTAACAGGATAGCATTGCCTCTCTACAGTAACAAAAGAGAATTGACTGAATACCACCATGACTGCTCCAACATGGTGGAGTGAGCTGCTATATCGACCTGCTCGAAGAGCTGCAGTGGACGAATCGAGTACCGGGAGCTTCTGCAGCAAACGTGTCTCGCAGAATCAGCAGATATCCAAAGAATAATATCGATCAACGGTGCTGATCATCAAACACAACCAATGAAAGATCAGCTGTGCTAATTCCCGACACATGAAACCGACAAACTTCAGCCAGCTCTACTGCATATGGACCATAACAAGAGCTCTAAACCAAAGAGAGAATATTTTTCAAATTATTTATTTTCCGTGAAATAAAGAGGAGCTTAAATGTGACCAGACCAAGCCTGATTCTATTGCCATGGCCAAAATGGCTAGAGCTGCCAAACAAGAGGCTTATGATTATCGGTATTCTTAGAGGCTTATAATTTACTTTTACTTCCAATTTTCCTGTTCTTCAGTCTCTTGTTCTTTCACTTTCCAGTAATGTATAGATCTAATATAATCTATAGTTTTAGCTCAAGATCTCCTGCCATCAATTTCGAGAGCGCGCAATCGGGTTTCCGAATCATTCTAGACCTCAACTTCAAAATACAAGATCAAGTTTGTGTTCCTTTCTCGATCGTATGTCATCTGTTCAAGGCACAAGAAATGCAGTTGCGCCGAAGTTTCCGGTTCGTCGAACTCGAACGACAATCGACCGGCAAGCCTGGCTCTTGTAATTTCAGCACGAACACACTTAGTTAAACTTCATTTTATAAATGCATAAGAGCCCATTAATCGCATCGGTGATGGTGAAGTCGCAATGCACGCGGTATGATCACACGTTTTCTCTTAGTTCCTGAAACATTAATCATAAACACTAATCAGAGATTAAATCTAACACGATACTTCTGAATTTCCCTCAAGTGAATAGGAAAGCTTGTGCACGTGAAATTACGAAAGTACCCCTTTAAAACCCAACTTTGGGTTATCGGGACAAGACGGTTTGATGAAATAAAGAAAAAACATAGGCTGGAAAAAACAGTTTAAGTTTAGGATTAATACTACAAAAAATTCAAAACTGGTATGTAATCTCAAAATAACATACTCATGATAGATTTATCAAAATCTAAGGGCAAATTTGAGATAAATGTGACATAAATATATCGATTTATATTTTTTTATGTCACGAAAATTAATTTAAAATAAATATATCATAAGTATATTAGTTTAGAATTTTCTTTTATGATGTCAAACCTTAATATTAACCCGAATTTCACTAGTGATAAATTTCTTGAGAAAGTAAATTTGAAATCTAATATGCAAAATTCAATAGAAAGCAAGAGAAAAAACCACCAAAAACCTTTAATTATGTATATCATGACACATTTACCCAAAAATATTTGACACAAAAAACCCCAATCTTATACTCACGTAACACATTTACTCTAAACTTTTTTTGTTACAAAAAAACTCGAACTTACACTCATATGATACATTTACCATAATTTTTTGTAAAACAAAAAACTCCTAATTCGTACTCATATGACACATTTATTCCAAATTTGAGACTATATAAATTTAAAGTTTTTAGTATCAGAAGAAAAAATTTAGGGTACAAGTTGAAGAACTTTTTCAATCACAAAAATTAATTTTAAAGCCGTGTCACAATGAACATAACATAGGATTTTTAATGACTCTTTTTTCTATATACAAATATTTTTAGGAAACATAAAAACACCTCCACATCATATAGATTTTATCAATTAGCCATTCTAAAATTCTCATAATAAATATTTTATTTGTCTCGAGTGACCACCAATTTCCATAGAGATTGAGAGTTTGAATTCTCACTTTTTAAAGGTTGAAGTAGAGATAATTTAGTTTCGAATGTGGGTTTTGATATCACGTTCCGAAAGAATGTCGGCTAAAAATATAAGGAGAAGAATTAGAGTAGGAGTCGATTAGAATTGGAAAAAAAAAATCATTCGTGAAAACGAAAAGTATTTCAGTAGAATTACTTTCACTGCGGATAATATTGAGAATATACACTGTGGAGCCTCTCTATCTCTCTCAACTCGGAGACAACTCAGTGTGCTGCAGCTGCGAAGAATCAGGTAAAGGAGACGACTTTGCCCAGAAATTCAAGTTCTCCGTTTGAATTCCCGGATCCTCAGAGAACGGTTCTTCGATTTCGCTGCTCACGCATTCGTTGAACGAATCTCTCCCTCACCCATCTTCTCTGCCGCAGAACCCAGCGAGAAATTCGATGTCGACCGCGATGGCGACGGGGCTGGATGCCGCCGGGGACCCGATCCCGACGTCGGCGGTGCTGACGGCGTCGTCGAAGCACATCGGGGCGAGCTGCCTGTCGGAGAACGTGGCTTTCCTCAAGTGCAAGCAGAAGGACCCCAACCCGGAGAAGTGCCTCGAGAAAGGCCAGCAAGTCACCCGCTGCGTGCTTCACCTGTGAGCGTCCCGCCTTCTATATGATTGCTTGTTTGTTGTTGTTGTTGTTGTTGTTGTTGTTGTTGTTGCCACATCGTCTGTTTGCTTATCTGAAATGCGAGGAAGTGTGGGCATTTCTTGCGTTGTTTGCTTGGTGTATGTGATTTGGGGAAATGTTGCTGAGAAAACAAACTCCAAAGAGTAGAGCCTATAGGATTTTCTTAAGTTACTTATGAATGTTCTCATAATGGGCAATTGGAATCTTTAGAATGTAAGGATTGTATTGGGAAAGGTTTTGGTATATGGTAGTTTGCATACTGGGTAATACGAGTTCGTAATGTAGTCATGATGGTCTGGAGAGTACAGAAAATGGTGTCGGGTATCCAACATATGGTCGTTTCATGATTCCCATTTGACTGGTTTTTAGCTGTCCATGTTCATATGCGGTTAAGCATGCGATCTTTTGAGTGGATTTTGATAGACAATTTAGTCTTCTTTACATCCACATTCCATTCAGTGTCTTAACACAATTTTGTTAGAATGGGAACAAAAATTCCAACGGATCACCCCTTGCTTGTGCGTTTTCTTAAATTCGTCTCTTCCATATACGAGTTCATAACAGAGTCATTAGTGGTCTGGGGAGCATAGAAGATGGTATCGGGTATCTGACATAGGGTCACTTCTCAATTCCCATTTGGCCAGTTTTTAGTTATCCATGTTCGTGTGCAGTTAAGCACACATTCTTTTGAATGGATTTTAATAGACAATTTGATCTTCTTTGCATCCGCATTCCACTAAGTATGGAACAAAATTTTGTTAGGATAGGAACAATTCCAATTGAATGCCCCTTGCTTGTGTCTTCTCTCAAATTCATCTCTTCCATAAAAGTAGAAGAGAGAGAAGGAAAGGTACATTAGGGGAAAAAGACTCATTTAGCTTTGCCACTTCAATGCAAGGAACATTCAAGTGGAATTGAGAAAAACACGGGCAAGGGGCATTGTGTTTTTCCATCAGAATTAAACATAAAGAATATTCTTCTTTTGATTCTATTCCTTTCTCAATGCTGATCATCCCTTATTTCATTTGTCCATACAAAAATGTACCACTTTATAGAGTGCTTCAGACTGGCTGGGAGCTTCCTTCCTTAGACCTCTATATCAGTTTGCTTACATCAATTGTACGTTTAACAGTACCTTGGGTCTTAGTTTTGAATCCAAATTCCAAATCTGTTGGTAGAACAAGTTTTCTGTTTTGAAGGTAGGCATTTATGCCAGGCTTCTGTTTTGTGCAGCATTTAAGATTTAGTGCTTTGGAAGTGCGTTAAGTTTTCTTTTCGTAAAGATGTGGTGTGCATGGTCTGACTTTTGCTTGGATCACTAGACTTTGCTTACACAATTTGATGAAGGGGATTTCATTCTAGATACTTGATGATTTGATATAGATAGCACCCAGCTTGGTGACTGATTTATGGGCTATGCACTTTCAATTTTACTTCTTTTCACAGTTATAGATGCAGACATACTCGTGGACCTCTTAGTCATTGCATTAGTCTGTCTTCATTTTTGGGCTGCACAATCCTTACATAGGCAAATTCAAACTGGCTATAAGCTTTACTGTCAACGATTCGTGACATTTGCCCATGGGATTCTACAGACACAGATAAATATTTTAAAAGCTTAAATAGAGGTGCCGGAAAAAATTGTGACACCCCTTTCAACTGATAAAAGTAGCTGTTGCATTTTACATACCGCTTTTCATTGTAGTGTCTCAACCATACATTTTTGGCTGTGCAGACTTAAAGATCTTCACCAGAGGTGTACAAAAGAGATGGATGCTTATGTCGGTTGCATGTATTACAACACAAACGAGTTTGACTTATGCCGCAAAGAGCAGCAAGCCTTTGAAAAGGCATGCCCATTGTAATTGAAAGGGGGATCAGTACCTCGAATCTCGACTCTTTAATAACTTAGAGCAGCTTGCAAGGTAGCAGATGCTGCTGTGGCTCAAACCGTCTTGAATGTTGTCAAGATGTTGCACTTGAACACCTCAAGCTAGTCTTTTTTGAAATGTCTGAGAGCAATAAGTCTACTTCTTCGCGCTTAACTTCTGATGAACGCGTTCCTTGTTGGAAGGTTTGGTACCAATGCCACCTTCAGTTTCCATTAGAGGTGGCAAAATGGTGACATTATCGAATTTTTTTAAAATGTGTTTAATGTTTTAAGTGTTACAAGGTTTGGACTAGCTGAATATGTCAATCTCAGTGTCTCTAGCATTATTCATCTTTCTGAACGTGGGGTCACGCAATTTGTCCAATTTATTGGAAATTATTATCAAATTAATAAGGGAGAGAATATCCAGAACTTGCTAGCCGATGTTTTTCTTGCATATTTTCCATCCCTGGCAACCTTTCCTCCAGTTTGAGCGTAGAAATAGCGTGAGCCATATTTATAAATATGAATTCTTTATAGGGTGTTCCATGAGCTTTAAGTCTACCGAGTCTCGGCGCTCATCCCTTTGAATTGTAAAAATCTACACATTGCCTATGCATAGGAACTGAGTTTTCTAATGGATCTGCATCATAGTAGATTTGAGAGGACGCAAGTCTACTTTTTATTTTTTTATTGTTTAGTAACTTCAAATGATCCTTCCAAGTCCCACCTAGACCACCCAGATTCAAATGATTCAGTTTTCATTTCCACGACCTTCAGCCATTCAAAATCAATGTTGCGTATCTATTCCCATTCCACATGTCTACTTGATTTCCTGGAGGCGACCATCAAATAGCAAGAACTTGCTTAGTTTCGAGGATATTATCTTCAAATGATGACAAGTTAAACAAAGTAGCTCATTGCACATCAACTGCAGTTATCACGGAACTGGGACCGACTCCAAGCACTGGGTACCTCTTAGAACCTCTCTCCACCTACTCGGATCTTGCTAGAAAAAGCTAGCTGATGAATTCGCCATCATCACAATGCTTTCCGAGTATGAAAATGAAGACATATAAGGAAGAGATCCTGACTGAGGTTGTCACTTCGCTCACAAGAGCACCACAACAGTTTCAGCTCGGCATCTCTTAAAAATTGAAACTGCACAACAGGCAATCTGGACACTTGATGCCACGCATTTATCTGGTGTCTTAACCCGGGAATACACATTAAACCGACAAAAAAGAAAAACCAGACGCACATATAAAGTTCAGAGCCATGCATTAAGATCAAACATAGGACTTAAGTCACCAGCAACCAACAACCATCTTTGCACTCGATGTTCGCAAAGCTCAACTCCAACAAAAAGGTACAAAGCATTTCTAAAGTATAGACTAATCCATGATATTTAGAATTCAAAGAGAGCAACAGGATCTCCAAAAGGACATTCTTCACCATTCACTTTGATAGTTGGAAGGGCACTTTGCAAAGAACCACCACTGGCATACCACCATCTTGACTGCAAACCCCGGAATTCTTACTCAGAAGGCTCTCAGCGCGGGCTGCACAGGAAATGCACAAAAGAAACTACTTCATTGAACAGAATATATGCTAAAACTGTATATACTAGCACTATGCCACCATAAACCAGATAAATCCACTTGCTATTGGTTAGTAGTAAATGGAACTGTGTCAAATTTCAACAACATAATGAGGGAACATGCTTCATTCATGTAAATTGGAAGTACTACCACTTTTTCTCATAAGAAAATTTTAAGTACTGTACCATCTTTATCAATTCTTTTGCCAATGGAAAATCGTATGTGTGTCCCAGCAAAAAGCAATCACCTTATAAATATCAATTGCTACAGGTACAGCACCTAAAGTCGAGTAAAATATCAAAGATTAACGCACCGTATACACCTGGAGGAATTCTCACAGATTATCTCAACAGAATAACTTATGCCATTTATGGTCAACCACTATATTTGCAACATAAATAAAATTATCAAGTTCACACCAACCTAACTGCCAAGGTCATATTCCAAAAACAAAAAGATTTGACTTTGATAAAAGGAGAAATTATTTGACAATTAGCCGATGCTCATGGAAGAGATGCATTGTTCCAGACCAAGACTAGAAAAACAACAGATATACCTGTAAGACCGCGAACGAGACCTTGAAGGACTGCGAATATCGCCCCTTGGACTCTGAGACCTGCTTGCTGCATAACCCCTCTGCTGAATGGGACTCCTTGGATATGGAGACCTCTTACTGGACCGCTTAACCTTGTGCTCCCGAGGAGATGGAGAATGTGATACAGACCGCATTGGAGAGTGATACTGGTCCCTTGCCCCATGGCTCCTGGTTCAAGGAATTGATATCAATAACATTGATCCATTTTGGATGGAAATAATAGCAATGGACCATGAAGATTTCCATACATAAAACAGAACACGATCTAGGGTAACGAAAGATCTTACAAGGAAACATTACTCAGCTTGAAGCATGAATTTTACAAAAAGAGGAAAAAAAAAATACCATCAGCAAAAGCTAATAAAAAGTACAAAATAATCTGTTTTGCAAGTTACAAAATCACACTTAACTTACAGAATCATATAAGCATCAACATGATGGTATCACTATCCAACTGATTGAAGATGACCTTTACCTGCACCTTTATAAGAGTTCCGTACAAATTACCAACTTGGGCCCAAATACTGGAATTAGTCTCATTAACGATGTACTGGTACGTCAGCATCCAACAACCGCATGGCTCTCTTTGGCCCAACTTTCTAAAACCTCAAACTATCTTTGACAATGTCATCATATCTCTACACCGGTATTGCTTCCCTTGATTGAGGATGATTTCTTTCTTTGGCCATAAAAAAGCTCTAGTTCTTTTCTTAACTGGATGGTATATGCAAAACAAAATAAAGCTTCAAAACCTTTTCATTGATAACTATGTTAGATCACACAGAGAAAACATATAGTGAAATAAAGGTACTTTAGTGATTTAATCATCTGCTGACACTGCTTTACTAATCAGTTCAGTTGCAACTGCAGGCCACCAGACCTAGTAAGCAAAAGCCCATGCTTTCTTGACAGTAATTGGCGAAGGTGGGATAATAACAATAGAAAAGCTTTGACAGAATGGTAAGGGAGTTGTCCATCTCTCTCTTTTCTCGTTTAACTTTATTTACCCATAGGTCTTTAAAATCTTCCTGTTCACTTTAATATCTGCATAAACAAGGCCACAAGCAGATACTATTCAATACCACAGAAATGATGCTGCACTGCATCAATCACCCCAAATCGATATAAACCATCATAGTATGAACATAATAGGATAGAGATGCATCAGATTACTAATCCCATAAGCAGCAACGACAGCAAACTAATTAAAATTCTCATATTACAGCAATCTGCCATGCTAAAGTCATTAAAGTTTTCCTTTCAATTGCACATGGCAACTCTTTTTCACTCATAAGCATAATGTGAATGGTAGACAACTAAACCAACCAAAGAAAAATGGTTGGCTAGTATGATCGGTCACCTTTGCCACTCATTTAGCAAGTCTTCGATATTTTAAGAAAATGCTACTATTCAAATTAAATTTGAAGAGTTCACTATGGTCTATATCCAGAATAGACGAACAACTTCCTATCGAAAAGCACAGATGTCCAAGTTAAGTAAACAACAAAAAGTTTTACCTATATTGACAAGAGAAAATGAAGAATGCATAGCTTTCTGCTCATAATTTAGCTAGAGTGAAAATCCCATACCAAAATTATAACAAACATACAGGAATTACAAAGCACGTAAAATTACGAAGAAAAGAATGTGAAAGTCTACTACTCTAATACCTCGGGCAATATTATCCACTAAAGTTCACTGGGGATGAAAATCTACAGAAAACTCGATCTACCTTTTATTTAGCAAAGGTTGAACTGAAATAACTTGATCCACCTTTCATTTACCAAAAAGATCAAAACTACGATGCACCAAGCATTATTAGTTGAAAATAGATATAGAAAGTAAAAATATCACATCATAGTTGACATAAAAGCGAAAGAATGCCACTAAGAGTTCTGTATATCCTTCTCAGGCCAATGAGGCACCCTTAGTACCATAAGTTCCTAATATGCTCAACTACAGTGCACTTATCATCCTAACAGAGGAACAGAAAAGTATAAAACCACCAACAATGCAATTAAATCTCAGACAAAAATGCCAAACCTTGAGTCATGCCTATCTGGTGTTGGTGACCTCGAGTAAGCTGTAAGAAAATACCAAAGCAGAATAAGATTCTCCAAACTCACAAGTATGTCCATCATGACAGAGTATTTCATTCTTTGCACAGCCAAAGGAAGAGAAAGCCACAAATCAGAATGGAGATGATGTCAAAATTACTGACAATGATAGTGGCGTCTTGGAGACCTTGATACACTTCTCCTTCTTTCCTTGTGTCGCCCACTTCATATAAAACGGAGGCAAAAAGAGTGACCCAAAAAACACCGGTCACGAATTGATGGAAACCAATGCCACAAAACAGCCTAGTGAAATAGAGAATGCAACAAACTGTACCTCACACGCTCGCTCACGCGCATCTCATGAGGAGTTTTTCTGTTCTCCTCAGCAAAAACAATTCTTATTTCACGTCCTCCAATAACAGTATGATTCATTTGCTGCTTAGCCTCAGCTGCATCTTCTCCATAACGGAACTTCACAAATCCAAAGCCTCGAGGCTCCCTGTTAATGCAATATACAATAACTTAAGTCACCAAATTACATCCCATGTGATTGTCGGAGATGAGATATAAACAAATTAGCAGGTAATGGATCTCCTCTGTTCGATTTTTGTGTATTTCAGGAATCACAGTAACTTAATACCAAAAAAGTAAGTAGCATACATTATATTAGTTTGCATCAGAAAACAGCCAAACAGCAAGCCTCTCAAAAATGGCACCCACATTGTAAACACAGGTAAGGGAAGCCTCTAAAACAATTGCAATATGGCACACTCACTAACACAGATGTCTTGTGACAAGTACCACCCTTTTTTGGCAAAAAAGGGGACACCATAATAAATTTATGTAAGCCTGAAATGGTTGAACCAATCATTCTCTCAAAAGTTCTTTCAGTTATATATTTCTTCAATCACATGTAGCTTGGCAGCTCGACGAATTTCAAATTGGTATTCCAATGGGAGGGATGGAGGAGAGGGAGAATGAACTAACACAGCAATTCCTCATCCAACAAGAAACCAGCACTAAAAACAGGTTTCTTCACTAACCACAAGTCAAACAGGAAAAATAGTAGCTGCAAATTGGACAGTCTGGCATGCAAAATTAAAAGAAGAAGTCGAGTTTTAGAACTGTGAAACTGGATAATATATGCTACTTTACACAATCAGCAGAAGCAATGTGGGACAGAGCCAGGATTATTATGGTATCGATCCATAATCTAATTTAAACTCATGAACAGGGAAGTTATAAGTCCACAACTATACAGCTCAGAGTTACTAATCTGCTCATCAATGAATTGGCTGCTTTCAAAGTGACCGTGCACAAAGACAAGCTACTTCCATTCCTAAGTATGTCAGTAACATCAAACATCAGCACACAGTTCTTGCCAGACTCAATCGTCCGACCAACCGACACCATCAGCCAAACGTGCACTGAACAGACAACAGTTCGCACCATGTTAACCCCACATACCCTGTGTAATAATTCTTAGGAAGGTAGACATCCTTCACAGGACCGAACCGCTCGAATGGCACCCTGAGATCTTCCGCCCTGCAACCATAACAGCTACAATTAGACAAAAAATCATTCGCTACAACGCAAACAACACCAAATCTATACTGCCGAGAGCCACCGGGGTCCCGCACGCATCGATAGCGAGTCCATGTCGAGCTCCGACGTACAAAAGAGGCAAACGGGCAAAAACACCGACACACGACTCGTTACTCGCACACCACACACTTCAACGTCACTTCCACCGAGTAAACAGAGCAAAGTACGAGAATCCACAACCCAACTCCGACATCCGACGGAGCAAACCCAAACAGGAAAAAGAAGACAACGGAGGGGAAGGAAGACCTAGTATCGAGGGGGAGATTGCGGAGGAGGAGGCCGGAAGGAGCGGGAGAACGGCGGTCGCGATAAGCGCGGCGGTCGCGGGGGTCGCGGGGGTCGTCGTCGAAGCCGTGGCGCGGCTTGCGGGCGCGCGGCGGGGATCGGCTGCGGCGGCGGGGGCTGTAGCTCCGGCTCCTGCTCCGGTACCTCGCCATGGCTCCTCCGATTGGGGGGCGCTCCGGTCGACGATCTCCGGCGAGAAACCCTAACCCTAGCAGGAAGGGAGGAAGGGAGGGGGGTTTGTGGCTTTTTTTTTGTGGTGCGTTTCCAAAGTTTTGGAGGGAGAAAGAAGAGGAGCGCCTTTTCTCCTTTTCTGGTTTTCTTTGGGGTCTTTTCTAGTTTCTCCACGGAGTCGGCGAGGGCATTTTAGGTATTCTATAGATGGCTTTTTTTTTATTTCTAATTTAAATCTTACAATAGGCGGATTTTTTATTTTAACCCAGAAATTTTCACAATATACAAATATTCATCCATAAATTAACATGTGATTTTTAAAAAATTTAGATGATTTTTGAATTCAGACAAGTTGTTTTTTGCTTATGTTGAAAAAGCACGAATAAATCAAACGTTATCATGTACTATTGAAGGGTTATCAATTTCAAAAAAAATGAAAAATCTACTTTATGATACTCAATGATAGAGATTAAATGAAATATATTCATTCAACACTCGAGAGCAAGTCTGGTTCAGCTTGATAATTACTCGAGATTGACATTCTTAGTTTTCGTTTGAGCTCATGCCCGAGCCACTCAATCTTGATTCACCAATAATCATAATTTCACGAGACTAATCAAGCTTCTTTTCTGTTTTTTTATAATATTTTGTGGTTATTAAAATAGACAACAAAAGTTCTTAGAATCGCATTGTATATCTATAATAAAGGAAAACAACTGGAGTTGTTTTAAGCTCAAAATTGTGCTCCATTTCAATAATAACTTGGGCATGATCAAGTGACGTAAAGTGGATGGAATCAGAAGTACATGTTCACAAATTTCAGACTTAAATAAATTCTTCATTTTCACATACTAAAAAAATTTTTTTAAGAAAAAATTGAAACTACTTTCTAAAACCAAACTAGTCTTGAACATCCGTAGATTGTTTTGTGTCATCTCCAAACATTTCTCTCAAACGGAAAAACAATCTCTCTCGTATCGATCCTTTTCTTGTTAAATGGATGAAAAATGACACAAGACTCAAAATTTAATTAATTGCATCTTAGAAGGCAAGCAAAACTATAAATTATAAAAGAAAATGGTTTCCCTAGGACAAAATTAGGGGATTTGACAAGGGAAGGAGAGAAGGGTAAATAATGGCCACTATCTCGCCTGATCCCGATCCGAGCCGCCACCCCGGCTAAAGCTCAAGGGAGGTTGGTAGGTCATGGCCCCTCACCATGTACTTGATGCTCAACAAAGGCCAGTATTTTCACCATTGTATAGTGATCGATGAGATTAGCAACCCAAATCCTCTCTCCCTAAGTTGGTTAGTATCATCATCATCATGATTATTATGCTTTGTAGCACAAGTTACTCTATTTAATAATGAATTCTGTCCCTATGGACACACATCATGACATTTGATATGTGAAAGTGATTGTTAAATGCTCCGGATGGTGATTTCATACCCAAAATTGCTTGTAATGATGGAAGTTTCCCTAATCCTTTGAGTGATCAATTCATCGTCCTAAAGATGTCGTACGATGTTGCTTTTTTTCATGCCTCCTATATAAAAACACCATACAACACAAACACTACAGAAGGTTTTCACAAATTTAATCTCCTGTGATCTAACAGTCGCCAATCTCTAATGATCAAACCTCCACGGTTTATGTGACGTAGGGATTCACTCGTGTGTTTTCGAAAAAGGTCCACCTCAATGACTCTCGGCCTTGTCCAAGCTAATTATGATGGAGAATGATAAAGCAATTTGCTTTTCCCAACAATACACACAACACAAATTAGTGACTACCATACAATAATGAGAATTGTTCTCAAAATCCCAAATGTTTATAGCACATCAAATTAAATGCGAACAGCAAGAACTTTTGCAGTGCGAATGCTCTCTCCTAGAATTTCTCCCAGTTATTGGGCCTGATAAAGCCCAAAGGGCCCAATTAGTCATGATCAAAAGAACTTCATGGGCTTAGGCACCGATGGACATCCACAGATCGTGCCAGTGTTGATGCGCAAATCCGATGGGCCCTCGGTTTAACCAGCAGCAGGCGTCGAGCGCCTTGGACGGTTTTGAAGACCTTCCGATGCTTAAGACCCAAGATAGTATGAAGCTAGAGAAAACAGTGTAGGGGCGTGGAGTCATGCAGGAAATATGCGGGCCACTTGTGGGCCTTGGGCTTTTGGACTATAGACCCTAGAGAAGGCATGCTCGATATGGGCTTTTTTGCGAGCCCATTTTGATTGTGGGCTGCTCCCTAAGCATCCGATCCACATACCTTTTTGATGAGGGTTTACAGCAGAAGTCAAAGAGTAAAGAGTAGTTAAGAGTGGACACTAAGAATTTCATCGCAAAGCACCCTACTTCTTTATGATATCGCACTCTCTTATTCATACTGAGTTACCATTCGAAGACATGTGCACCCCCATGCATCACAAAATCTCACATAGTATTAGAATAGAAGGTCCCGAGTTTAAATTTTTTTAGATTTCATTTGCTTCCTCAATTAAATATGCACATACTTAATGTAGGTAAAAAAAAAAAGGACTAGATTGCGCGTGATGGAAAATGATGAAATAATTAAATATTAAATCATATTTTCATCCAACAACTTAAAATATGAGAATAATTGACAATGGTTCTACAAAAATTCACAACATGTCAACTCAAGAGGCTCGAAGCAAACTAGTCTTAACAATTATGTATGCATCGTACATACTCAAATGCATTTTTATAGGACCAAAAACTCAAATGAGATAACTTCATACCAATGATGTATCCCACTAATCAGGTCGACTAAATTTCATTTCAAGTCAAATTCTGTTGATTGATCAGGTCGGGCCGAATCAAGGTCAAGTTCAAGTCAAGTCGAGCCATGAATATCCAAACTTAATTGAGTTCAAATTCATTAGAAACTAATTAGAGTCCAATTTTGAGCCTTGAAAATTCGAGTCGAGTTGAGTGCAAAACTATGTCAACAGGCAACCTAACTCGAAACAATCCGAGTTTTCCGGCCAGTCGCACACTTGAAACGTAGCGTTTTGTGCGGTGGAAAAGGAAACCGACTCCGACCCCTGACGTGAACCCATCTGATATTTTGGTTGGCCGGACGTCGGAAAGTGACCGATGGGAATTATTGAGGTAAACTCTGGATGGTCGAAAACTTAGTGGGTTAAACAGTTCCTAATTGTCAAATGATAGAAAGCAAAAAGCCAGGGCAAATTTCCATGGCTCAGCTAAAAGAAGAGACGAGTGCGACCAAAATCATAAGACGGGGAATATTTGGGGCTCGTGATGTATGCGCACGATTGGCTGATCACGCATTCTAATTATTATTTTTTTCTTATAAATATATTAAAAATTCTAAATTTTATTATAAAAGCGCAATTGAGTCATATAACTTTCAAAAATAATAATCATATCTTAAAACTCGTTGAAAAACCCAATCGAACTCTAAAAACGTTCAAAAAGTGTAATCATGTCATGCAATTTGTCTAATTGATCCAATCCTTTGATTGCACTTTTTAGAAACTAAAATTTTAAAACTCAATTGACTTTTATGATAAATCTTAAGATTTGATTGCATTTTTTTGAAAATTTTTATAAATCAATTATACTTACATGATAATTTTTTAGAACTTTCAACACATTTATCCCATTTTCTTTTAACAAGATTACGAGCACATAAACTCAACTATTGGGAGGCTCTAAATGCTTTGCAAGTCCGATAACCCCGACTCATAGCAATATGCATGTAATTGGCAAAAATCTAAACGATTGACTCTATTTCTAATATGAAAATCACCCAAACGCCTAGACCATTTGCATCAACTTTAGGACTCCCTTCGCACAAGCTAAGCATCACGTTTTAGACTCACAAGGCAAAAGCCCCCATGCCCCAATTACTTATTTTACATCCCTTGGCCGAGGGCCAACGAGACTCCAACTTGAGGAAAAGAAAAAAAGAAAAAGAAAAATGTAATAAATTTATTAAAACAAAAATTCTAAATTATAAAAAAAATTAAGAGTCGTACCAAACACAATTTTATTATGAGAATAGAAATTTTATAGAATTACTAAACGCCTTCAAATGCATAAAAATTTATATAAAAAGCAAAATTAGAAAAAATTCATTTCTGGACAAAAATTATTTTCAGGAACAACACGATTGCTAAACCCATCCTTAATTATCCTGGTCAAATAATTTGAATCATGGTTTATTTTACTTATTATTATTATTATTATTATTATTATTATTATTATTATTATTATTATTATCTATATAATTTTTTTGACATTTTCCTTGCTTTACGATTCTGCATAGTGTCCGCACCAACCCTAATTGGTACCCTTTTCTTTTTTTTTCCTATTGAGCATCACTGTCTTGTCCCGTCGGCATCATTTCGTGGTCGGAATATTCGTTACTTCAATTAATTCAACGGATGGTCCAACTTCAAATCATTGATAAGATGAGTAATTAAGGAAATAAAAAAATATAAATGCCACGACACGCCGGAGGAGTTGGGACATCGGGAGTGTCATTACTTTTCGTGCGTCTCACTTTGGTACCAAAATTTTTTTTTCGCTCACTTAAGTGTCACATCGTAGTAAAATCGATCACTTGAGTGCCACATCGCCGGAAAAACTGGCGTGGCCACCGGAATGCGACGTGGCGGTCGGAAATATTATTTTAATATTTTAATTAATTTTTTTGATTTTTGATTTTTTTTTAGGCCGGTGAGGGCCACCGTTGACCCTCGCCGGCCGTCGAACTCTCACCCAAATTGGGCGAGAGCCCCCTCGCCGTCAGCCGCGAAGGCCTTGGGTGAGGCCGGCAAGGCCATCGAAGGCCCTAGGTGAGGTTGGCGAGGCCATCGACGGCCTCACCCGCGGTGGCGACGACAAAGACCAGGTGGCCCTTGCCCGGATCGGCCCCGGCAAGGCCGCAATGGCCATCGGCAACCACGGGGAGGTCGCGACGACCTCACCCAAGGCCTTTGCGGCCAATGGCGAGGGCCCCCTCGCCCAATTTGGGCGAGGGTTCCATAGCCGACGAGGGTCAACGGTGGCCCTCGCCGGCCTTAAAAAAAAATCAAAAAAATTAATTAAAATATTAAAATAATATTTTCCGGCTGCCACGTTAGCATTCCGGTGGCCACGTCGCTTTCCCGGCGATGTGGCACTCAAGTGATCTATTTTACTCCGATGTGGCACTCAAGTGAGCGAAAAAAAAGTTTTTGCACCAAAGTGAGCGCCGTACGAAAGTAATGGCACTCCTAGTGTACTTATGCCCACGCCAGAGTGTTGCCATTCATCGATATTTGGAGGCCATCCTTTTCCATGTATGACCGAATTCGTAAGAATATAAGAATATTTGATTGGGGTATAAACCATCGTGACACATTAAGTGACATCGAACTTTTTAATATGACGTGAGATGAAAAAAAGGGTATACACATTTTCGAGCCAAAAGCCTTGAATTTTTAATAAAGATATTATTATTTATAATCGGCATAGCAAAAACTCTGTACCTATCATTTATATATGATTCATTTAGATAATCAAGATCGCTTGGATATCACTCATTTAATTAATATTGTATGAGTGGTAGCTATTAATTATATGAGAACATAACACAAATGGTCCATAAACTTTCACCCATTGTATAATATGATCTGTGAATTTTTAATCTATTTAATAAAATCATTTAACTTTTAATCTAGTGTGTAATGTGATTCATGGAATTTTTATTTATTCAATATGATCATTTGATTTTTGGTATGTGATATATTCAATGTTATCAATGAACTTAAATCAATGGAATGATAACATTAAACATTTTTATATAGTTCGGGGACTAAATTGAAGATATGCTAAGAATTCATGAACTATATTGAATAAATTAAAAGTTAAGGAACTACATTCCACATTTGGCCAAATTTAGGGAATCATTTGCATCACTATCCCTTATTATATTTAATGAAATGATACGTTACATTTCAATGCATCGATTACGCAAGACAAGAGGCATGCACTCCCGTAAGAATGACAAACTTTTATTATTCGAATGTTTCGCAAGTCTCTTGCGACACTCATTAACACAACTCCCATTTCGCACGCACAAAATACGGAAAAATTGTCATATAAGTGATAAATTTATCAAAAACTAATTTTTGATTGCGAAAAATCCCAAACTAATACACTTGTAATAAATTTGTCTCAAATGATCACAAAAAATCCCAAATTGACACATTTTTCGACAAATTTACTCCAAACTAATTTTTTTGGCCATCACAAATCCCAAACTAATATATTTATAACAGATATACCATCAATTCAATTGAATTAATACCAAAAAAATCAAAAAATTGGTATAACTATAACATAATGAGAGTAAAATCCTAAAATTGACGTACTAGTCAATCATCACATATTATTCAACTTAGTAATAGAGAGTAAATTTATTAAATATGTATCAGTTTTTTATTTTTAATTAATATGTCATAAATTTGTTTATGTATATTAATTTGAGATTTTTTGATGTATTGATTCTTATCTGAAAATTTTAAAAAAAAATATTCCGGAAATGCTAAATTTATCTACGGGAGTGGGGAAGGAGATGACGACCAATCACCTTCGTCGATGGCTCTCTCGGGAGAAAACAAAAGCAGGGGGCCAGCAGCCTCCAATGATTTCGCATCGAATGTCCTCACACAGCACTGAGCATCTCCCGACACACGGTCCGAAGCATGCCCCCGCCTCCCCCACGCGCGCTCCCCCAGTACCAGCCGGAGCACTCGCCACGTGGACGCGAGAGGGCCGGCGCGTGGGACGGCGGCGCGGGAGGAGCCTGGCTTCCCAGGGCGCACCCGCCGATGTCGTCATTATTAGTAACCTCTCCGGGGGCGGTCCGATTTTTCCATCTCTTTTTCTTTTTTCGGACGCCTCACATTTTTCGTACGCTGCAAATAATTTTGTTCTTATTTTTTGTCGTGCGCTTGGACGGACTAATTTGAGAAAATATTCAAGAAAATAAAATATGAATATATAATATGTGATTTTTTGTAAAATCAAACAAGAGTTTAAAGTCAATATAAGAATGCGTAACGAGAGATGCAACACACCGTATTGTATCGTGACTATTTCAACTACTTTTCCCCGGCGCTGATCATGGAGTTCGTTTAAAGAGCACTATGAGCATGCTTCACGCATTTGCACGTAGTAGCTTTTGTCATTTCTCGTGCTTCAAAAAATTTGGGAAAAAATTCAAGCAAGAGTATGAAGTGCCATTATTTTATCAACTAAAGACCCATAGTAAATATTGTTTTAGATAAAAGTATTAAGTAGCCAAATCATTTCAAATAAGGATTTTTGGCCGGCCGATCACTATTCCAGCCATCGAAGAAGGGGTATTTTAGTCAAAAAATTTATGAATATTTTTACATTTTTTATTTTTTTCCTTTTCCCTTTCTTACTTGTTTTTCTTTTTTCGTCTTCTCTCCATTGGCCATTACGGGGCATTGTCAATGGTCAATGGAAGTCACCAGCCTCTAAGGGCATTCCCTAGCCTAGGTGAGGGTGAGGATTGCCCTCACCGAATCTAGGAAGGAGCAGCCTCATGAGCTTTGGACAAAGGTTGCCCTCACTTGAGCTAGCAAGAGCAAGGGTCGCCTTGCCTAGGTTGGGTGGCTGAGGGCGGACCTCACTTGGGTCTGACACCTCTGCTAGTGACGGAGGAAAAGAAAGAGAAAAAAATTAAAAAAGAAAAAGAAAAAGGAAATATATTTGAAAAGGTAAATGACAAAAGTGTCATTTGGCTAGTAAGATTAGACCATTTTTTAAGACCGATATAGTCATTTCAAATTTTTATTTGAAACAAGTTCTACTTCAAACTTTTATTTAAAATTTAACCAAAAACTTGCGACATCAAAAAAATCTATGCAAATGTGAATAGCTGGAATATTTAAAATATTAAATTATAACTTAAATTTTGAGTTAATACCACAAGAATCCATAAACTAGTATATACGTAATAAATTTACCCAAAATTGATACACTTGTGAGGAATTTACCCTATATTAGTTTTTGTTGAATTTTATTATAAATTGTTGAGTTGGATAACATGTGATAGTTGATTGTTTTATTGGTATGGGGTTATATCATCTATTTATTATATGTATATTAATTTGTGCTTTCAATTGTCAAAAAAAAAAAAATACTTTTGAGTAAATTTTTTATAATTGGACTAGTTTTAGATTTTCGTGGTATTAATCTATAAACTTTTAGAATTGTTGCCAATGATTTCGTAAAACCATATTAGAGCAGGAGGTCATTAGTTTAAATCTTCAAAGCCTCTCACGTGGTCCTACAAAATCTCTCATAAAAAATAAAAATGAGCAATATGTTTATAAACTTTTCATATTAAATTGAAGTTTAAGAATGACAATGATTTCCCAAAATCCCTCACGAACAAGCAAATTGAGTAATGTAAATTATAAAAACATTAACATTAAAAAGTTAAAAACTTCCGAAAAGCATTCAAGAAACTTTTTTTTTGTGACATAAAAAACTTTGCCCGTGGACAGTTACCCTAAACTTTTTTGGATTCTAAAAAACCTAAATTATGCCACTTGTGACATAAACAATTAACATGACAAATTTACCCCAAAATTTTTTTGGTGTAAATTTTCGTCATTTCTATTTTTTTCTTTTTTTTATTTTTTTTTATTGAAGTGGAACCGAGGCCATCCGCCCCGATAAGGCGAGGGTCGCCCTCGCCCGTCTTGGCGGCCCTCGCCGAAACTCGGCGAGCGCCCGAGCCTATGAGTTGGATCCGGCGAGGGCCGCCAAACCGAGTTGGGCGGGCGACCCTCGCCGGCGTCCGGCGAGGGCGGCCCGACCGGATCGGCTCACGGCCCTCGCCGAAAATGCCGCCCTCGCCGACGCCGGCGAGGGTCGCCCGATCTGGGCCGCCCTCGCCGACGCCGGCGAGGGTCGCCCGGCTGGGCCGCCCTCGCCCGCAGCCGGCGAGGGTCGCCCGGGCACAGGCCGCCCTCGCCGCGCGCCGCGAGGGCCGCCCGGCGACCCTCGCCGGACTCGGCGCCGGCGAGGATGGCCTCGCCGGCTTCCTTTCAATAAAAAAAAAAGAAAAAAAATAGAAAATGACGAAAATGCCCTTCACCAAAAACCTTTGGGGTAAATTTGTCATAAATAATATAGTTCGGGTAAAATTGTCACAAGTGACATAGTTTAGGTTTTTGTGGCAAAAAAAGTTTAGGGTAAATGTGTCACACGGGCAAAGTTTGGGGTAAATGTGTCACGCATGGCAAAGTTTGGGGTTTTTTACTTTGTTTCATTGTGATTTAAGTAAAAAATGAGATGATAAAGTTTAGGGTTTTCAATTTTTAACCCTAAAAACATTACACATTAAATTAAAGTTCGAAAAACTTCCGAAAAGCATTCAAGAATTGGTGCCGGGGTGAATTAGCGGGTACATAGAGCCGATTAACATGGATAGTCATCTTTCTTTTAATTTTTTTTTTTTGTTTTTGAATTAGCGATTGAGAGGCGTGCGGTCCATTACGAACCTTTGGCGGGTGATGAAAATGTAATTTATGATAATGGATTTCCAACAAAGACAATAAAACAGTAGGAAAAATCAAGAATAATTTTGTAATTATGGTTGACACTAAACAGCTTGATACTAAAATCCTCTTCCAGATTTGCTTTACAAAATAGAAGATTTTAGTGACTTTTTGATATTTTAAAGGGAAAGAGTAAAAAAAATAAAATCCAAAATCATGTCTACTACGACACATTTATACTAATTTTTTTTTTGTAACACCAAAAACACAAAATTTGTATTCATGCAGCATATTTATCCTAAACCTTTTTTTCATAATACAAAAAACTCCAAACTTTTACCTGTATGGCGCATTTACTCAAACTTTTTTGTGACACAAAAAACTCTAAACTTTTTTCTATGACACTAAATTTTTTGGGGTAAATATATTACATAGATATAAGTTTGTAGTTTTTGGTATAACAAAAACAAGTTTGGGGTAAATGTGTCATATAGATATAAATTTGAGATTTTTGGTACTACAGAAAAGTTAAGGATAGATGTGTTATAATGAGCATAGTTTAAGATTTTTGATAGCTTTTATCCTATTTTAAATAAGTTAAAAGAGGCAACACGACCTACAGTGCGGAAAGTTCATCACAAAGTAGTGCAAAATGAGAGTTATCGCAAGAGGTGCGTTTTTATTTGTGTGTTAAAAAATTAGGCAGCAATTTTCCTTTTGTTGGACTTACCTATCAAATGCTCGACTGGTCGAATTTAAAAATTTTCCGCAGAAATAAATATTAATTCGGTTTATAAGAATTGATAAAAAAATTTAGGATTGGATTTTGGGTTAAGAAAGCCGAAAAAATTATAAAAAAAGGGGCCAAAACCCTAGCACCATAAGTATTAATTTTACCCATATCTTTCTTTCTTTCACCAAAGAGCAAAATCCCACCTCGATTGAGGTTTGAAGATAAGCAAATTGAGGAAAATCATCCAAATGTCTCTCATGCAATGCAATGAAATGCAACATCTTCGGATCAACCTTCAGTTTTCTTCCACGGAAAGTTTATTTTGCTTTCCACTGAATTTTTTTTTATTTGTTTCTCTTTTTTGTGGACAGGAAGTTAGACCAAACCGGACCATGAACCACCCAACAAATTGACACTAAGTCAAAGGGTCGAGTTCTTGAAGCCAACAAAACGTTTTTCACAGTTTAGGAGAGCCCGCCGACAGACCATCATCATGATAAACTGCGCAGGACGTGAAGCAGGTGAGAGATTCGCTCCCAAATACGACTCGAATTATATTACCTCGTGAAAGATAGTGCAGCCCTTTGGTCATTGAAGCCACCATATTTGATGGTACGTTGACAAAACTCTCGATATACCTACTATGCCTGGTTACATTAAGGTCTTATCAATTATTGTAATCAAAAAAGCTTCCATGAGCACCAGTCAAGAGTTACAAATGAAATAATGTGACTTTTAAGTATTGGCATTGATTAGACATTTATCACTAGAGTTATTAAATGATTTCGAATTTTCCTCACTATTTTTTTGCCAACAAGGGAAAAAGAGAGTTCCACTTGCAAGTTAATCATAGTGCATTGGCTGCCCTATTGATATCAAATCATGCGGCCTTTGAAATAACCCTCCTAATAAAATATTTTCCACGTTTGCATTATGTTGATGCCACTGAAAAATGAAAAGTATTACCTTTTGAACCAACACACGCACGACAAAAGGCGAAAAAGGGGAAAAAATCATTTCCCTTTTTTACTTTTCAGCAGGGCAACAATATATATATAAAAAAAGGGACAAAACATTTTACTTCCTTTTCTTATTTTTTATTAATAAAAAAGAAGAGAAAGAAAAAGATCGACCGGTCCAACCACCATCCCCGCCCCAAGCTTAAGAGAGAGAGTGTGTTGCACTGCATAGAATACCCAAAATTTTCGTAATATACAAATATTGATTCATAAATTAACATATCAATTTTTAATATTTTTTAAATTTAAGTGATATTTTAAATTGACAATTTGCTCCTTTTCTTATTTAAAAAAAGCACAGACAAATTGGCCATTATTGGGTACTATGGAAGGGCTATCAATTCCAAAAAAACAAAACTATATTTTTCACCACTTGACAATAGAGATTAAACAAGATCCGATTACTCAACACTCTAAGAGCAAGTCGAGTTCGACTAGATAATTTGTCCATAGCAACTCTCTTGATTTCTAGTTGAGCTCAAGCTTTAAGTCACTTGAGCTTGACTCACCAATACTCATTGTCTCATAGGACTAATCGAGATTATTTTCTTTTTCTAATAATATATCATGGTTATTAAAATGTAAATAGATAATAAAAATTCTTCAAATCATGTGGTATATTCATATATAAAATAAAAGGAAACAACTCAAGTTGTAGTTATCTCAAACTTGTGCTCCATTTCAATAATAACTTAGTTGTAATCAAGTTGAATATATAATTTGATTGCCCATTCAAGTTGAGCTTGAGGGGAGAAATTAATACTCGATCAAAGCTCAAGTCATGTTTTAAACACCGATTCGCGAGTTCAATTAAGCTCAAACTTGACATTTCATCAGCTTGAGTCGACTCGAATTACATCCCTAAATTGTATAAGATAATAATTAATTTGAAATGAGGCAAGTATGATGCATTCAAATACTGCTTGGCTTCAATATTATTTTCTGGACCATAAATTTGAATTGCTAAGTTTCTTGTGATTTCAATGATTCTCATACAGATGAAAAGGGATACATAAGACACCATCTCTTCTACAATTTCAATGGAATTAGAAGTACGCGCTCCCAATTTTCACATTTAAAGAAATTCTTCATTTTCACGGACTAAATATTTTTTTAGAGAATTTAGTAATTTCACAAAAACCTAATCCCGATCCATGTTGCCATCCCGGCTAAAGCTTGAGAGAGGTTGGCAAGTCGCCGCCCTACCCAAGCATTTGATGTTCAGCGAGGGTCAGCATCTTTGTCACTACTTAGTGAATAATAAGATTAGCAACCCAAATCCTCTCTCCCTAAGATTCTTATTATCATTATTTTGCTTTTTGTAGCATAATTTAGTGTACATTAGCAATGAGTCATGTCAAAGTGATTGTTCAATGTTTTAAATTATTTATAATAAGGGATACTGGATTGACAAGTCGGTTATTAGACATTGTGCGAAACACATATTACTCTAACAGGTTCCTCCTTTATAGGAGCCACCTTCTCACCTCAGGCGTGAAAGACTGATATACCATTTTACTCGATGGTAGCCAGTATCGAAAGACTAACGTGGTGTCTAGCTTCACCATTGAAAGCCCCTTTCGTTTTTAGGTGGATCTTTTTCTTCCTCACCTAAGAAAAAATAAAGAAGGTGACATTGAGGTATCTTCTACTTATTTCTTCTTGTTTGAGCCTTTTAAGGACCTGCTCGGGTTCAACATTAGTAATGAATCATGTCATAATGATTGTTAAATGTTCTAGATAGTGTGTTCCTACCCAAAACTATTTGTAACGGTGGAAGTTTTCATAATCCTTCGAGTGATCAATCCATCGGTGTAAAAACGTCATATTCCGATACTTTTTTCACACTTCTGTATAAAAACACTGTACGACACAAACACTTCAAAAGGTTTCTGAATAAGGTCAACCTCGAGAGCTCGCCCTTGTCCAATGATAAAGCAAGCTCCTTTTCCCATCATTATACACGACCAGAAGATAATGAGAGTTCTCTGCAAAATCCCAATGTCTACAGCACATCAAATTAAATGCAAACAGCAATAATTTATGTAGTACGAATGCTCTCTCCCTGAACTTCTCTCCATATTGATCTGAGAAATCCTGAAGGGCCCAATTAGGCATGATCAAAAGACCTCCATGGGCTTAGGCATAAATGGACATCCACGGACAGCGCCGGGGTTGATGCGCGAAGCCGATGAGCCCCTGAATTAACCGGCGGAGGACATTGAGTGTTTTGGACGGTTTGAAGACCTTCCGATGCTTGAGACACAAGTTACTATGAAATTTTACAGAGAGAGTGTAGGGATGTGGAGTTAGGCTTTTGGGCCATGTACCCTAGTGAGGGCATGCTCAATATGGGCTTTTTTGTGAGCCCATGTCGATTGTGGGCTTTTCACTAAGCATTGGGCCCGATCCATATGACTCTTTTTAAGGAAAGTTTTAAATAAGAGTTTAAAGTACTATCATTTTCTCAAATATAGCTTAAAGTAAACTTTGTTTCCAATAAAAGTCGGAAGTGGTCAAATAGTCTCAAAAAATGGTATGAAATGAACTTGTTTCAAATAAGGGTTTGAAGTATACATATCAATCTAAAAAAAAAGCCTAACCTCATTGGTCGAAGAGCATTTTAAGTCTTTTACTTGTTTAAATTTATTTATTTATTTCCTTTTCTTTCCCCTCTTCCCTTTGCCATGGTTGGTGGAGGTTGCTAGACTCAAACAAGGCCAATCTCACTGGTGTCAGGCGGGTCTCCTCACCTAGGTTGGGTAGGTGAGGCCAAGCAAGGGCGACCCTCACCCGACGCTGGTGAGGGCGACACTCCCCTCACTTGATGCCAGTAAGGATGGCTTTCCTTGAGTCTGGCGACCTCTGCTATGACCAACGGAGGGAAGAGGGAAAAAGAAAAAGAAAAAGAAAGAAAATAAATTAATTTTTTTTAACTAAAATGACCTTTTCTTCAATGGTTGGAATAGTTATTGGTTAGCGAAAAGTTCTTATTTGAGACAATTTGACACACTTCAAATCCTTATTCGAGATGATTTGGTTACTTAAGGCTCTTATTTATAATAATGTCCATTTCAAGTTCTTATTTAAGAAAATAAAAGCACTTCAAACTCTTATTTAAAAAAATTTCCTCCTTTTTTTCCTTTTTTAAATTAGGGTTAATGCCACGAAAAACCCTAAACTTTGCCCCATGATTTACCCTAAACTTTTTTTTTTTGTGACACAAAAACCCCAAACGTTGCCCTGTGTGACACATTTACCCCAAACTTTGCCCTGTTGGACACATTTACCCTAAACTTTTTTTCGCCATAAAAAATCCTAAACTATGCCACTTGTGACAATTTTACCTGCTGAACTATATTACTTATGACAACTTTACCCCCAAGTTTTTTTAGGCGAAGGGCGTTTTCGTCATTTTCTATTTTTTTTTTTTTTTTTTTTTATTAAAGAGGAAGCCGGCGAGGATGGCCTCGCCGCGCCGGGAGTCCGGCGAGGTCGCTGGGCGCCCTCGCCGGTGTCGGGCGAGGCGCCCGAGCCGAGTCCGGCTCGGGCGGCCCTCGCCCGACGCCGGCGAGGGTCGCCCTCGCCCGATCTCGGCTCGGGCGCGCGGCGAGGGCCGCCCGAGCCTCGGCCGGGCGAGGCGACCCGGCGAGGGCGAGGGCCGCCCAAGCCGATCCGGCGAGGGCGGCCCTCGCCGGCGTCGGCGAGGGCCGCCAGGCCGGGGGGCGAGGGCGACCCTCGCCGCCGTCCCGGCGAGGGCGGCCCGAGCGGATCGCCTGGGCGGCCCTAGCCGACCGCCGCGAGGGTCGCCCGAGGCGGGCGGCCCTCGCCCGGCTGCGCGCGGGTCGCCCGGGCTCGCCGCCCTCGCCGACGCCGGCGAGGGTCGCCCGGCCCGGGCCGCCCTCGCCCGGACGCCGGCGAGGGTCGCCCGGCCCGGGCCGCCCTCGCCGACGCCGGCGAGGCCATCCTCGCCGGCTTCCTCTTTAATAAAAAAAAGAAAAAAATAGAAAATGACGAAAATGCCATTCAGCTAAAAAAACTTGGGGGTAAAGTTGTCATAAGTAATATAGTTCAGGGTAAAATTGTCACAAGTGGCATAGTTTAGGGTTTTTATGGCAGAAAAAAAAAGTTTAGGGTAAATGTGTCACACGGGCAAAGTTTGGGGTAAAATGTGTCACATATGGCAAAGTTTGGGGTTTTTTGTGTCACAAAAAAAAAGTTTAGGTAAATCTGTCACGGGGAAAGTTTTTTATAACCCTTTAAATTATCAGCAAGCTTCAATTGAAAGGGTTTATAGCAAGTTAAGGTTCAAAAATACGCACACACGTGTCAGCCTGATGGGCTTGCGGCCAACTACTTTCGAGCCTTGAATATTCAAGTCGAGTCGAGTGCAGAACGAAGTCACCCTGACCCGAATCGATCCGAGTCCCAAGCGTTTCGTGCCATGGAAAAGGATACTGATTCCGACCAATGACGTGAACCGGCGGAGGTTCGTGATCGTGAGTGGGAACAAAAAAAGCTGTTGATTCGCATAATGCCCCCAGAAAATCAACATCGAACTAAGGCAGTTCCCATCTGATCTTTTGGCTTTTATCTTGCACCATGTGAAGTGAAGTCGGATCTTTTTGGTTGGCCAAACGTTGGAAAGTGACCGATTGGAATTATGAAGCACACTCTCGATGGTCGAAAACTCATTGGGTTAAACAATTCCTAATTGTCAAATGATTGAAAGCAAAAGCCTAGGGCAAAATTCCACGGCTGAGCTAAAAGAAGAGACAAGTGCGTGGCGAAAATTGTAAGACGGCTAATGTTTTGGGACTCATGATGCACGTGCATGTTTGGTTAATCCCGCCTTCAAATAAGTCGTTTTCTTTAATAGGAATACAAGCACAGAGACTCGACTATCCAGAGGCTCGTGAATACTTTGCAAGTCAAGTGACCTTAATCCTATTTACAATTTTGACAATTCCCTAATGCCCAAAGAATCTGTGTCGGCCTTGGGGATTGCCCTCGGATGAGCTAATCATCGCAGGTCGAGGCTGATTGTATATTCATTTTTTCACCACTTGGGTCTTTGTATGATGCCCAAAAGCCTCGCTCTTAAGTCCATATGAATTGGAAAATGATTAAAATTGTGACGTTTGATCAAGTCCAGCAATCATATCATGTTTGTTATGTGTGTTAGCCGCTCGTCCAAAGTATTTTCATTCATTCATGATAGGAAACTTATCACGTGGCTGATATTATATTGAATAGTCATACTGCAAAAGTCGTGCGCAAGTTGTGTGGAACGACATGTCTAGAATCATGACCGCGCCACTTAATTGCCCGGGTCAATTAATTTGAATCATGAATTGTTTTACTAATTATGATTATGAATAATATATTTTTGACATATTCCTTGCCTTGCAATGTTGCATAGTGTGCCCACCAACCCTAATTAGTCCTTTTACTTTTCTATTAAGCATCATTTGTCTTGTCCCGTCGACATCATGATGGGGTCAGAATATTAGTTTCTTCAAGCATTAATTTAATTCGACGGATGGTCCAATTTCAAATCATGGATAAGATGAGTAATTAAGGAATTAAAATAATAGTGCCATGACACGTCAAAGTGTTGCCATTCACCGAAATGCGGGTCACCCTCTCCATATACGACAAAATTCGTGAAAAACAAGAATGTTTGATTGGGTTGTACATCATCGCGACGTGATTAAGCTATATCAAACTTTTTAAATATGATGCGAGATGAAGAAGAATGCACATTTTGGAGCTAAAAATTGTGCAATTTTTAATTAAAAGATTACTCTTTACTAATGATGTAAATAAAACATTTGTTCGGAAATAATTGAGTATATGACATTTATAATCGAATCGTTTATATAATCAAAATGGTACGTGTATCATTCATTTAGTTGAATTTTGTAGGACAAATTTTACAAATGGGTTTTGTAAACAAGTCCGTAGGAGCACCTGTTGATTATTTATATTGAACGAAATAATATTTTCAATCTTAATATATTCATGGACACTTATTAACAAAACCCTTTATGTGTATATATATATGTGTGTATTGACCTTTGTATGCATGAAAATCATAATGCGAGTTATTTCATAATATAGATTCAAGTGATTATAAAAGATAAGGAAGGAAAATTTTAAATTTAAAACTTAAATAGGAGATATTTATCAGAAGTATCCGTGCCTTATTATTAAAATTCGCAAAATTAAAAGGAAAAAATCTTTGGGGGAGTTTTGGGTTTATTATAGATATTTATTTTACGTGGGGGTAAGAAGATAATGAGGAATCTTTCTATTTTTAAACGTCCCTTGGTGAAAACAAAGGGACAGCTGCCTCCAATGATTTCGCATCGATGTCCTCATGGTGTGGAATGCATCTCTGAACACGGTCCGAAGCAGCCAGCGCCTCCCCCACGCGCGCGCGTCGCTGCCACCACACCGTATCAGCCCGAGCGCCCGCCACGTGGACGCGACCCGGCTGGCGCGTGGGGAGGCGGCGCGTGAGGGTCCCGGCTGCCGGGGCGCACGCATCCCCGCTGGTGTCGCCATTATTTTGTAATTTGTCGGGGACAGCTTCGTCGCCAGTTCGCACGTGGCCACGCGCCCCCTACCCCCCTCCCGGCAGCTTCGTGTCGCCATCGCGACTCGCGTTCGACTTTCTCTTCTTTTCTGCCGCCTCACATTTTTCGTGTGCTGCAAATAATTTTGATTTTTCCTTCACGCGCGCTCGGACGGGATCGAAATGAAATTCCTGAAAAATATTCAAGAAAAAAATAAATTTATATATGCTGAAAAAATATCACCAAAAATTTCAAAATTTATCAGAGTTTTTTAAAAATTTTAGTTTTAAATTTTGTTATATAATTTAATTTGGAATTAAATATGTTATATGGGTATAAGCCTAAATTTTTGATGTTACGAAAGAAGTTTGGGTTAAATCTATTTCACTTAATAAGGTTTGCGGTCTTTAATGTCATATAAAAATTTAGAGTAAATTTGTTACGTGTACAAATTTTAGATTTTTGGTGTCAAAAAAATTAAAGTAAATATGTCACACTTGTAAAATTTAGAGTTTTTATGGTATTTTCCATATATATATAGATAGATGTGTGTGTATATTGTAAAATTAAGCAAAGTTAAAGTCAACCTAGTGATGATCGTGGAGTTCATCTGAAGAAGACTACATCTCAGGCGTGCCTCATGCCTTGGCCGTGTTTCTTTCGTCATTTCTTTTTTTTTTTTTTTTTTTTTACAATTTAAAAACTCTATGATCAGTATGGACGTCAAAAATATGTGCACGTTTTCGTTGACCCATCAAATTGAGCCATATGTAAATCGTGAGAAGTCAGCAGTAGAATATGTCCATGCTAAAAATTGTGGGTAGATATCATTTCGCCGGAATGAATTCGTAGATAAGTGTGGACAAAAAATATCGAGAATATGTCTCGAGTTTGAATTTAAAAATAATACTTTTCTAATTTAAGTAGGTGTCCTAAAAGGAATTTTTTGTTTTGGATCCAACTCTTGTTTGTTGGGAACTAGGAAACACGCTAAGATTGCATTTGGCGGTCCGGATAAAATTTAAGATAGGATAAAATTTATCATATTTTACGTTTGATATATACTCAAAACGGGATAAAGTCGGATATAGGAAAATCGGATATAATTATCCCACGGGAGAGATGGGATAAAGATGGATAAGATTTATGATTTCCATAATAGGAAAGTTATATTTTCAAATAACAATCTTTTTAAATTAACAAATCTAAACTTATATTTCCATATAAATAATATTAGAATTCTAGATTTAAAATAGTGAAAAATAACAATTGGTTTTTTATGTAATTTTATTTATATTTATATATTCGAATTTAATTCGATCTTATAATATAAATTCAATATATAAATATATATTTATTACATATTTTAGGTGTTTTAATATTTAGGTATATTAGTACGGTTTATTAGTACAGTTTTGTAGTTAATAAATGTTTTATTATAAAATGATTGAAGGGGAAGGAAAGAAAGAAAGAAATTTAAAAAAGAGTAAAATAAAATAAAAATAAAGTAAACAAGAGTGTCCTAAGAGATTTTTACCATCTCCATTTGTAATATTTTTGGTTCATTTATACCAAATAATATATATTACGTGATGTGAATATATCCGACTTTATTACTATAATTACCAAACAATTGATATGATATTATATCATATTCTATTCAGTCTTATTTTAGTTAGAAATCCGAACAAACCAAATATAACATAGGCGCATTTGAATAACTATAGTGTAGTTATAATATTTGTTGTATTTCTTGATCTATAATGGAAATTAGTGTTGCTTTTCCTATGGATGTAAATGACATAGACCAAATTATGCAAATCCGGCGTCTAATTTATTTTCTTATTCTACATATTTTATCATTTGATTGGTTGCTTTCTACAACAATTAAAATAAAAAAATAAGCTTGGCTAAATTAAAGCGAATATATGGTGATAAAAGAATAAAAAGTAAAAATTGATAGATTTGATTGGAAGAATTTTGGTTCATGAAAAATGAAGATTGAGGATTATATATATGAGAGGATTACGATTATGGTTTTGAACAATATAAGAGAGCTTAGAAAAATCAATGATATCTCAGTAATTGTGGAGGCAGATATTAAATCCAGAAGTTTGCTTTACAAAAAGAATGCATCTTCTTTCATCCAATTTATCAGAGGAACTTTCTGATAAGTCGAATTCAAATTCTCCACGAAAATAAAGAAGATGTTTTAGTTTATAAGAATTGATAAAAAAAAAAAAAAAAGGGAGACTTTTAATTGCTTTCAAAGAAAACTGGGTATTCCTTAGGAAGAATTTCTCACTCTTCACTTCGAAGGCAAAAGCAAAAATATAAAAATGGGCCAAACCCCAAATCCTTGGGGGTGATCGACTCCTAGTTCCCGGATCCGGTTCCCAAAATCCGAAACTAGGGACTGGAACAGAAACCAAATCAGGAGGACCAATTTCCAAAATTCGAAAACAGAGATTGGACTGGTTGATCCTAGAATCAGGAACTAGAACAATGGGCCAATCCAGTTTAGTCAAATGAAATCGGTTGTTCGGTCCAATTTGGTTTCTCATTGGAATTGGGAATTGGATTGTTAGGCACCGATTTCCCTTTTAGGAATTGGGAATCGGACCCAACGGGTTAGTTTGGTTCGGTTTGAGCATTTCTTGATTCAGGACGTTCTATTTTGCACACCCTTAATAACACCAAAAAAATGCACCAGTCTCTCTTTCTTCATTTAAGAGCAAAATCCACCTGATGTTGAAAGAAGATAAGCAATAGGAAAAGCATCCCTTGATGGCAAGGATACACCCGAAGAGGTTCATTCAATACCACCTCAAAGGGCCATCCTCCATCTTGTCTATCGTGCAAATCGCAACCACTCTGACCAAACCTTCGGTTTTTCCCTTCAACGGAAAGTTAATCTTGCCCTTTTTATTTGATTTTTGTAGCTGGGAAGTTGGACCAACCACCCAACAAATTGACAATCTCACTCCCAATGGACAATTGCTTTTCACTAAAGAAACGAAAATGATTGGAGGGGCCCGCTGCAGCTACCCATAAGGTGTTATCGTGAGGGTCTCGAGCTCGTCATGGAATATTCAGTTAGCCCATCATTATAGCTCCCTCGATATGCCGGCTAGAATCTCTTAAGATGAGAGATTGGTTCACGATATGACTCGAACTTATAATCTCGTGAAAAGCGATGTGATCCTTTTACTATTGAGCCACCTGCTCGATCGTATGTTGATAAATGTCGCTCTAATTGAACATACTCGATAAGAGAATGCTTTACTTCCTAATCCATTAATGTCGCGTGTTGAGAATTAACAAGCGTTTTAGAAGGCAATTTTCCAGGAAGAAAATTTCTTGACATGAAAAATAAATAGATAAGTGCAAGAAGCCAATTCATGTAAGTTTCCAATGAAATTCTACATTGGGACTAGGACCCAACTTGACTTTCTCATCCAAGTTCGTCGTTTTATCTAAAATGAGAACTTCAAAATGATTAAGAAAACCAGAACAGCAAAGAAAGGAGTTGAAAGACGGCATTTGTTTCGGAAAAAATAAATAAGTTAAATATTATGTTCTTAAAATTAATCATTAATAAGTGAACGAAAAATATTTTCGTCATCCACCGATATATTTAGATATAGATTGTTGTTAATAATGAAAACAATCATTATTGACTAATTATTCTAATCGGTATTAGTATTTTTTTTTGGTAATTTTTTTTTATAAAATAAATGGAGCCTATTGAAATATATAGAAATTATGATGACCGTAACATGGTCATTTTTGTGAGAAACTACTTCTGAAATCTCTGCCTTTTACGTGTCCAGCGCATTGGATTGCAGTTGTGTCTATTAATATTATATTGCCACTTGCAAGTCCATTGTAGGTTGAGTGCCTAACTGCAATGAGTAGTCCCAAAGCACCATTGTCTTTTTCCCTTTACTCTATAACCGTTATATTTATTTATTATAATTGAAATTAATTATGATGGTGATTGAATTTATATGTATTGTTTGTACAATGACAACACCAATTAGTGTTATATTGACTTAACACCATACAATTAATAAATAAAATATGAAAAAAACAAGTGCATAATTGATTCAAATTCTATATAATTAATTATAATAGTTTAAATGGATTATTAAACTTGTGGATCATAATTGACTAGTAAAATGATAAATATTGTACTCCCTCTAAGGGTATTTTGGGAATTCTGATGCCATTTACTATTTGTTACATAAGCTATTCATAAAAGGCAAATGTCGTTATAGGAATAACTAAAGGTAATTGGTTCTCGGTCCATCTTGTCCTATTCAGGAGTTGGGAATCGGACCGGGATGACCAATTCTCAATTTTTGGGATTGAGAATCGGACTAGATGAATTAGTCCAATTCAATGAAACTAATCATTTAGAAAAAAATTATAAAAAGAATTGTTACTATTTTAGGATTTATTACTATTTTTAAGATATAAAAATATTAAAAAAAGGATTTGTCTAGTTCTCCTTTGGAATTATGAACCGAACCAAAAATCACTGATTCTATTTTTATGGAACTAAAAACCGAACCGACGCTCCCAAGAACCGAACCAAACCAGCCGGTTTAATCTAAGCGACTCTAGGTTTGATCGGTCCGATATGCTCACCCTTAGGAATTACTTTACTTAAACCAAATTGGAACAATAGTTATTTCAACTACGATATAATAACCATCACATTATAGTCTTATTTCATTACTACAACCAAACGGGCTTGTTGCATAAATATCAATATTCACATCTACAAGCATCCCAAAAATCAAAGCACTTCCCAAATATCACCGATACAACAATTAGATTTTAAAGTAATATCATTGATTAGACATATCACGAGAGCTATTAACATACTTAAAAAAACACGATTTTTTTGGCATTCGACCCGCTAGAGAAAGAACCAAAATCACTCGATAGAAGAGGCACATTAAACACATTCGATTTTTCCGCTTCTTTTTTTGTTATTTTTATGGCCAACAAATTGGGAAAGAGAAATCCCCCACTCACAAGTTATTCATGGTGCATCATTGACTTAAATTAATTTGATCAATCATAAGCCCTAAGAATAACCCTTTTTGGCACCTAAGGTATTTCTAACAAGTTGCAATTTGGTTTGGTGCCAATTGAAAAATGAGAAAAAAAAAAATCCCTTTTGACTTGCAATATGCGCTTGAGGAAGATAAATTATCACTACCCTTTCCACTTTACAATAGGGAGAAGAAACTTTTGGAAAAGGACAAAAAATTATTATTATTATTTTTATTTTTTCCTTTTCGTTGCCTTTTTTTTCATTTTTTAAAATAAAAAATGAAAGGACTACCGGATCCAACCACCACCACGACCACCTCAAAGTCTGTCTTTCCGAAGCATCCTTCGGTCAGCAACCCACCAGCAGACACGAGCCACCCCCCCTAAATCCATGGAACCACCACCGGCCCAGCCCCGACCACCTCCCTCCTCTTCCTCGTCGCCGGCCCAGGTCGTCTCCCCATGGACTTCCACGCGCCGCCGCTCCTCGACGACGGCGCCGCCGCTGACTCCGTCTGGGACTTCGGCGACCTCCTCGATTTCGCTGCCGACGACAGCCTGATCATCCCCTGGGACGAGCCCCCGCGCTCGACAACCCCGCCTCCGCCCCCTCCGACCCAGATCCCGACCCCTCTCCCGGGGACCCCCCCGACGGCGCCCCCGCGGCGGCGACGATCCGGGTAAGGAAGCGGGACCCCCGGCTCGTCTGCTCCAACTTCCTGGCGGGGCGCGTGCCGTGCGCCTGCCCGGAGCTCGACGAGAAGATGGAGGAGGAGGCGGAGGGACTGCCCACGAAGAAGCGGCCCCGGGCGCCGAGGGGCGCGGGCCCGGGGATGGCCCGTTGCCAGGTCCCGAGCTGCAAGGCCGACATCCGGGAGCTCAAGGGGTACCACCGGCGGCACCGGGTTTGCCTCCGGTGCGCCAACGCATCGGCCGTGCTCTTGGACGGGGAGAGGAAGAGATACTGCCAGCAGTGCGGCAAGTAAGCTTTTAATTTGCAGTTGGTGTGGGTATTCGGGTTTTAGCTTTGTGATTGATGATTCCAGATTGTTGTGCTAACAGGTTCCGTAGTTGTTTGTTTTTGGATATGAGATGATTATTGCGGTGGCTGGTGTTGAAGTGAAGTTAAGTGGTAGTAAGCCGTTTGTGCTCAATTGGAGACTGGTTAAATTGTCGTTACTAGTAACTCCGCCATTCAAATTTGATTTTGAGATCCACTTAAGATGTAAGTGGATGTGAATTCAGTCATATCATTGTCATTCATGTTGCATATTGGTCAATAGGCAATGAGGATGCTGTTGCCAGAGTCAGTTTGGCATTGTTGCGGTGATAACGGTTCTGTCACATGGCTTGGTGATGTACCTTGTGTTGGCTAAAGGGTACTGCTATCCGGTATTCTTGGAGCTGCTTCTTGTTCTTGGCTTCAAACTTGACTAGCTCATCATCATTTCTGTTTTCACGAATCGGGGGGCAGTTGCTGCTGCTTGGTGAACTTCAATATTTGGCAGAGATAGAACTTAGGTGTGGAAATAATCTTCTGGGATTGCTATAATGACTAAAAGCTGTTGCTTGGTGTGTTTGAGGTGGTGTTGTTAGATACTGGGAGTTCTGAAAAACATTAATGTGCGGTTTATTTGTGCAATTAAGGATAATTAGTGTCTTTCTTTTTTTAGTCGATAATGCATAAATAACTGTACAAAGGTAATGTCAAGGTGGAGAAACTTCAAAATAACAGAAGTTTGAGAAGCTGGGTGGATGCTTCCAGTGGCCAAGTGTTCAGTTGATGTAATGGTAGCTGTTCTAAAGTGGACCCCTTACTCCAAAAAGAATCCCAGATCGGTTTTCATTACATCTGTTTGCAGTACAAGCTTGTGTTTTTAGATAGGTGGGATGGTATTTGTAATATATCAGGTATCTTAGTATCCCGCTAAGATCCTAGTTTCCTGATTGCTTTTGGAGTTAATCTTGTTTGGTTCAGTTGCCATATTGCTGGAATTCTTGTTGCAACAGCCTCTTCTTCTCTCAATCTGCTTTGGGACTATTATCTTCTAATCGACCTAATTTGGTCAGTTGATGACACGTGTTCCTATAGTATTATAGTGACTAACTTTAGGTTGAGTTTTCTGTTGCTTTTCATTTACTTAAGCTAATTTCTTGTTGGAAGGCATTTCTCCTTTTTTCATACATGGCTATGTATGCAGTTTAACTTGGATAAACTCATTGTGGAAGTGTCTGATAACTGAATGACTAAAGGAAATTGGCTAGTTTATCATATGGCCAAGAGTTGTTTCAGAGCTTAGTCGACATAGTTAGAAAGGCATTGTTTTTTTTTCACCTCTTTTGGAGAGGGCAGATGATCTTATGCTGCAATAAGAAAGTAACAACTAGTGTTTATATTTTCTGGAAGTAATTGTGGAACATGATCTATTATATCTATATATGCAAAGAAGGAATTGATACTCCGAAACTGATATTTATATGCCTTTCTTGTTGACATGATATTCAGTTTGTTTTATATGGGTTCTTGATTCAAATTGCCACCTTCTGCTGTTCTCTGATATAAATTACTGAGGATATTAACTAAGAGGAAAGTTGTAGTACTATTGTGGGATTATATCATTCTTAATTGCCTCATAATGTGGTTTCCTTGTACAGATTTCACATCTTGTCAGACTTTGATGAAGGTAAACGAAGTTGTCGAAGAAAATTAGAGCGCCACAACAAAAGGAGGAGAAGAAAGCCTGTTGATTCTGGTGCTGGACTAGCCAATGAATTTCAACAAGATATTCATTCTGAAGATGTCGGCTGTGATGATGAAGATGGGAAAGGTGCAGACAATAACAGTTAACATAATTTTTTTCTTGAATATGTTTGTCAACTAGCTAATCCAACTGCTCATGTAACGGAACAGATACCTTATGTTTGAGTGGGCATTCTGGTGAAAAGGAAGCCTCGTTAGAGCCTGAAGATGGAGGAGTACCTACGCCAGAAACTGCTCCTGAATGTCAGATAATTCCTACAGATAGCATTGCATCTTATGTAGTTTCTCGTGAAACCCAAACAGAAAGTAGGAAAGAAAATTCGAAATATGCACTTTCTCCATCCTGCGGTGACAACAGGAGTGCATACTCATCTACGGTGGGTTTGCCCTGGATGGTGTACTTGCTTCCCCCCCCAACAAAAAAAAAACACCTCTTCTTTTATTGTTAATATCTATGTGTTTTGATTCTTAGCTGAGTTATACTAACTCATTGAAGTTTTTGATTAGTGTCCAACAGGTCGAATTTCATTTAAGCTTTATGACTGGAATCCAGCAGAGTTTCCTAGACGTCTTCGCCACCAAGTAATCTATACTTAACTATCTTAAATCAGACATCTTCTCAGCACAGGCAGAATTGAATGGCTTACATTTGGTTGAATGCATATTCAGATATTCCAGTGGTTGGCGAGCATGCCGGTGGAGTTGGAGGGTTATATCCGCCCTGGATGTATTATTTTGACAGTGTTTATCGCCATGCCCAAGTTTATGTGGGGAAAGGTAGTACTTACAAAATAGGAAATTTGTATGGTGATAATTATTTGTCTGAAGTATATTAATCTTGGCTTTCATAGTAAAGCAATTGTTGCTTGTTTAAGCCCTATGATAAGTGGGTTTAGGATTCCTTTTAATGCTGGGCCAAGAATATATGGATTTTCTGTGAAGTTATACTGAGCATTACAATTTCGATTTCTGCAGCATTTCTTTCTTATCAAACTAATATTATTTGGTTTGGCTCTGCAAATAGTGCAGTAGACATAATTTGGCTTCTTCTCTTGATTACAAGTTCTTCCATTTTGTTATGTATCAGTGAGATTGTTACGGGGGGTTTTACTGATCTAAAGAAGTTGTTAAACTTGATTTAGTGAGATAGCTCCATCGTCTTCTGCTCTTTGTTCCTTCCTTTGCTCATATTTACTTGTGTATGGTTTCTTGACTTATACAACTTTTGGCATCAAGCAGTTATACGAAGATCCTGTATCGTATATAGATGACTTCATCCTTCGACCTGGAAGAATGCTGTTTGGAAGAGGCACTGTTTATATCCATATAAATGACATGGTTTTCCATCTTATGAAAGGTAAATTGATTCTTTTCAGCCCTCATTAGCAAGCCTGCTTTGTGGACCATTTACATCCCCCCAATATTCGACTGTTAATTGGCTTGGAATGCATGGATTACCTCTATGTTCATCTACTTTTCTGGTATGAGTGTTCAGTGGTGGGTCCAGTTCGTAAACAGAAGTTCCCTCTCTGCTTAAGACTGCTTACATAGAAAATGGCTTTCTGTGGGATGCTCTTCTTGCATTGAAGCTGAACAAGGACTGAGAGTTGATCATTTCCTAGCTGAGTGATAGTTTTTTGCTGTCGGCACAAATCGTGTTGTTGCACCAACTGGTCTATCTATATATCAGAAACAACTATCTTGTTTAACAGTTTCTCACTAAACATAAAATTGATACTGGGGATTCTTATAAATGCTACTATTATAGATATATTCTTCCATGACATTAGTTCAAAAATGTGTCCTGTATATGGATCTGATTCTCATCCCAGCAGTGGGATACTTGACATACCTTTTAAATGTGAGTCAAATACCTTGATTAATCGCTATTTTATTAGTGGTTGGTGTCTGTTTCAATCATTATATGAGCTCCATTGAATCCTTGAGCCTCTCAGCTTTACTGGTATCTTGGAAAATTAAATAACAGGCTATGATGGAAATATGTTTTCTCCTTTTTCACGTGCTTCCATGCCTTCTCTTGCTATAGACCATGTATAGATTCATTTCTGTCCTCTGTGTGGCTTATTATTTGATTTACAGAAGCTCTTACAGAATTTATAGAATTGTCATGGAGTTATGGCTCCTCCCCTGATCCTTATAGTTAATTTCTGTTGTCTATAGATGGAACTTCCGTCGCAAAGGTTGAGGCAGGGGTTCGGACCCCACGGCTTCATTATGTTCATCCTATGTGTTTTGAGGCTGGCAAGCCCATGGAGTTTGTTGCTTGTGGAAGTGATTTGCAGCAACCCCAGTTTCGGTATGGTGATAGATAAACTTTTGTTCCATATTAAAGAAGTACCCGCGTGTCTGAGTGAGAGAGAGAGAATCGAAGAAGTACCTTTCAGTTTTTTCACCTTCTCATCCTTCTATAGTCTACTAGATTCTTGAATCCCGGAGTCCATGAGTGCACTTTTAAGTATCTTTTCCCCCTTAGATTGGAGAGCCTCAGCCTCTAGCACTTATATTAACTGAAGTACCATAACAGTGTAACTAAATATTAACTATGAAGTATATGTGTATGAGAGAGATTCTTGTGCTGCAGGTTTCTCATATCTTTTGCTGGCAAATATTTGGCTTGTGACTATGGTGCTGCATCTTCATATTCTGGAAGTGAAGGGGGCATCAACTGTAATTCTGGTCATCAGCTGTATAATTTACATATTCCTTGTAATGAGCTCAATCAAAGTGGTCCTGCATTTATTGAGGTCTGCACTGGCATTTATTTAAGAATTTTCTTTATCTCAGAACATTTGTCTTGTAGGTAAATTATTTCCTTTTTTGGGTGACAAGGAAACAGTATTTGTCTTAGCAATTGTTTTAAAACCTTTCTTGAATTTTTAGTTGGCCTCAAATACATTGATATCCTTATTATGCTGTTTCACTAGTATGCATGAGGGTAGCTTATAGGAATACTCAATAAATGAACTGAAGAGATGCTTTTACCAACTTTCCATCATGGTGATGGTGGCTAACAAATGTCAGCTCTGACCATTTTCTTGTTTGTTTGTATCTTCCATAGGTTGAGAACCATTCTGGCTTGTCGAATTTCATTCCCGTTCTCATCGGTAACAAGGAAGTTTGCTCTGAGATGAGGATGATACAGCAGAGAGTAGATAAATCTCTCTTAAATGAGGGGCTTCAAATTTCGGACATTGGTTATTCCCCGGATTCATGCAGGTCTTTCTCACGGGGACAAGCCACACTTTCTGAGTTCATCCTGGATATCGCATGGATGTTGAAAGAACCTGCTTCTGAAAATCTTCACCACATTCTCCCTGTGTCGCAGATTCAAAGATTCAGCTCTTTGTTGAGCTTTTTGATGCATCATGATTCAAGCATTGTTTTGGAGAAAATATTGCAAAGACTGGACGTTCTTATGGAGAATATTGAATTAACCAGTGAAAGTAGCACTGGCAAGAATGATGCTGATTTTAGATTATTGAATACCCAAATAGATCAAGCAAGAGAATGTCTCAGGAAACATCAGTCATCCAAGAGGGTGGTGCTGCATTCAGAGCATTTGAAGCGAAAAGAGGAATGTTCTCATCAAAGTTTCCCTCAGAATGATGTGCTTTCGGCTGTGACAATTGCTAATCAGGTGAGGCTTCTTTCACTCTACAAGCTAGAGTCTTTCCTTTGAGGTTATGTGCAGTCTCTCACAGTTTGGCATTGTGGGGGCTTGTAATCTCCTGTTATGTGGCAACTTGTGATAGTGTGTCACGTGGCATAGTTATCTATTTTGTTGCCAACCATGGAGGTACTTCTGGAGGACCTGTAAAAAAATGTTGCCAGGGTTTTGATCATATTTCTGCCCTCGGAGATCAATTTCACAATTTAGGCTTTTGTCATAGTACTGAACCTTCACATGAGAATGCCTATTAGATTACGGTATATATTACCTTGTACTTTGTCAGTTTAATCTTTTGCAATTGTCAATTGCATGCTTTAATAAGTGGAGTCTGATTTTTTGTTTTTTTCACCAATTCATACAACCCTGTTGATGCTAATCTGATTTTGCAGGATATGGAGAGGGGAGAGAGCCACAGGGTAGAAGTGATGATCGGTTCCAATTTCGCGAATAAAAACGAGGCCACTCCACTTTTGGATGTGGAGTTAGTCATGAATGGTAACCTTTTCAAGGAAAAGCCTCGCAGTCGAGTCCTCCTCAACTCTGTATTGAGAACTCGTCCTATTCTCTACATAGCTGCAACTGCTGCCGTCTGTTTTGGAGTATGTGCCGTCCTCCTCCATCCTGATAAAGTTGGTGAATTTGCGGTTTCTATTCACAGAAGCCTCTTTGACCGACGACCATAGGGAAATTGCTCAAGATCTTGGATCTCCCTGTATGTACATAGTGTACTTGGCGAACCTGACGTTATCTTATCGGATCAAGCTACCAGTCTTTTTTCGTGATTGGGAGCTTTGATAGCAGGAGGTAGCTCAGCTTCAGTTTTCCATCGGGTGCATTCTAGATGATAGATGCAACGTAGGTCATAGCTTGGTGGAGATTGTATTTCAGTGGGGACTCACCTGACTAGCGGATATTGAGGATCCCCTTACTTTGCGTGCTCAGCGGATGTAGCTCGGCTGTTTGTTGCGACAACAGCTGTGACAACCGAGAGATTTAACCCCATTTAGTGACTTATAGGAGACATTCGGTTGTTGCATCGGCAGCAATCAGGGATTGTGCAGTCCTTGTATCTTATTCCTTTTCTTCCTTTCTCGTAAGTGAGATGATCTCTTCCGTAACCACAATGCGGCTAAGCCGTGAGCATTCCGACCCTGAGGGGGATCGGAAACTGTATGTGCTTTGTACTGGGGATTAGCTTTTCTCCCTTGTATTACAAAAGGAAACGATGCTTTGGGTTGATGTTTGTCCTAATTGTTGATACAGCCTTTAACTTAAATGGAGGGAAGGCACCAAGATGTGATATGATCTCTTACTTCTCTTGCTGTTGATCGTACTGGTGCCTTTTCTCTCCTAGAAATGGCTTGAACCAGTAGCTCTTCAATTATCGCAAAATGCTTTGAATTTCAAAACGGGTTGCTTTGGTTAGCACGTGTGCGCGTGATATCTCATTGATTTGGAAAAATTCTAAAAAATAGCTTGAAGTATGCTCATTTTTTTCAAATAAGGGTTTGAAGAAGATCTTATTTCAACAAAGACCTGAATGGTTATGACTATTTCAAATGAGGGTCTGAAATAGTCATGATTGTTTTAGATAAAGGTCTAACCTTGTCGGTTACTAGTTGGCTACATTTTCGATTGTGTTTTCATGCAAATTACCTTCTTCTTTTTTTTCTTTTTGGCATCAGTTAACAACTGTTGGCAAAGGCTCGTGAGGGCTTGATGAGCCTCATCGGCTGGTGAGGGCTTGACTAGCCCTCGTTGGCAGCGAGTGCTTGCAAGCCCTCGTCCACCCTTCCCAGTAGCTAGAGATGTCAAAATGGGTTATAAATCTATATTATGATTCACTTTTAGTTAAATTGGTCAAATATGGTAAAATGAAAATTAAATATGAGTCAAGTGAAAGTTAAATATCGGTCAAATATGGGTTGAGTTAGTTATTAGGTAGACCTATTATCTCCCTCCTTCCATCCCACTCTTTATGCGTTCTCGACCTCCGTTGTTGATTTTGCCATCATGCCGCCATTACCATCGCTGATCTCGAGCTTGCCGTCGTTGGCTAGAGCTCAGCCTAGATTTGAGCAGGTGAGTCGCGATAAAGCTTGGGCTGGTGAGCCCTAAACTCGTTGGCTAGAGTTTGGCCTAGATCTGGACAAGTGAGCCATGAGATCATCGGCTTTGATTGAGTTGTGGCTCACCCAAATCTGGATAGGCAAGCCTCGAACTCGTTGGCGCAACAAAGTTCGCGGCTCACTAGATTCGGGTGAGCTCGAGCTTAACCACTACCAGCAACTTTAGTGGAGCCTAGATTAATTGAGCCTCGAGTTCGTTGACTTTGGTCGAGTTTGGGCTTGCTGGCCTACGTCTTGGCCAGTCGCTGTCGAGTGGCACCAGTAGAGGAAAAGGGGTAAGAAGAAGGAAGAAGAAAGGGAAAATAAAAAAAAAAGAAAGAAAGTAATAATAATAATAAATTCAAAATTTTAAAATAATTAAAAAATCAATTTTTTTAAAATTATTTTCCAAAAAATATTTTAATTTAGAGGTATCCCCATTTTTTTTATTTACTAATTTTTATTATTTATATGTAAAAAGTTTAAAGTGAACTAAATAAGTAGGAGTAAATTTTCTTAAATTAAGTTAAAGATTAATATATGTTGATAATATGGGTTGGGTATGGGTCATCAAAATTTACATTACATAAAAATAAATCAAAACGGATTAAATAAATCAATATGGGTCGACCATTTTCAACCTGACTCAAACCCGACCCGACCCCCATTTGACACCCTAACCAACAGTGACAAGGTTGCTGAGCTCATAATGGTCATGAGGGGCAGCCTCCCCTAGGGTGAGGGTTGTCTTGCTTGGATAAGGCCATCCCTTGCCTATGGTTGGCAAGGTTGGCCCTCATCAGATCAAGTGAGGGTGACCCCTTGCTTAGCCTTATACGGGCATCGCTAGTGGACGGAAGAAGAAGAAGAACCAAAAAAAGGAAAGAAATGAAAAAAATGAAGAAAAAAATATTTTTGATCGTCGGAAAGTTAAGTCTTTATTTGAAATAGACATAACTATTTTAGGCCTTTATTTGAAATAGACATAACTACTTTAGGCTTTTATTTGAAATAGACATAACCATTTTAGTCATTTATTTGAAATAATATTTATTTTGGGTCATAATTTGAAAAAGTGATGGCATTTCAAGTCTTTATTTGAAACAAGATTTATTTCGAACCCTTATTTGAGAAAATGGGGATAATTCGAGCCCTTTTTTGGAATTTTCTCCACTAGTTTTGTGAACACATGAGATGCGAATCGAAACTCGATGAATGATTTAGGGTTAGGCTTTGTGTGCCACATGGGCTAAAAAAGGGAACTTTTGTCCATTGCTATTGGAGTGCGTAAACTCTCCATGTCTCCATAATACAAGGCAGTGTCTCTATAGTATTCTTTTCGTGTACAAAAGTTTCTATTCGGCTTATGGAACGTGTTGTTCCACATTATTGAAGTGAACATAACGTCCCATCTTGTAAGTGGGTTGATGTCATGGAAAATGCCAAATTGGTATCTCTGTAATAAATTTATTTTAAATTAAATTTTTATCACAAAAAATTCCAAACCGATATACTTGCGATAAATATTTCATATGTTAAATTTTATTATTAAATTGTTAAATTAGATGATATGTGGTAGTTGGTAGGAAACCGTTTGGAGTTTTATCTTTGGTTTATCATAGATATATCACTTTGTGGCTTTTGGTAATACTAATATAATTTAATGAAAATTAATGAAGGTAAATTTATCATAAATGTATTAAGTTTAAGGTTTTTAGTGGTTAAAAAAATAGTTTGGGAAAATTTTATCACAAATATATCAGTTTGTGGTTTTTCATTATATTAACCTTTTAAAAAAAAAAAAATAATTACAATGGCACTTCCATATCGTGAAAAAGAAGGGCATATACCATCAAAAACCGCAATTCAGGACCACTTGAACATATTCATCTAAAATTATTTTTTGATCCATAGAAACTTTCGAAGTGGTGCCATTGTCCCGATTTTACCCTTCAATACCCTTTTGTATGATTTTGTCATTAAAGATTTTATATGTCATCTTATGAAAAAGATCGCCCGTCAAGGATTTTTCTTCTTCTTCATTTTCTTTTCCAAACGACATGTTTTAGCTTGTTTATTGAAGAGCAAGAACATCTTCCATATTTTACTTAATTTGGAGCAAAATTTGGAGCAAAGTGAAAATATGTTTCTTGTGCAGGGGGAAAAATTGTGGACCAAATGGTGCAACGGTAAATGACAAACAATCAAAATAAGGTTAGTAAGTTAGTTAAAATCTCATTAAGTTACTTCATGTTTTATTAGGTGAAAAAATAGGCATAGCAGTATCTTTAACCCTTTTTCATACAAAAAAAGTGTTTCGTAATCCGATTTGAAAAAAAAGATTGATATTTTGATATTATAGCTGGTAATTTAGTATTAATTAACCACCTAAACGGTATTTCAATTATAAAGAAAATACCAAGAGTTATAGGGAAAATTCTAAATAAGGGCTTGAAGTGCCATAAAATCCTCAAATAAGAGTTGGAAGTGAGTCTTATTTTAAATATGAATTTAAAGTGTTCTTATTTGAGAAAATAAGGATATGAAATGGACATTATTTTGAATAAATACATGAAGTAGCTATGTTAATATCAAAGAAAGACTTGACTTCACTTGGTGGTTAAGGAAATTTCCGTCCTTTGCATTTATTATTTTCTTCCCTTTTTTCCTTTTCTATTTTTTTATTCCCAAAAAGAACTAAAAGAAGAAAAAAAACTTTAAAAAAAGAAGACACAATTAAAAAAAAAAAAAACAGGTAGGAGGGTTTGGGGCTAAACCTCTTGCTTATGGCTACCATCCCAATGTCGATGAGGTGTTGGCCATGGCCTGTAAGGTCGTTGATGCCTTGGTAGGGTCCTATTGGCCCATGCTTAAGACTAGGGAAGGTTTGTAGCCCTCTCTTGCTTCTAGTGAGGGTCAGTGACCCTTGCTGATGTGTCATCCACAAGTGGGAGGGTTGCCCAGCCTTCTTGCTTGCTTTTTTATTATTATTTAAATTTGCGTTTCTCTTTTTTTTTAGCCCTTTTTTCTTCTTTTTGTTTGTTTTTTAGAATAAAAAATAGAAAAAGGAAAGAAAGAAAGAAAAAAGGGTAGAAAATGTAAAGGATGGAAATGGCCTTAACTAGCCACTAATGTCAAGTCCTTCTTGAGAATAATATGGCCATTACAGTCATTATTTAAAACAAAGTTCATTTCAAGTCTTTATTTGAGAAAAATGATGGTTATTTAGGTTTTTATTTGAGATAAGGTTCACTTCAAACCCTTATTTGAGAAATTGGTAGCATTTCAAGCTTTTTTTTAGAATTTTCTTAGAGTTATATAGAGTCATGAGCACTCGTTAGATTTTGTCTAGAGGGATATTTATTTTTAACTCTTTGTTTTATTTCGTGCTACTTGAATGCACTTTTAATTTTTTTTTTTTTATTTAAAGCACCCATTGGATTTAAGTAAGTTTTTAAACTATTCTGTTTAAACTCTGGAACGTAAAATTCAGAGATATTCTTAGACTAGAGGGGAAAAAAAATATTCTTTTACCAATAAGGGGTGAGAGGCTATGTGCACAGTACGTTAAAGTAAGGAAGGAATGCAAGTTGGTTAGGCGTTTTCGTTGGAGGGACTATTGCAAGCAACTCTCATAGATGGAATTCAAAGCATCCAAAACTCTACTTGGAACCGGTGGAAGCCTTTGACTTCTTATGTGTTCCAACGAGTGAACCCTATTATGTCTATGACCTAAAAAAACATAAAATTTTCATTTGATCCTTTGGGAGTGTATAAGTTTTCCAACATAATCATCATTGCTTGGACGACAAATTATTTGAATTTGCTTATTTTAGGAAAATTGTCCAAAAAGTTTTAAATTATTATATTTTTGTCAATTTAGTTTTAAATATTTTAATTTTTGTCAATTTATGTTAATTGAGTCCATCTTGACCGATTTTAGCCAAAATTTGTTAATGTGGATGTTGGCTATCTTATATGGCATGGTCAGTGTTGACTTAGATAATTTTTTTAAGAATATTTAATATTTTTCTGATTTTTTTTGAATTTTTCTCTTTTTTGATCCCTTCTTCTACCTTTTGTTGATGGTTGTGTGGGTTGACTCTTGCTCACCACAGGTGAGGCCTGGCAAGGGTTGGCTTGGCTTTGCCCAAACTAAAGTAAGGTCAACCTTTGCTAGGGTTCACCCTCACCCGACCATGTCTTGTCTTGTGGTAGGCAAGACTAGGTGACTCAGCCATTATTTTTGGATGTCAAAGATTTTTGGCCATTTCGGTTGAATAGATTCAATTGATAAAAAATGAATTTTTTATAATTCAATTGATAAAATTAAAAAATTTATGGTTAAATTGACAAAAATATAATAGGTTTAATATTTTTTTAACAATTTTCCTGTTATTTTACAAAGTATACACAGCATCTATTGATTGTGTAAATATTTTTTTTAATTCGACAATTGACCTAATAATTATCCATAACTTACCACGTCGAGGAGAAACTGAAAACCAGTAAAAGCCTCTTTTTCTCTTTTTTTCAGTTTTATTGTTTGCAAGCCGAAGCTCCAAAAGACGAGCCGATGAAAGTGGACCGGACCTGACCGGCCCCGTGTCGGCCAGAGAGAAAACCCTAATAGGAACAAAGCTATCCCGATAACCAAACACCCTTCGACCTTTTGACCGACTTCCCTCGCCGTCGGGAGGGGAGAGACTAAAACCCTGCGGCCCGCCGAGCAGCAGCAAGAGGAAGAAGTAGAAGAAGAAGAAGAAGAAGAAGAAGGGGAAGGAGGAGGAGAAAGAAGGAAGAAGATGGCGTATCAAGGAGGAGACCTGAAGTCGACCTCCATAAATGGGGTGAAGATGTACACAGTCTCCTCTCAGCAGCGCTCCCTCGCCACCTGGCTCGCTCCCAAGAAGCTCCGCGCCCTTCGCAAAGACAAGAGTATGATGTCCACCTCTCTGTCTCGCCCTCTCTTGATTTTCTTGGCCTTTTCCCTTTTTGGGTTTCGCCTGCTTTGTCCTGGCATGAGAATTTGAATTTAGTTACTTCAATCGTATTGTGATGGGTGGGTGAGGCTTGCATTGTGCTGATAGTGTGAGGCAGGAGGTTTTTGGTGTGGTATCCTGCTCGGATGACCGTGTGTGCGTTGAATTGGTGGAATTTGAGTAACGTGGTAATCTGAATTATTGGCCTGGAGGTCAGCTCAGCTGAATTCCTGATGGTGTAACTTCGCTTCGTTTGTGTGATCAGATTATATGCAAAGGGTGGAGTTGATACAGGACTTGAGGTTTGAAACCGCGACTACGAGGATTAAAGCAACCCCCGACGGGGAGTTTCTTATTGCATCAGGTTATATCATCGTTTCTTTCTTTAATTGCTTCTTCGAGGGAAGAAATTTGGAAGATTGTTAGAGGTACGAGACTTGATGTGTGTCTGATGTATTTCTGCAAAGCAGGTATATATCCACCTCAGATGAAAGTATATGAGCTAAGGGAATTGGGTTTGAAGTTTGAAAGACACCTGGATTCAGAGATAATTGATTTTGAGGTGCTTTTCGCCATCCCATCATATGCTAACTCTTGAACTGGTGAATTTTTGTGCTTGTTGTGATGTCTCTTTCTCTCTTTAGATACTTTGCAATCGGCTTTTATGGGTGACATTGCTCCAAAAATTCAATTTCTGCATGTTCTGCATTTTGAATACTTTTTTGGAAGCTTGCCATCCTTTATTGGAATGCACTCGTGCAAGTTCATAATCAATATTCTGTTTGGTCTCTTTCTGTGGACTGTTTCAAGTTGACAAAGGGTCAAGGAAATGCTACTGCATATTTCGTTCTGTGAGCTTGATAAAGTGAAACTTGACCAGAATCATCACTTCCCTGTCTCATGTTGAAGCTGTGAATTTCTTTCATAGTTTCATTTGTGGTTAATGGATTTTCACCTTGAGTTCCTAGAAGAATCATGGAATCATGGAATCATGGATCCAAGAAAACTAGCATATGGTTAAATTCTCTGCTAAAACATGATTTAGTTCTCTGACTTGTAAGGGTTCATTGGTTCTATATTTTCATGACTAGAAGGATAATGGCATCTTAGGCATCCATATGGCAATATTTTGTACAATGGAAAGTTGAAATTATTTCCACTTTGCTCTGTTTAATTACACGTTTGAAGTTTTTTTTTTTTTTGGATGTTAAGTGCTGGGATGAATTGTCTGAACAAGTTCTCATGTTGTGCAAATGTTGTGCTATTTTGCCTAGGTTTTGGGTGATGACTACTCTAAGCTCGCCTTCCTATGTGCCGATCGTTCTGTCGTTTTACATGCTAAGTATGGAAAACACTACAGCCTACGGATTCCAAGGTACTTCTTCAGTTCTTTACTTGTGCATCTGGTTTGTAGCTTCTGAAATTGTTATTGGCTGATTATACCTAAATGATCCGATTGTTAGCAGACATTGTAATTCCACGTTTTTAAGTCTTACACCTTTAGTTTTACAGTCAGTGCAAAGAATGTCCTTGCAATCTGGATGTTATTTACATTTTGGACTCACTTCTAGGCCCCTGCCTTAACTTGGAAAGACTTGGACCAAACAGAGACTTTTCCCGAGTCTTGTTTCAACATTTTTGATTCTTTCTTTTTCTAATCTTCTAACTTTAGAATTCTGTTATCCCTTCGGTTTGAAAGGAGACATCATAATCTGTCTTGCTGCTTTTGATTTGTCGCTTTTTCCATGAGATATGTCATCTTCTGTATGTAGCATTTTTAGAACGTACTTATCAATGTGGTTGATTGGAACTTCTTACTTATCGAAGACATCATACCAAGCATCTCAGGGAAGCCCCCTAGTTTTTTTAATTTCATCCTGACTCGAACACTCTGTCTTTGTCGAAATTGTACTTTCCTCCATATAAAAAACAGATTACTTTGGTCTGTGCCAGATCTGGAGAATTTCCTATCCCAAGTTGTTCCCCTTTTATGTTCCACGTAGGATAGTTCTTTGAGATGAGTTGCATTTTTGTAATTTGGAGAATATCTATATCTTTTAGGCTTTTACTATTGATGATGCATCGACGTTCTGTTTTTCGTGAACCATTTTGTTTAAAGTCACTTGTCTGGGTTTGTTATTTGCAGGATGGGAAGGGATATGGCGTATGATTGCTGGTCGTGTGACTTGCTATGCGCTGCATCTTCTCCTGATTTGTGCAGAATAAATTTAGAACAGGTTCTTGTGTAATTCTTCTTACTCTATGATGATCTATTGAGTTCTTTTTCTTTGTATTGTTGACGGTTGCTTGTTGTCCAACTATAGTTTGAGAAACGGGAAGTTTTTATTTTTCAACTCTAGATCTTGGCCAAATCTACACTTAAATGATGTAACTTCAAGTGTGTATGCTTTCGTGTGTGGGACCTTCGTGTGGAAGAAAGGGAATTCAATGATATTTTCAGCTGTTCAGAGTTCTATTATAACTTGGAAAATTGTCATCTGCTCAAAAGTTATGATGTCTTATGTTATTTGCCATATTCGTTGGTGCTTGTGAGAGGGATCCATTTTGTCCTTGCAATGATAAATCTCTAGGGACTATTCTTACTTATGAGGAGCTCATGCACAATGAGCAAAACCAACAACCAACACAAAAAGAAGAAGAGAAGAATAGGATAATTGATTTAACCCTTCTTTTTCCTGGTGACTATCTTTTCTTGTACTTTAGATGAATACATGGGAAATAATCATTTCAAATGTGGGGGGCAATTTTTTCCTGTATAATGATTTCAACTTCTAGCTTTTTCCCTGCAGGGGCGATTTCTCTCCTCTCTTAGCACTCAATCACCAGCACTGAATGTAGTTTCTCGAAGGTTGATATAGTAACATGTATCTTAAATTCAATATTTCCATCTAGTTATTGAATTTACACATATTGCAATGTGCTTTGGAGTTCACAAGGATGTTTTCATTTTCAGCAAGCTTCATGGGCTTGTTGCATGTGGTGGTGAAGATGGGGCTCTCGAATGTTTTGACTTGAGAATGAGATCTTCTGTTGGTAGGATAAATGCAGTTGCACCTACTGGAGACATTGACTCAGTAAGCCTGCTGCTCAGTTCTTACATTGTTCTCTAGAATTTTTCAACATGGAGCTGAAAATGAAACATGGATGTGTGTGGGGGAGTTCTTTCTTAATGCCAAATGCATGCAGAAGCACTTGCATCATTGTGTTTTCATCTCATGGAGAGGAGAAGTATTCTCATGTGTTTGCCTGACTTATAGGAGGTCACTGCTGTGGAATTTGATAGAGATGGGGGCTACTTGATGGCTGTTGGAAGTAGTGCAGGCAAGGTATGATGCCATTCTTACAATATTTCGCCAAACAGGCCTTTCCTCATTCCACCTTTTCGAAGTACTTGCTACTGTATTTTTGAAGCCATTTGCCATGCTCAAGCTCATGCATATTTTTCTCGAGGAACTTCTGTTATTACATTTAGACATTGAGCACCGCAAAGAACACGCTTGCATTGCACGTTACACTTTTCATAAAGTTTGTGTATTTGGTCAATGTCAAGAAACAGGAATGTTTTTGAGTGTGGTTAAGGAGATTGAGAGAGCTTTGGATGGTTTGGAGGGTGTTTGTAGATTTCTTTTCAGAGGCCTTTTATCCTGTAGATGGTTGAGTTACTAAATTACACGACCTTACCAAATACACATTTCAAGTAGAGCTAATCTACTTACTTGATAGTGGGAAATCTGGTAAGAAGGGACCAATGATTGTTTGACCTTATGAAAGACTCCAAGGGATTGGATGGAAGAGTCATGGTGAGGCTTATTTTGCTGGTGTTTACAGCATATAGGCACCAAATATTTAAATGGTGTACTGAGAATCAAAGTAAAAAGGGTCGATTCAGTCTGATTATCAAATCATGTTTGGTAAATCTCTATGATGACATTCATGCTCACTTTCTACTAGAGAATTTGGTATGGAGCCCTTGTTATAGATGGACATTTTGTGAATTCCTGAGTTGGCAACGTCCGCCTTATTTGGGGCCATACTTTGATTATACTTAGAGGTCCAAACTTTTATTTTACTGAAATAGAAATCTAATATCTTACTTATGATGCAGGTTATGATCTACGATTTGCGTTCCTCACTTCCCATACGAGTAAAGGATCACATGTGAGATTTCTCTTGGTTATACAAATGATCAAGTTTTGCCTCAGTTTGAAACGATCATGATTTTTCATTTTTCTTGATAACAAAAACGAAAGGTTATGTTCTGATGCAGGTATGGCAGTGCAATATTGGATATTAAATGGCATCGTACTCTGAATTCTGAAAACCCAAAGTTGATTTCTACTGATAATCATATTGTCAGGATTTGGGACCCAGAGACGGTATGAGTTGTATCCATGGGAAGCTATGCTTCTTATTTTTTCCTTTCCATCCATTCTTTGTATATGGTGTAAATCATTTAGGGTAAAAATTGCAGCTATTATTTCAATACTGTTACTGTTGTGTATTTAGCATGATTAAGTTATTATTAAGAGGACGACGCCTAGATTGACATATGAGTACATGTTTTCTCTATTTTTGCCTTTCCTAGTATAGTAAGACTGAAATTTGGTAATCAGAGTTTCTAGTTCAAAATGAATGCCACATGTCCTTATTTTTTGTCGCCACTATTGCTGTGCTCAAGTAGTATTTTTGGTATTTTCCAAAAGCAATGCAAAATTTGGTATGTTAATTTTTACCTGGTTCTTTAGATCTTTTGTTTAAAATGTCAATTCTTGAGTCTTGTTGCTGTTGTAGAATGAATTTTCAGAATGTATTCTTTGTCAATACTCCCTGTTGCAAGTTCATTTGAATTTTAACTGGTTTCTGTTGGATGTCAGGGTGATGGCATGACCAGCATTGAACCAACTGCTGGAGCAATAAATGACATATGTGTGTTCAGGGACAGTGGACTGATGTTACTGGCCTTGGATTGCAGCCAAATACCCTCTTATTTTGTACCTGCTCTTGGACCTGCTCCTAAGTGGTGTGCTTATCTTGAAAGTTTGACGGTCTGGTTCTAAAGTGTTATTTGCTTCTAGTCTATTTTATCCTTGGTGAGTACTATGGTTTTATTCAAGATTTTCCTTTTATAGGAGGAGCTTGAGGAGGGAGGTCAAACAACTATATATGACGACTTCAAATTTGTAACAAAAGAGGACCTTGAAAAGTTGAATTTGACAAACTTGATCGGCACAAACCTTCTAAGAGCTTATATGCATGGATTCTTTATTGATCACCGTCTTTACAAGAGAGTGAGTCCCATCTCCTCTTTACATCAATTGAATAGATCTGATGCATTGTTGCTCTAATTACTCCAATTTCATGCTCTAAAATGCTTTATTATGCTGCAACTTTTCTTTTGGTCATTTACCATGGATCTTGCATGAAGGGGAAAATGTTCTCAACATTTGTTTGAGTGAAGTACTGCTTCACATGTCATTTTAGGTTGACATCATCATGTGTCACTCTGTTTGCATGGGAACATGCATATATAGGCACTTTTCCACTTATGTGTATGCGTAGTCATTTAGGGTTATCCAGAAATGTTTCAAAATTACTCCCTATCGAGTTTATATATGCACAAAAAAATTATTCAGAAGAATTGGGCCTTATTTATAATTGGATTGTTTTGATAATTCAGAGAATTTGGTTGGAAAAAGGAAATGAAATATTGATTATGCTGATTTCAAAATTTTATTTTTTGATTATCGTTAAACAATTGTGTTCTTGTATCTAGTGTAGGGGATGTTCTCCTTTTTATTGCTGATGACATGATGTCACGATGTTATACTTTATGCATGTACTATTGCAGCCTGTGTTGCTTTCAGTTACGCATTATGGGAGGAGAAAAACCCTACTTCTTAAGTTCTTAAATTTCCTTGCATGTGATTGAGTATATCTAGACTTTTTGAGTAATGAGTAGATCATTATCGATAGAGATCTTTTAGAGAAAATATCAATACAAATCTTTTTCTCAATATATTTTGAAACTGCAGGCAAAGGCATTAGCAGATCCTTTTGCATATGATGCATATATAGAGCAGAGAAAGAAAGAGAAGTTGGAAGCTGAACGCGCCTCTCGGATCACGGTTAGTAAATGCAAGAATTCCTTGCTTGTTTGCATATGATCTCTGTAGCTATGCAGCCTCATCTTAGCTTTTTGCATTAATGGGGATTACACAGCAGATCTGGCTCCAGAAGTTGTTGGAAGCTTTTGAAGTGTAATTGGTTTGACATGGGCAAATGCTTCCTAGTCAGCCATTACCTTTCGAGTAGTAATCATTTAATCTAATTGATTATTGTTTTTTGTTGCAGATTAAAAGAAAATTACCTAAAGTTAACAGGGTTCTTGCTGCTCGTCTCCTTGAGAATGATGAAGCTGAAAATGAGAATAAAGAAAGTGATGACAATGAGTCCAAGAAAAAATCAAAGAAGAAGAAAGGACTTGACGGTGAAGTTCTTAAAGATGAAAGATTTTCAGCTATGTTTGAAAATAAGGTAAGGAAAAGTTTAAAATGCCATAGTGTGCTAAATGTTTTGCTGGTGCTGAGGCTTTTGCACTTTCCCATCTGGTTCCCAATTTTGCTTCAGTAGATTTTGCATGGTCTGATGCTGATGACGAACCGATTACTCTTTGGAGAATAAGTAGTGTACATACGCACTTGTACTTATATCAACATGTGTGTGGATATACATTTATACTTTTGGAAGTTGCCAATGGCTTGGTGTCGTGTTGTCATGTTAAAATTGCAAAATCTAGGATGTTAGGTTTCAAAAGTTATGCTTAGGTTTCAAAATTGCTTATTGAAATTTGATATACTTTGATTGTTTTCCACAGGACTTCCAAATTGATGAACAATCACAAGAGTACATTTCCTTACATCCAATGTCTTCCAAGAAGGAACCATCATTGGTTGAGGAGCATTTTGAGCCTGTTGATGTGGAGGATGATGATGGCTCAGATTATTCTGATGCCTCTGCTGAGTCTCAGGCATCAGATGAAGAGCCTGATTTTGATAAGGATAGAAGCAAAAAGAAGTCTCATGTTCCAAGGTAAAGTTTCTCCATAGCCAATTATGGTTGATGTGGTGGATGGTGCCTATTATGTTGTAGAAAATGGGAAGAATTAATGTTTCCTCTTTACCTGGTGTGGGCATCCTATGGATTTTTGTGGCATGCATGTATATTCTTAAATCTGCAGGCTAGAAAAAACACTGGAAGTGAACTGGGTGACTCACTGGATTGTGTGTTGGGATACATGAGATTTTTTTCTTCCTTTTCTTTTATGGCTAATATTTTCCTTTGACGAATTGTAGATTATATGAAGTTAAGGATGAGCGTCACGCAGAGGCATTCTTCAACCGTGTGTCACTAGCAAAGGAGGACTCTCTTCCATTGGGAGAGAGGGTGGCAGCACTCCAACATGACCAGCGCACTCCTGGTGTTCCAAAAGATGTCAAATTGGGACCTGGAGGGTCCAGAGAAATATCCTTCATTTCCAGAAGCTCAGCTAAGTATGTAGAAGACGAGGAGGACAGAGGTCCCCGGCATGAAAATAGGAGGGGAATTCAACCACTAGGGTTGAAGTCGGATAGAGGAGGCTTTCCCAGCAGAGGGAGAGGACAGCGTGGGAGAGGAAGTGGGAGAGGAAGAGGAAGAGGAAGAGGAGGTCGCTGGTAACTGATACAGTGGTCTCTCTTTGTATCCATTTTTCTTCTTTTTGTATTATGTAGCATTCTAAATTAGTTGATGAGGCATACAGATGACCGGTTACTGAAATTGTGGTACCTATTTTTGTTGACTCACTGGATAGAGGATTACTCTAGATCTGGGTGCTTTGGGAGTTAAATTTTCTCCTGTTTAGGGGCATTGTAAGGTAATGCAATTTCATGTGACAGAGTAATGGTTGGCTCCAAGAGAACTTATATTTCTCAAATGCAATTCGAATGCAATTTTTGTTTTATGGTTACCCTAAAGTGCAATTTCTATGAAGTCCTGACGTGTAAAAGGTCAGTCCATAATGGGTCTGGATGATACTTGTCATATTCATGAGGATGGTATATATGCCAAACTGAATTTGGACTATGAAAAGTTACAGGATATGGATTCATTATGTCCTTACGTTGTCATTGTATTATTTAATGTTAAGGTATCCTTGGAATGCTAAATATGGTGCGACAACATCCAATGTTGACTTATATATATATATATACTATACTCAAAATAATTCCTCCGAGCTTATGCGTGGTGTGGCGATTGATGCCCGTGAATTATGGTGACAAGCTCGTTTTGTGCTCGTGTTTTCGTGTGCGTGGCTTGCGCAATTTACAGGTCACTGTTTTTCTTTTTGCTTTTCTTTTAACAAAAGAAAGAAAAAGGAAAGCTGAAGAAATATGATGCGCGATTTACATCTAATCAAATCACCATCCCAATAGTTTAGTCCAAGTCAGATATCGTATCATAAACTAATTGAAACGTATGCATTGAGGATTATACATATATTCTGTAAGGATGGTATCCTCATAATTGAATTGAATTGAATAACCCATTAAACAAAACCATAAATTGCACTCAATCATGAGATAGAAAAAAATTAAAATCTGTCAAGTTGAGGAGAGGAGAGAGAGAGAGAACACAAGAAATATTTTACCAAAATAATGGAATGAAAAAGGCTCACAAATAAACCAACATGCATATGAATATGCTAATATGTGGTTTGTATTGTACAATTTAATACAAAAACTCAAACTAATAGGTGAAAATAGATTACATACATAAAAAGCATATAAACTTCATCATTAAGCAAAGTAAATATTCTCAAAACCCCCTCTCATGTGCAAGCTGGGTTAGGAATATCATGTGAAATTTGAATAATGAGAATGTATGCATATGTAAAAATAGCATAACCTAGCTCTAAAATCATGTGAAAAAAATTCAACCTAAAATAGTAAACTCATAAGTGGAGGCGTGTTTGTATGGCGTATGTTTAACCAAATAAATCAAGAAAAAAGGGCTTCTTTCATCTCACAATAATGTACAAACAGTAGAATAATGAATAGGAGGGCTCGTGTATGGACAGCAACAGAAGTGAGCACAAGAGGCTTAGCCACACAAGCCCACGAGTCCTGCACACACTTAAGGTACACATATGCACGCAATTAAATTTTGTTCAAAAGAGAAAAAAATTTCCATCTTGCTGATGTCACGGGCCTTTACTAACCCTATTATTCCCGAGAAGATAGGGAAATCAGTCGTCTTGCTCCAATATATTATGCAATCAATCTTTAGCTGAGGTCCTTAATGGGAGTTTCTTTATAAACAAGTCATGGTCATCTCACCTTCTTATAGAACTAAAATTTTCAAGAACCTCAAAAGGAGTAATACATCCCGATGTCGTCTTTTCCTCCTTGGGGTTGGCCCTCAGAGGATTCCACGAGCCACGAGCAAAAGAGCTACATACACACAGATGCCTACACTTGCTATTCACCACCTCTTCTCCATTTCCCCTACTTAGCACCACATACACCGTCTCCTCAGGCGGAGCTAGCGTCCGTTCCACTCGATATCCCGTCTGGAGGGGCAAAAATGAAGCCACGATGGTCAAGAAGCTAAACCACAACGCCAGTGAGCGTGATCGGCGGAAGAAGATGAACGGGTTGTACTCCTCGCTCCGTTCGCTGCTTCCGGCCGCTGACAAATGGTAATTATACTAATGCTATTAGTCCTATATCTATGAGGGAGTTGTCGAAAGCTTATGTTTTATTTCCTCTTTTTGGATACACTTTGCCAAAATTGAAAACAGTGATGAAGTGTAATAAAAATTAGTAGCTGGTGGACATTTTGTAACCACAAATAACCCTAGTTTCTTTTCTCCAAATCCTTTATTTTATTGTGTATAAATTCATGTTCTTGATCTTCTTTCCTGAAATTCGGATCTTTTAAGGCTTCAAACGGATTCTTTGACCTAATACCAGCATGTTGTTCGACTTCATTGTGTGTTTTGTTTATCTAGAAAAGAACATCTAGATGTCTCAAATTTTGTACAACTCTAAATTTTAAAATTTTTCGAGCAATCATTCTATCACCACTTTCATAAAACAACAATCATGTAAGTGTTATTATTGATTTGAGATGCTAGAAATCCGATGTGGCAATATTCTAAGTCGACGGTGCATGCTCATTGGCACAATGAGCCTGCATGAATCGATCTAACGCTACGTATGGTAACTATTCTATTTTTACTCAAGAACTATTTTTCTATTCTAGATTTGTTTCTAGAATAGAAATCCATTTAGTAAAATAATTTCATTTTTTATTTCCGAAATATATTTATATTATAGAAATAGGTTTGGAATAGAAATCATAAATAATTTTTTTTTTTTACATTTTTATTTCTATTCTAGAAATAAAAAATTGTTTCTTTCTTTTTTATTTTTCATTCAAAGGAGTTTCTTGTTGTCTACCTATCACCGCCACCCCCGGTCACCGGCCGTTGTTGCTGCCGGTCATCGGTTGCGTGGTCGGCGGTGGCGGTTGTCGATCGCCGGTTGCTGGTCGTCAGTCGTTGTTGCCCCCTCCCCCTGCTGCCATCGTTTGGGAAAGAGAAATGTTTTTCATTATCAAAGAATTTCTATTTCAAGAATAGAAATTTAGTGTCGATATCAAAAGTGTTTTTTTGTTCAGAAACTCATCCAAGGATAGAAATAGAAGAATCTATTTCTTTTCTAGAAATCAATTTCTGGTCATAATTGTTATCATTTGCGCATTAAATGACGTCATCTAGCACATTGCTGCCCCAAATTCAGCCTTTTATTCAAATCCTAACCTCACAATCGTTGATTTGGGGAAAAATTCAGCCTCTTCCTCAGATCCTAATCTCACGACCAAGGATTTGGGCAAAATAATAGCTAAAATATGCAATGAAGGCCTGCTACTTCGTTAGTGTGATTTTGTTTCACTGGAATTGAAATTTATCCGCTGGAATTTTGAGGATGGACAGTAACAGAGACAAGCGATGAGAGTAAACAAGGAGCCTTGAATAAAATTCAGATTTTGGGAAAAAGAAATCTAGTGAAACATGTTCAAACTAAGAGAACAAGGCACAACTAATGGTTGGTGGTGACGATAGTGGCGAGGGACATGACGGCGAGGCAAATGATGGGTGGGAAGGAGATGAAAGTTGAGGGAGAGAAGGACGACGATGTTGCCCTTCGAATGCCCATGGTGGAGAGGCGGGAGGCGAGGGAGTTGATGAAGCGCCAAAGCTTGGTAAATGGGACGTGGATGCTGGAGGCGGCGTCGATGAAGGCGGTGGAGCTGCGGCGGGAACAGGAGGAAATGAAGGTGGTGACGTTGAGGGAGAGGTTGGGAGGAGGGGGATGGGCTTGTGCTGGCTGTTATAAGGTGGAGTCGGAGCTGGATAAATCATTTATGGGGTCGATTTGCAGTGGTTTGGTCGCCATTGGAGATGAATCGTAACTTTAGGAGAGCTTAAGTTTCAAGACAAGACAAGCTCTCGCTCTTCCTCCCTCTCTCTCTCTCTAAGATTGGTCTGTTCTGGGATTAGAGAGAGGAGAGATTGAGTTTTAAGAGCCAAGTCATTGTCCGCGTCCGACTTTCTTTTTTCTGAGAAGGCCACCTAAACATTAAAATTTTTAAAAAAAACCCAATTAAACAAATTGTCGGAATTTGTCGAGGAGGCAATTAAGTGATTGTTCTTTTACTGATGTGGTATTGAAGTAATTGGTCGAAAAGTTTTAACATTAAAGTGATCATTGTATGAAAGTCATGACATTTCTAGTATCTTTTTTCCTTTTTTTGTTGATAGTTGCTTCAACTTCAAGTCACTGCATACTCAATTTATCTCCACATTTAGGTACTAGAGACAATAAAAAAAACACCCAGAAATTCTGGTTTTAACATAGTTTGATCTCATTCCTTTTCCTTCAGAAAAAATTAAGTATCCCGACAATGGTGTCCCGAGCGCTGAAATACATACCGGAACTGCAACAGCAAGTGGAGAAACTGACTCAAGAGAAGGAAAAGCTGTTATTAAGAATTAATGCTACCCGAGATGGAGATTATTGCACTAATCACCAAGAAATTAGCAAAGGAAAAGGTTTCCTTGAAAATTTGGTGCCTTCCATCTCCACGACTCGTTTGAATGAGAGTGAGGTTGCAATTCAAATATGCACCAGAAAGGTTATGAGTCATAAGACTGTCGATTTTCTGAGGTCTTGCTTACCTCGGATTATCATGGCTTTGCTCTAATAAGCTCTTCGACCATCGAGTCATGCAGAGGAACAAAAACAACCTTCTACAATCTACACGTTCAGGTACTTTACTTTCGTCAATGACTCATTATTTTCTTGGATTACATTTAAACTTACAGAATATCATGAAATGCATAGTGTATAGATGTATTAATGACGTGCGTGATGATTACTTGAAAAATGAAGGTTGAGAGACGCAGGGGGATGGAGGGCGAGGCTTTGAAGGAGAAGCTGTCAAACTTCCTGAGGCAACTTGGGAACCGGATAATGTAAAATAGTTTATCCTTTAGTTTTGAACTTAATGTCAAAAGAAAGCTGCAACAAATTACTATCAATGAAGCCTTTCAACTTGGTTCTTTATCAGGCATTTCTACACATCCTGTGTGTACTCTGAGAAAGTCTTCGAGCATTTCTTTTTGCCTGGTTCGGCGAGCTTTAGATGATAGTGAGTGTAGACTCTTACTACTTATTTTGCTTTAACCGAAAAGAACTCCCTCTTTCAGTCCGAGCTACGTACGTTAAAGCTAATTGAACGCATTTTAAAACAAGGTGATGATGAGATTTACCTTAAAAAAAAACGACAAAAGAGGGACTAAAGTAGTAGTGTTCATACAAATAATCCGCACTATCATATAATTAGGGGAATAGTACTTGGGGGAGATTGTGTCATTGTGGAAGATCTCTTCCACCAAACATTGAGTGGTGTATTCTCTTTTATATCGATGTTCTAGACATCATGTTTTGTCATGTTTGACTAACCTCAGTCTAATATACAAATACTATGTTTTTGTATGTAGATATATGTAAAAAATGAATATGATGATCTTCCTATCCATATACACACATATGTCCCATGTCCTAACTTGGGAAATGCCACTATTTAGAACTAATGAATACAACAAAGCATTTTAATTGGGGAAGTAAGGAATAATGATGCGAATGAGAAGAATATAGAATTCGTGCATGGTTTGATAAACATGCAATATATATGCTATAGCTTCCTCAAGAGAAAATCTATATTTCCCAGGATTGCATGTAAATGCTTCTGGTATTATGGGGTTTTGTGCATATGAATTGCCCTGTAGTCTTGTCTCGTCTCCCAAACACGGAATATTGGGTAAATAGATGGCTGGTTTTGCATATTCATTTGTTTTAAAACTAATTTTTATGTAGATGGTTTCAAAGTAAGAATGAATGGTGAGTTTATTTTTGACACCTAAATTTTGATTGATCATTAATAATTTAATGCACAAAATTTAGGGATTGATTTTAACTCTTGAACAAAAATATTAAAATTAAATTACATAGCATATAGTTTTAGAAATATTTATTATTATTGCATTTGCATTGGACCATTGACGGATGGGCTCCAGTTGATGGTTCTAAGCTTTAATTTAACGAATTGGACGAAACCCACAGCAAGAGAGAAATTTGGCTAGACCCGTTAAGGAGTGATGAGTTGGAATATGAGAATATTTATGAGGAAATTCACATTATTCTTCTAATATTTTATATTCATGCAATATATACACCGCAGAATATATTTCTTGAAAAAAAAGGTGTCGGATGAAATATTGAAAAAATATTACACGTGGGATACGTATTCTTTGGGCAAGAATAGGCAATATGCAGGCTTCGTTCGTTTCACGGAAAATAACTTCCAGGAAAATATTTTCCGGATTTTCTGACTTTAGTTTCATGTAAAATAAATTCATTGGGGAAAACATTTTCCATGAAAGAAAAAAAGTCTTCTAAAGTGAGGGAAAATGTTTTCCACTTTTCAAGTTGGGGAAAACTTTTTCCAAACTCACTCTCTCCTATTTCACACCCCCTATTAGTCATCACTTCTTTCTTTTACATTTTTAAATCAAAATTTTAAATTTTTTCATAAATTCGAATTTTTTTGTTATTTTTAATAAAATTGATTTATTATTATTATTATTATTTTTTCTGTCTTTCTTTTTGCTGTTTTTCTTTTTCAGCCAGTTGCCGACCACGACAACGGCCGGTGACTAGCGACAGTGAGCTGAGCTCGTCGATCTGGCCTTGCCAAACGGCGGCGAGGCTTGGACCTCGCAGATCGGGGACGCCCAAGTGTCGCTAGATTGCGGCGAGACTCGGGCGTCGCTAATCTAGCGAGACTTGAGCCTTGCCACCTCGAGCTCGCCTCGCTGGTGAGCTGATCGGGCGAGCTCGTGTCATGGCCCAAAAAAAGAAGAAATAAATTAATAATCAATTTTAAAAAAATAATAAATAATGATTTTAAAAAATAAAAATAATGATTTTAAAAAATAAAAATAATAAAAAAAATTTGAAAAGAGTTTATAAAGTAAAATATCTTTCCAAGTGAATAGCGGAAAATATTTTTCACTTCAAAATCAAGTTTTATCTGAACATCGGAAAATAATTACGTTTTTCTGGAAAATAGCTTCCTAAAAAATATTTTTCAGAAAAGTAACATTTTTCGTGAAATGAACTGGAAAGAAGATATTTATCATTTTTTTTCTTAAATACCATAATCCTCTCACCTATAAAAAGGGGGACACAATTGAGAGAAAAGGAACCCCGGCCCTTGAGAGAGAGAGAAGAGAGAAAGTCCTCTCTCGGCTGAACCAAGGAGACCCACGTCGCGCGAGACCCCTTGCCGTGACACTGCACCCAAGCCACCTGAGTTGCCATCGCTGCACCGCTCTCGCTGCGTCGCCCCCAGCAGCAACAACAGACCTGCTGCCGTGACCTCACTGATACAAGCTGCCAATCTGGTGCCGACCTCCTACTGTCGTGTCCGAGCCACGACGATACCACTCGTACCAGTGACGCTAGAGCTTCTTTCCTGACGAAGTTGCTCCCCTTGACCTGACTTCGAGGCTCGTTATGCCGACGCTGCTTCACTGAGACAAATCCTGTCCCGACACCACTCAACTGCGCCGGTCCCTGCTACTCTGGCCGTGACGTGCACCGCCATCGAGCTCTTGCTGAATTCGTGGCCAACCGAGGGGTGTTGCTTTCTACTTTTGCAGGTTGTCTAGAGAATTATTCTCGGCTGAGACCCATCAAAGAGCGCTTTTCTACTGAGTGCAGTGCCAAGAATTCCAAGGAGTTGTCTCATTGCCATCACCACTCCAAAAACCGACGAGAAACCAGCAGCCCGCATAGCATCCACTCATCATTATTGCATCCAATTTTGATTTTACATGTCTTTGATTTCGTCCAGTGAGCACTAAGCCTCCACCGTGAGTCCCCCATTGTGCCGTGAAGTCCACCCGCGGCGTACAAATAGTACATGAAGTCCTCCTTGTCCGTGAATATTTGTCACCGTGACTAGTGAGCTAGCCGCGATCTGTTGCCCCCACGCCATCGGCTTCCGCCGAAGCCACCATCAGGAACCGCGCCGATCCACTGTTCACGAGTAGTTGGAAGCAAATATTTAGATTAGGTAAAAAAATCTTGTTTAATTTTTTTTTCAAATATTTTGTTTTCTTATTTGAAATATTGTTAATGCATGTGATGAAATTTACGATATATTATCATGTTCACAATATCGAATATTCTTTTAAATTAAGAAATTTTCATAATTTCACAATGTGCATATGATTGTCAGTTCGATTTCATGCCCAAATTATGACTCGCAATCGCACGAAAAAAAATCGTCAATTCGATTTCACGCTCGAGATATGATTTGCGATTTTCTAAAAATTAACCAATATGATCTCAAGTTTGAGATACAATTTGTCAATTTATTAAACTGACATGGATGGATGGTATTTTACGTGATTTGGTGTTGTGCTCGATGTAAATGTGATTTCTTTCTATATTTGCCTGATTTAAATTATTATTTTTAAATAAAACTCCAAAAAGATTAGACAATAAAATAGAGTAGATTCTTTTTAGATAATATTGCATATTTAGGGTAATTTCTTATTCCGAATTTTTTAAATAAAAATCCAAAAATATTGCTTTAGATTAAATTTAATTCCATTTCCTTAATTAAGATTGCATGTTTAATTATTGGGCAATTTTAATTTCGAATTTCATAAAAAAGAAGAAAAAGAAAATATAAAAAAAATCATGTGTGTCACATAGAATTAGGTCATCACTTGCGTGTCATCTAGTCATTGCATATTTAGAATCATTTAAATGTGTTCACATTAGGATAGTTGCATCTAACATTGTTCTCATCATCTCATTAGGTCATATAATTTGCATATTGCATGTCATTTTAGACATTTTAGGCTTTATTAAATAAGAGAAAATCCAAAAATTTCAAGTGATTGTGTGTTAATTAGAAATCACTTTTAGGTTGATGTGATTTTTTAACTAATATTGCAGATGCTTTTGTAGCTTCAAGGTACGTAATTTTCTCCCTTTTCTCGCAATTTATTTAATGTTTTAATCATTGAGTGTCGAATAATGGTTGCGCATGTATTTGATCACCTTACATGTTAGAGAGTAGGTTAAAATCAATTCAAATTGCCTACAAATCATTTTTTTTTAAATAAAAGAGAAAATGTACTGAAAGGGCATTAGATAAGTCTAACGTAATCAAGTCATCGATCCCATAGTCTCTGGTTCATAGGAGTATTGTTTGGGTTTCTAATCAACTCACCAAAAATAGATTAGTGGCGACTCATAATTTAAAATCATTTGCATACTAAAAAATTGAATTATGGGTTGCGAATTGGTATGGGCTTGGGAGAGCCTGAGCTAAGTTTAGGCTTAGTAATTCATTAGTCAAACCCTAGGTGGTCCACTCGAGGTGAGGTCGTGACATTTATAAATACAAGTTTCTAGTCCATGCCTTATAATGCCTAATTATACATGCATCTAGACTTCAAGAGGTGTAATAATTGGATGAACACTATAACGTATATAAACTTGACCATAGATAGGTTCAGTAGAACTCACAATTGTAGGAGTTTCTATAGCAATATTTAATTAAGCTTTGAACATTATTACAAACCCTCTAGTATGTATAACAACTTCATTTGTCGTCGGAGAGGAAACTATTAAAAAAATATATGCCAATTTTGTAAAATAAGAAACCTCTATGTGTCATGCCCCCTTTTCTCGGAGGTCAAGCTACGGGTTATTTTGTGACATCACAGGATTTGTCGCCGTCCCGAATTCATTTATCTCATGATTATGCACATGGGGAATGTGTAACAATGCAATTTCCCCGACACACAAATAATATGGGAACGTGAGATACGTCACAACTTCCACTATATTTTACATAAGTGGTGGGAGGTGCACGGCTATTTTTGGCCTTATACATTTATATCAAAATTGGGCCGACTTACAACATCAAAAGCCAAGGTTTCCCTATCTCTGCTATGGAGGTACTAACCCAAAATTTGGGAACCCTATTACTATTATTAGTCGGTATGTATAAGTTTAGTCCGAGTCTTCGGACGGGTCATCCTCATTGTCATGGCTAGGAATATCAAAACCTCAGAGCGATCCAACCCAAGCTCCCTTGTACCATCTATATACCATGCTTCAAAATATATTGACACTAACTCATCTAGTCCCTTCTCAACCCAAACAGTTGATGTGAGTTTCCAATATGTTATGTCTGTTTCTACATCTATAATGTCCGTATATGATGCATCAATTTTCACAGAACATCCAAAGTAAATTGTGGCAATTCTTTCTAAGTACCTATAAGAAAGCATGGGTGAGTACTTGGAATACTTAGTAAGCATAGTCCTTACCTTTGACTAGCACATCACAAAATCATAAACTCCAGTCAAGCATCTCATGCAAATCGTGTCGAAGGCAAATCAATTGCAAAGATGCAAGCATGCTTCTTGCACATGAAATTGGCAATTCTTGCTATGCTTCATGAACATGATGCATGCCATGAGCTTATGCACTTCTAGCCTTTCTTCTTTACTTATGCATGCCATGTTTATTAATTTTTCTCTTGTGCTTGGGACTCGAACCCAAGTCTTCTTGGAGTTGTTTGGGGACTTGAACCCAATTCAATTTGGGCTTTTTAACTGGGCTTCTGGCTTTTTGCCGGCTTCTAGGACTCAAACCCAATTAATATCTTGGGACTCGAACCCAAGTCTCTTGCCAGCCTTTAGGACTCAAACCCAGTTAATATGCTAGGGACTTGAATTCAAGTCTCTAGTCGGATTTTCTTATCTTTTCTTATATTTGCTTGAGCACCTATCTTCTTTCGAGGGTGTGCTTAAGCCTCATGCACATGCCATGAAATCACGAATTCTCTTGTCAATAATAACATGAATGAGCCTAAGCCCAAGGTTCCGCTTGAGTAACAAACATGGAGGAACCCCGCACCAATCCAAGGTGTGAACTCGGTATGCCTCAATACTGAATCATATCTTATGACTATGGGCGAATCTCGACTTGTATCGAACAAAAGCAATGAACCATCACTTCGTTTCATTTATGGAAGAATCCAAATACATGAAAAAAGCATAGAATACATCCACATCAATCAACCTACCCTCGGCTTGTTCGAGAGAGTTTCCTTAGGGTCGATGATATCATGAACAATACTAGAAAAAAAGGAAGAAACTATACTTACCTGGATAACCCTCAAACTAAGAGTACAAATTAGAGGAGTGAGCGGTTTGCTTGGGAAGCCGAAAAGGAGAGAGAGAGAGAGAGAGAGAGAGAGAGAGAGAGAGAGAGAGAGAGAGAGAGAGAGGCATGGGATGAGGAGGGCAACCAAGAGAGTGAGGGAGGAGGAAATGGATGGCAAAAGGGTGAGGAATGAAGAGATCTCCTCCTATTTATACTACTTGGTGTCATCATTATTGGTCCAAGTGGTCCTTTTTGAAGCTTCCCAGTGGCCCGCCAAAAAGTGCTAAGTGGCAAGTCTATCCCACCAATAATTGGACCAAATGCATTATTTGGTGGTCTAAGTTCATAGGTGTCATCAATGACGGCCCGCCTTGCACTTTCTCATTGGACCATGTGTAATCTGTCACTAACATATCCTCCAAGATATATTTGACCCTAATCATAAGCTTTGAAAAGTAGGAGACAAGCGTTTTCTAATATCATTAATGAGGGCTTCTAGAGAATTCTTCTCTTTTATCATTTTCTTCATTAAGAAGGCGGTCTGGAGAATTCCATCATCCAAGTTGGTTCCAAGGATGGAAAATGGATCATATGACACATCTCGGAAAACCAAATCACATATGCCCAAGGTCTGGGCCTTGTGCCTCAAACTCGCCCAAACCATTCTTTGGGTGGCAATTCGGCCATAGAGGGCCGGACCTTAGGTCGGCTCAATGGTCGGCTCAATGGTCGGCCCTAGTTGGTTCTAGGTTTGGCCCTTGGGTGGTCCCTAGGCCCGAGCCTAATGCGATTTTACCCTTTATTTCGGTCCTTGGTCCTTGAGTCAGTTTAATGCCAATTCCAAGGCTACCCATGGCCTAACACTAAGCTAAGGCATCCATAACCTTAGGAATTATGATGGGATAGGCCCCGAGATAGACCCAGCTAAGCTCCTCCTATGATTCATATGTATGGTTCATGGTTGGTGCATTACTAATCCACGGTCGGACATCACCAATTCGAGATTCATTTTTGATCACTAAGAATTAAATAGGGAATGATGCATTTTCGGTTGGATGATGATCATTTTTGGTTAAGTCGGATCGTCCATGTATTGGTGCATAGTCGGGCAGAATCACTTGTGGCCAGGCGTTATGACTGGTTGAATCGACCTATGACCATACGCCGACCCAAAATCATCCGATGACCATTTCTCGTGATCCAAAAGTCATCTTACGAGTTGGTAATTCAATCCCATCGATATGGTTAGTAGACTTTTCACGGCCAATGTCTCGACCAGTTCATGACCGATCGATTGATCGGACCATGATCGATTCTTGATTCTTATCGATCGAACCAATCGATCCATGGTTAATGGCCCATGATCGACTCATTCAGAACCTTATAGCTAATCCTTACGGGGTCGATTTCGAGGGTGTTACACTATAAATTGCTCAACTAACATAGAAATGAAAGAGCTGGCACTTGATGATGAAAATGTTAAGGAAATTGGAAAGAGGTTTCACTATCAATTGTGAAGTAAAAAACCCAGGGCATCTCTTCATAACCACCGCTCAAGCAGACCAACAGCAACCATACATATACCATAGCCAAAACACAACTAGCTCACATATCTAGGGCCAACAAACAATTAAACAGCTGGTTCACATGCAATCTTACCCGGTTATGTCATACCTTGCACGATATATGTTGTAAACTAGTATTAACGGGGTGAATAGGTGTAGTAGAACTTTATACGCAAGTAATAACAATCTTTTGCAATCTATAAACTGAAATTAAATAGAGAGAGTAGAGAAGATTGCAAACACAGTTTATAGTGGTTCGACTTTTGACAAGCTTACGTCTACTCTCCAGGCGATTAGCCAATAGGCTGGATTTCATTATATGATCAAAGGTGATTACACACTCTTGAGTGTTAGCACTCGGTGATGATGAGTCCCACAGAGTCACTCTTCTTGGTAATTCACTAGGATCACTCAATTATGCACTTTTTCAAACAACTAATCAAGAATTGAATCAGCCATGGAATATATTTATCCACTCTAGTCTCCAAGGTCTCATCCTATCCTTATATACTTTCCAAGCCACACTCGACCATTGGCTCTTTCCTTGAGAGTTTTGTCTTCCTTTTCCTGGACAGACTTTATAAGGCAAGTCTTTTTGACCGTTGGAGGTAGATTAGATCCCCTTAGATTCTGTTCGCCCATACAATTAGAATCCGGGCTTCCATAAGTGTTCCATTCTTCTTTGGAAGTTGTCCGTTGATTGATCATGCTAATCAGTTTGATACAACATAATCAATATAAATAAAGTAAGTGAAATACTTGACTGTTGGTGATCTTATCCTGTAATTTTATTCTGAGTCTGACAAACTCAAGTTCTGAGTCTGCTTAAGATTTTCGTCTGGTACAGTCAAACTCAAAATCTGCCAGACTGAAGTTCACTCAGAATCTGCTTCATCCAGACTCAAAAGTATATGTTAGTAGCCTTTGATTTATTTTGTCATCTTCAAAACATCATAAGGGATTTTCTTAACAATATACACTAACACAATACAATCAATGCATACTACCATCAAATGATGCATTCGATCAATCACATATGAGTCGCATCGCAAGTGATATCACTTGACCATTGCCACACCTTGCACGTTATCAATTCAAGCATGCCACAAGTAGTGCAACAAGTTTATATATAATCGGAACCAATGATGCCATGTTTCTCATGTGTTCCTGCACCCACACGAATTTCAATTATTAACGCCCCTCAGGGCCACAACCGAACTCCCATCGGTGTCTATTGGCATAGTCAAGCATCACCCTCTCCCATGAGGCGAGGCGACGTCAAGGGCTCTCTCCCAAGACGGTATTCCCGAAAAAGCATGGGCTCGGCCTCTATCGCGGCTCCACATCATGACTCCCATTGGGATTCTGACTGTCAAACTATCATCCCCCAAATTTCGCCCGGGGCGACGGGTTCAATTTAGTGATCGTGCAAGTATATCATCACAATCCACTTTTATCTTGAACATTAGCCAATGCATATATGATACGTGCTTGCATGAACAATCCATTAAACATATGCAGTCTCAATTGCATCTCTAGAAAATCAGTCAGTTTCCATGTCCCTCGAACAAGCATAATCCCCTTTTTATACTCCCACGCAATTCATGCAAATGCCCATGCATTTACACTATCAATTCACATCATATGATCAAACCATGTGCATTTAGACAAATTTTCGCTTATAGATGAATAGTGTCATGTGAATAGTGTGTGTGAATAGTACTGTGTGAACAGTACAATATGAACAATACATCATGAATAGTGAAATTTCAAAATTCAATAATTAATAAATTAAATTCAAAATTCAATAAAACAATAATTAAAGTAAGGAAATCAATCATTTAAGGCTAAACAAGTTTAACCCCCTTAAACTTCATTTAATAAACATTAAGCAAAATTAATCTAAACTAATCCTAACCATCTAACTAACTACTTATCTTAGCTCTAATACATCTTAATTAATCCCCTAAACTAGGTTAATGCTAACTAAACCAACCATAAGTAGGTTTAGGCACTAATCGATGGATTAAGATGAAAACTCACTCGTTAAATGGGTCGAAGACACGGGCGTGGTGGCGATGGCAGAGGCTATGCATGGGGACCTCAACCATGACAATCCAAGGCGGTCCCAGGACAAAAACAACAACAACCAAGTCTGTCTCTTTCTGCAAAGCTGGAAACCCAAATTGTCCAAGTGGAAAGGTGGTTGGTTGGACTAACCGGCGCTCCGGCAACTAGTTGGCCGGCAACCGATGGCTTCAGGGGTTCAAAGGGGATAGGCTGGTGGTGGTTTGGGTGGCGGCTATGTCGAAACAAGGGTGGAGGAACTTTTCCAACCGGTACAGCAACTGTAACCAGGTGGACAAGGAAGTAGCAGCTTCTGGCCGGCCGACAACCTGGACCGACAAACAACAATGACATGAGGCATGAATGGAGGCTCCTGGTCGTGGTTGCAAGTGGCTTCGGCGATGACAAAGCTGAACCAGCAATGAAAAACATAGGGAAAGAAGGAAAAAAAGAAGAAGAGGAAAAGGAGAAGGAGAAGGAGAGGAGGCAAGGGGGTTGGGTGGTTGAAACGGGGAAGAGAGATAGAGAGATGGAAAGGTTCGTGGTCTACCTTCATTAAGACTCATTAATGCTTGCTCCATCCCCATGCAATGACAGCATCTTCTCTCTCTTCTTTTTTCTCTTTCTCAATAATATCTAGAGGGGCAAAATGATCATTTTCACCTTTGCACAATTACCAATCTGTCCTTGGGTTGAGATGATGGGCGGGCCTAAGAAACGGGCTCGGGAATTGGTTGGGCTTAAAATGGCTCAAGTCTAGACAATGGGTTAGGAAGGGTCAAGTGGCTAGTTGGGTCCATAGGGCTCACTTGTTGCCTTGGGCACACCATGGTGGCTGCCCCTCCTTAGGCATGAGGCCCACTTGGGTCTTGCCCGGCCCACTTCCTCGTGGTTCGATTCTTCGGTCCTAAATTCCTTATCCAACGATTCAGCTTTACTGGCAATGTCGAAGGTCAAAGAAGCATTGTCCAAAAGTTAATCTCGGACATTCTCGAAAATCTGTTGTCTAATATTGGATTTTGATGTATTGTCAATTTTGCTTGAATGCCATTTTGGTACGTCTCGAACTTACAGGTGGCTTTAAGGATTTACGCGTAACTGACTCGTGCTTGATTCAGTATCAAACCACGTTCAAGTTTTCTCGACACATGGACGTCCTTGATTAACATGAAATTGCGAATGAGAGATTCTTATTTCAAAGTACACGATCATTGAGAATTGACATAGGGGTGTTCGTGGTTTCGATAACAGTAAACAGATTCACCGGTCATCCCCTTATACCTTGCCTATGAATTGACTTCTAGTCATCTCTGAAATTGGCTTACATATCCACAGGATTGTCCTTACGCAAGTCTCACAGTCAAGTCGTTTTCTAAGGTCAAGTTTTTTAGTCACACGAGTTCTGTCCTCATTAGCCTTTCCTCTCAAGGTCGGTATATTGAGAGTGATTAATTCCAAGTGAGATTATCTAACAATGCATTGACAAAATTCACGTTCATACATCTCTTAAAAGGCTTGAATTTCAGGACGTCACAGTTTCACTATCAATTGTGAAGTAAAAGTTTTAATTCTAACAAAATGTACGTTATCTTTGAAGACATACAACCTAGACTCATACTACAATTTGAGCCAATCACTCCCAAGCAATTTTTTTTATATCAATACTCCACATTGTTTTATAATTGATGAATATTACTTGGGGAGGCTGTGTCCTTGTAGAAGATCTTGTCAACTGAACATTGAGGGGTCTATTCTCTTTTATATCGATATTTAGGATATCGTGCTTCTTCATGTTTTGCTATCCTAAGTCTAACGTACAAATGCTTTGTGTTTGTATGTAAAAAATAATGGTATATTTATTCATATACACTCATCTGTCCTATTTCCTACCATATGACATGCTACTATTCAAAACTAACGAATAAAAACGAAACATTTCAATTGGGAAAGTTAAGAATAGTGATGCAAAAGAGAGGAATATGTAATTCATGTATATTTCGATATATGTACAATATACATGTAATCTTGTAATATAAATACAATAGCATCCTCAAGAGAGAACTTATATTGCTCAAAATTGCGTGCAAATGCTTTTGGTATTATAAGAATTTTAGGATTTTGTGTCTCCGAATTCCCCTAGGGTCTTGTCTTGCCTTCCTAATGCGAAACACTGGACAAGTACATGAACGGTTTTGGAAACTTATTTGATTCGGAACTAACTTTTATGTATATGGTTTCAAAGTAATAATGAATTTGAGAACTAAGCTCATCCTATGATGGGGAGTTCATAAACACAAGTTTATAATTTGAGCCTCACAATGCCTAATTATACTTGGATTTAGACTTCAAGAGTTGTGATAATTGAATGGACACTATAATGTATAGTAACTTAGTCATGGCCAAATCCAGTAGAACTCGTAGTTATAGGGGTTTCTATTTCTATATTTAATCAAGCTTTAAACATTGTCACATACCCTCTAAACATGTGCTTACTTTGTAGAATATGAAAACCCTAAGAATTGCTCAATTAACATAAAAATGAAAGAGTTGATGCTTGATGATAAAATGTTTGAGAAATCAGAAATAGGATCCCCCATCAACTATGAAGTAAAAGATTTAGCTCCAACAGAAGACATGTTATCTCTAAAGATATATGACTTGGACTCATGCCACAAATTAAGCCAATCACTCTCAAGTAGTCATATTCATACAAATACTCCGCATTGTTGTATAACTAGAGAAATCATACTTGCAGGAGGCCGTGTCTTTGTAGAATATCTCATCCACCAAACATTGAGGGGTCTATTCTCTTTTATATCGATGTTTAGGACATCATTTTTTATTAAGTTTGGCTAATCTCATTCTAATGCACAAATACTATGTTTGTATGTAGATATATGTCAAAAATGAACATGATGATCTATTCATTCATATAAACTTACTTTCCTATTTTGAGATTTCAATGCATCATTATTCTTAACTTTGCAATGCAAGGCGTGTTTTGAGATTTCAAAGGTACCAGAACTCCTCTTTACGCAAATACTCCGCATTGTTGTATAACTAGAGAAATCGTACTTGCAGGAGGCTGTGTCTTTGTAGAATATCTCATCCACCGAACATTGAGGGGTCTATTCTCTTTTATATCGATGTTTAGGACATCATTTTTTATTAAGTTTGGCTAATATCATTCTAATGCACAAATACTATGTTTGTATGTAGATATATGTAAAAAATGAACATGATGATCTATTCATTCATATACACTTACTTTCCTATTTTGAGATTTCAATGCATCATTATTCTTAACTTTGCAATGCAAGGCGTGTTTTGAGATTTCAAAAGTACTGGAACTCCTCTTTATTCCATTATTATGTCTCTCATAACAGTAGTATAGAAATGAGTTTTGGTATCTTTGAAATCTCGAAACACACCTTGCATTGCAAAAGAAAGAAGAATAGCAGGAGCCCCTAGGGATCTTAATTTCAAGTACTTTCTAGTAGGGGTTAATATGGAAGAACATTATCCAAACAAGCAACAATTGCAATTAGTTAAAACAGTGTCAACGCAATGCAAGTCATTACTCGCTTCAAGTGACTAAATATGCCTGATGGATTTTCAGATTGAATACTGCTTAAAAAATAAATAAATGAAGATAGCAAGAACATATCTATAATGCTACTAAGCTGATAGTTAAAAAGAGGGAAATGATTAGCTGGCCTAAGCCACTTGTGCTTCATTACTATATGTTCATATGTACATGCAAACTATCATGAGCGTTTTTCACAATATATGTTTAGGATGCAGCTTGTTGCTTTATTGCGTATAGCCAGGTCAAAAGGGGATTTTAGGTATTGGATACAATTCTAACTCTATTATGTCCATTTAGGAAGGGACCCCAAGAATTCAAAACCTATAGAAGGTATTATAAATATTTTGTCTTTCATATGTTATATCGAACAAATAGAATTTTACACCCATAAAAGCCAAGAGATTTTTAGCAATTTAAAAAGTTCAACAAGTGACATAATGAAGCCAATTACATATTTTACACCCATAAAAGCTAAGAAGGTTTCGGCACCACATATTATAGACATTGTTTGCAATGGATCCACAATCTCACTAATTAGTGCAATAGATGTGGAAGGGCTATGTTGCCTTTCTTTGCTCAATTTGGCTTTATTTATTTTGTTATTGATTATTGAAGGATAATTGCATATAGTTACCGTATAATCTGGTCAACTAAAAGTATAGTCATTAGAGACCTAACATCATGCCAAGTCTTATTATTAATTAGTGAAACTAACAACATGAGATTGGAATGGAGTACATGGCTTAAAATTATCAAAATCTGTATTTATTTTGGAGTATCTACTTGTAAGGGAAGGAGGCAAGGTGTTAAATTTTACTTATTCTAGAATTTAAAAGAGAAAAAGGAAAAAAGATGATGATGACTCATTCGACTTTTAATGGAGTACATGGAACCAATCTCATTTTGGAATTAATGTATAGAGCTCATTTTGTTTTCTGTTCTTTTTCTGCCAAAGGTTTTTGTATGAATGTTCTTGACTATCGGTGATTGGCTTAGTTTGTGAATTGAGTCCAGTCCATATATCTTCAAAGATAAAGTATTTTCTGCCAGAATTAAATCATTTACTTCATAGTTGTTGGTGGAAACTCTTTCCAATTTCTTAAACATTTCATTGCGAGGCATCAATTCTTTCATTTTAATATTTTAAGTTGAGCAATTCTTAGGGCTGTCATATAGGTTAGAAGGTATGTGGTTGTGTTCAAAATTTGATTAAATTTATCAATAGAAACTCATGTAACCACAAGCTCCATTGGATCTGCCCATGACGAAAGTGCTAGATGTTATAGTGTCCATCCAATTATCACTCCTCTTGAAGTCTAGATGCATGTATAATGAGCCATTGTACCAAGGATATAATCTCCAATACGATGAGTGAGTTGCAAAAGCATTCCCCATTGACATTTTGACATTGAAGGGGAAACTTTCATGGTCACTCCACTAGATAAAAATGAGCCAAGCAATGTAGATGAAGCTCTAAATTGCCCTGATAAGAAAAAAAATGGATACTTGTAACAGAAGAAGAAATGGAGTTAACGAAATCAAACCAAGTTTGGGAATTGGTTGATCTTTCAAAAGGACGCAAAGCTATTGGGAATAAGTGGATTTTCAAAATAAAGGGTTAAGTTGATGACCCAATACAAAGATACAAGGTTTACCTTATGGCAAAATGGTATAATCAATAGGAAGGAATTGATTATGAATAAACTTTTTCTCTTGTAGTAAGATTTATCTCAATTCGCCTTATTTTAGTAATAGTTGCAAGTATAGACCTTGAATTATGTCAAATGGATGTAAATATTGCTTTCCAAAATGGAGAATTAGATTAAGAAATTTACATGGAGTAACTTGCTGGCTTCATTACTTAAGGTCAAGAACAAAAAGTATGTCGATGTTTAAGATCGATATATGGCCTTAAACAGTCTTTGAGACAATGGTATATACGTGTTAATAAAATGATTGCTGAAGATCATTGTTTATATATCAAAAGATCCAAAGATCAATTTGTGATCTTATCATTATATGTGGATAAAATACTAATTGCTGGAAGCAACATGGAGTTTGTTAATACTATTAAGGATTGATTATCTTCCAATTTTGAAATAAAAGATATGGATGAAGTTGCATACATTCTTGAAGTTAAATTTCAAGAGATCATTCAAAGAGATCATGGTCTCTTTCGCAAGAGACGTATATAACAAAATTCTTGAATGATTTCGTATACAAGATTGTAAGCCCATGGATACTGCTATTGCAAAAAGTGAATGATTGAGCCATTAACCGTGTCCTAAGATTCCACAGGAACATGAGCAAATGAAATGCGTTCCTTATACTAGTGGTGTTGGAAGCCTAATGTACGTGATGATATGTATAAGATCTGATATATGTTTTGTAGTTAGAATGGTAAGTAGATATCCATCCAATTTAAGTCAAGCACATTAGACAACCGTCAAAAGAATCTTGAGGTATCTGAAGGGCACTACTGATTATTCGTTGAGTTATCAAGGGAGGGATTTGTAACTTGAAGGCTATTCAAATACTAATTGGGGAGAAGATTTAGATAAAAGAAAATCTACTTCTAGATTTGTATTTTTATCGAATAATGACACCATTTCTTGGAACAATAAAAAACAAACATGTATAACCTTATCCACAATGGAAGCCGAATTTGTGGCATTATCAACAGTAGCAAAAGGGAGTTTGGCTCAAGCGATTTTTGGATCACTTGGGTGTTGCTAAAAATGTTGCAAATTCATTGTTGATTAACTATGATAGCCAAGTTGTAATAGCTTACACTAAGGATCTTAAATTTCATTATAAGATCAAACATATAAATATCAAGTATAACTTTGTCAAGGATATGGTTGCATGAAGAGTTATGAACTTGCAGAACATATCTACATATAGAATGATAACAAATCCTATGACAAAACGAATCTCTAGAGATGTTTTCCATGATCATGTAAAAAAATTTACGACTGCATAGAAGATGATGTATTAAATATTGTGATGTCCCTATGAGTTCACTATTGATGATTTTTTTTTTTTTTATCATTATTAATGCCTATAAGTTTATTTGATATTTATGCATCTTAATACTTAGTGCATTATATTAAAAAAGTATGTTGGACATGTAAGAAATTAACCCACTTACACAAATAATTGCATCTATTTATTGTGTGATATATAAATATGAGACAATTTTAAACTTATTATCTAGGAGATAATTGAGAGCTCAAACTTAAAATATAGACGTCGCCTTAAAAGAGTGTTAAGATGAGATCATGATATTTGTTATGTCTGAAAGTAAAATAACCCACATATTTTACTTCATTTGTCTTTGATGCCAGATGTGAGCTTTGATGGATTAAAGAGAATAGATATATGAACTCAAGTTAGACATTGGGAATATTTGAACTATCATCTATACATGATTTAATGCAAAGATATACGCTCTTTGGGAAAGAATTTAATACCATAATATAAATTTCATACTACGCATGCATGAGACGACCGATAAGAATAGGCAAAAGTTTTGATCTCTACTTTTAAACCATGTGAGATTCTTGAGGATAAAAGTTCCTCAATCAAGTGCCCTCACGACTCTTACATATTCTCAAAATTTCTATTCAATGTTTGCAATCTTAGAATATTATTAATAATTATGAATTGATTCGATCTAATGAGACATTTCTAGATAAGCAAATTGAACTAATATTGAGAGTTTTAAGGAAAGAGGAATGTCAAATTATAATCGATAGCACATTCTATTTTGTATTCACAGGTCGACCAATAATGATTATTTATGTTTAATCATAATTGTGAATATATATATATATATATATATATATATTTCAATAAATATTTCAATAAATCGAGAGAGATATAAATGTGATTAATTGAATAGGGTGTTGCTTATTGGACCTACTCAACATTGTTATGCCCAATATGAGCTATTTTATATTCCTAATAAATATATGGCAATGAGCTCACAAAGCATGCTAGTCTCATGGGTTATTTGCTAATATGAATATTGCAGAGAAGAGAGGGTTATATTTAGCTCGTCATATGTGAGTGCGAGATAATAGTTTTTATGGATTGAGCCACCCATGTTGGGCTAAGCCTGGCCCATGATCCACAAAACAGTTACACTTGCAGATATTGGGCAATTATCCAAAAGGATACTAGGTCATCTTTAAGAGAGATATAAGAAAAAAATGTCTTTTTTCTTAGATTTGGATACTTAGTTTTTCTCTCTTGAAGAATGACGCTTTGCCTGCTCACAAAAGAATGACATTCTTCACCTCGTTGAAAATCATATCCATGGAACTCTCAAGCATGCATTCATAGCATTTAATTTGTAAAAATCAAGATACATCCCGTTGTGAGACATATTCTTATCGATAAGTGATTTAAGTATTTTTCTGGGCATGTTTTTGTACATTGATTTGTGAAACTCGATAGTTCAAGTTGCAATATTAGGAATGTGTTTCCATCAGTTAAGATGTACATGTTAGTTGTATTAAAGAAATTTCACATTGGAAAATTGTTATTGTGTAGAGTAGTTAATATATTATACTTGATGCATAACTCGGCTTAAATTTTTGAGTAAATGTGGGTCCAGTTGGATATGTTAACAAGCTAGGACTTGGGCTCGCTCTTGACAATCTCCTCAAGAAAAGGGTAACGGCTTTCTGCTACGCACTCCTAACATATGATATAAGAGCTAATGGTAGATTGATAGGCCCCCCAATCTACTCAAATTGAGATATTTTGATGCAAAAAGAAACTTGAACGGGGAGCAACTCACACGTGATGAGGAAATTGTTAGGATGTATGTGTAAATTATGTTAAAAATCCATATTGGAGAATCGGTGTGAGATAAAGTAGATATCTTAGTTGGCCCATATTCATTAGCTTGAACTTTTGAGTAAATGTGAATTCAACTGAATATGTTAACAGGCTCAGACTTAGGCTCCCTCTTGTCGATTTCCCTAAGCGAAAAGTATTGGGCTTCTATTATGCGCTCCCAACAACACTAGATGGGCGCTACTACAACGACTAACTAATTTTGTCCTATTGACATGTCTAGTGACAATGAAGGTTTCACTGCTAGCTCATCAATGGGGACAAAATATTCTTTGCCATGCTATACAAGGACACTAGTTGTTTCTTTAGAGATGATAAAGCCTTTGAATTGAAAGATTGGACATTATTGAGTATTGAAGGGCCTGTAACATATTGAATATATCTTTTATGTCGCTTGCTTATTTCCATGAAAATGAGAGGAAAATAAGAAAAAACCCATCTAGTGACCAACTATAATTGTCACTAGAAGTCCCAAGAGCCATCGAAGTATGCATATGTCACGATCTCTCCAAACATTGCATCACTTAAGGGTTGATTAATGGATTATTAAGCTTAAACTTAACTTGAAATCTCCCTAGCCTTACTAATTCACAACTTCATGTTCAAATTATTAACATACAAAATCTTTTTTAATTATTAGTCTTCTCTAATCTATTTTTGGTGGGTTGATGAGAAACCTAAATAAAGTATTGGAAAATTACTTTACTCCTACAAACCAAATATTATGGATTTGGAAACTTAATTACACTAAATTACTCTAACTCCCTTTTGGTACTTTTTCTTTTTTTATTCAAAAATATTTGTTAGGTAGCTTAGACTAATTTAAACCTATCCACTAATATATGAGATTATCATGCAAGTGCAAATGTAAAATTGCAAGGAAAAGGAGAAGTACTTACCTCAAAGCATCTACAATAATTCTCCATCTTTGTTGAGCATTTACCTTAGATATGTCTCTCTTGCCTAGAGTACAGTATGGTGAGATTATTGAGTTTTCTCGTGCGAAATGGATAATTAGGATCCATTTGTTTGAGAAAAATTATTTCCAGAAATTTTTGCTAAAACTTTTCGATGTTTCTATAATGGAAAATAATCGATTTAAGGACAATTTTTTTCAATAAACTAAAAACAACAAGCTTAGATTAGAGAAAAATGACTTCTATTCTAACAAAAAAAATTACTTTTTATAAATCATCAAATGAATGAAAACTAACTGTTCGACACAACTTATAATTAAAACATACAATGGAAGTTGATAGTACTATTTTTGGCCACGGTGAAAATACTAGTAGATTATGTTTATGGGGACAACAATGAAGGGACTAAACAATATAGGGCATTAAAGAATTTTTTTGTTCGATGTCGAGTAAAAAAGTTGAGAAAAACATTTCTTTGGCCTAGAAGTAAATCAAAGTAAGGACATGTCCAATTTCGCTCTTAGAAAAATCCTAATGTAATTTGAATTGTAAGCGGTATCAACCAAAATTCTAAGAAACCACATTTTAATTGGAAATTATTCACGGAATATTCAGTATATAATGAAAATTAAAATGACCGATGACATTGATACAAGAAATGCCAATGATGAGAGTCCGTTGGTTGCTGAGATGTGGAGGAATGTCGATTTCGATATTGTTCTCAGGTTTAACTCAACCACGAAGTGATCAAGCTTCTACAGAAAACAGATTTCCAAAGATGGTGAGGTGTCAAGGTCCATAAAAATTAGGAATGTTGGTTCCAAAGTGGACCTGGAACAGGAATTAAAGGTTTCGAATTCTAAAATTCAATCGACGAACTGAACTGATTATACTTGGAATCGGAGTGGAACCAAAGGCTTGTTTTCAGTTCTACTGGGGAACCAGGTTTATCTTGTAAGAATCAAATAATTGCAATTATATATTATTTTTTTTGTAGCCAATGAGAATTAAAGTTTTATTAGTTGAGAGGTCTTATGTGCCTATATCAACTTATACATCACAAATTCAATTCTCCCTAGTTGCATCTCTCTATTTTTTACAAATAAGGTATATACGATTGGTTTGATACACAAACCAGCCTGGTCGATTGGTTCTCGTTTAAATTGGTGGTTTGATATAAGAATTAGGAATCGAAATTGTTTCAGGGTTTCAAAACCGAGACCTAGATCGTGGGGAAGCATGTCTTCTTCCTTTGTGTCCTTTTCTTTATACAAATGGATTTTTTTTTGGCGATTTTCAAGTTAAGTTCAATTTTCTCTCCAACTTCTCCATGTTTCTATAATTTTCTCCACTTCCATGACTTCTAAGGGATGTACCTGATGCATGTGAATTCAATATACACAATCAAATTAGATGAGCTCTTAAATAGATTTATTTGATTTAACTGAGCTTGTGAGTTGGAAAAACAACTTGAATTTTCTCATCAACTAAGCCAAATGAGAAAGTGACGAACAAGTAAAAATCGCAAGAGAAACTTTCGTCCATCCGACACCATTTATATATGGATGCTCAGTTTATTTAATCCGTACGTGGTTGGTACTTAAATAAAAGATAACATAAAAAAGAGGTCACAAAGTCAAGCACCAAATCCGTACGCGACGTCCTATGTTTATCTCCCCAAAACAATAGAAAACAAAAAGGAGAACATAGTGCAACGTACGAAGCTATGCAACATCGTAAGAAATTATTATTTTAACGTAATAGATATATTAAAGTGGATTTGGATGATTAAAAACACATACTATTCTAGAGATTAATTGTGACTGTTTAATATTTTAATATGAATAAATCTATTATTCAAAAGGTCTGACATAACCCTATCCAATGATCAACAGTCACCTTCTTTTTATTTAAATTATCAAAGTAAACTCTCATCACGTCATTGTATTTGCAAGCTTATCAAGCACGTTCCATCCAACGTTGTATTTAGTTATCAACCTCTAAAATAACTTAATGATATAGAATCAGCACCCGACATCGCACCCCGTTGCACATCGTTCCTCCCTTTGTTTGAATCCGTCAAAGCTCCACGGCAAAAAATTTAATCAGCTACCCCTGAGACATTGCAAGATTGCCCTCTTCACACCTACCACGAGAGAGTGAATCTGACGTTTTCCTCACCAAAACTCCCTTCTGCAAACCAAACCTCAGAGAATGCTTCAAAAAGCTCGAATAGTCCCGTTAAAATGGATTACGGAATCCATTTTTTAAATTCATAATTGATGAAATGAGTTATTATATGAATTAGTTAAATTAATTAAATGGGTTATATATGGATTTAAAATGATAAAACATCTATAATTCTCTATTCACTTTCTCTCATGCTCACTCACTCTATATTCTCATCTCAATTTATGTATGAGCTTTTCTAGATTGAGCTAAATATAGAAATGTTTCAACAATATAGATCAAGTCAGGTATGAGTTGAGTCAGGCATGAGTTGAGTTGGGTGGAGGTCAGTAAATTTATATTATAAAATGGGTTAAATTGAGTCGAATAATTTCTGACTGGATCCAATCCACTTGTTTGATGGATCTAAGCTCCAAGAATCAACCTTCTCTCTTCCCTTAATTTCTGACCCAACCCATTTCTTTTCTCATTGAATCATTCGTCGCATGCAGCGAAGATCGACTTGAAGAACCAAAGCAAACATCATCCATCACCGTAGATGTTTGTAATGCCCCACCTTCTCATTTAATTTCATTTTTTTTGCTACAGGAAAAAAACATGAAAGTTAACGTATGCATGACTTGACTAATGTTGGGAAATCCATATTACTTGCATAAAAATTTGTTTTTGGTATTTTTCCTCAATTTTTGGCCTTAAGAAATTGGGTTTCTTGTACTGAGAGTTACAAATATGGATATTAATCACATTTGTAATAATTAAAAAAAGAATATGTTTACTAGAAATCCTAAAACTTGTCACAAAAAAGTAATTGACTCCTAAAACTTATAGAAAGTGTAATCAAGTCCTAAAATTAACACCGTCAATTTTACTAGAGGAAAATGCCAACGTGGCATCTTAATTATATTTAATTTTCCACATGGCATTTTTAAATTATTTTATTAAATTATTTTTAAATTAGATTAAAAAACAAAAAACTAAAATTTTATCAAAAAACAAAATTGGAAAAAAAAGAAGAATGGTGGGGCGCTTTTGGCTTTTCAGCCATCGCCGCCCACGCCGGAAAGTCTGGGGCCAGCAACCCTCGCAGTGAGCACAAGGGTGCCAAGATCTGGGCATGCTGGTCCTCACGGGGGATTGGTGACCATCGCCCACCCTAGGTGAGGCCTCGTAGGCCCCAAGCGAGGGCCAATGACCATCGCTAGGCCCTTGGGGGGCTTGCTCGAGCGACGACGGTCGTTGGCCCTCACCTAAGGCTTGTGAGGGCTCGCCCAGGGTGGGTAATGGTCACTAGCCCCTCGTGAGGGCCGGCGGGCCCAGACTTGGGTGTCCTCGCGCTCGTCGCGAGGGTCACTTGCCCTCACCTAGGGCCGGCGGGGTCGACCACCCTTGCCCAAGGCCGTCGATGTTGGCCCTTCTAGTGAGGGGCGGTGGCGGCGGTGGTTGAAGCCCTTGCCCTTCTCTCTCTATTTTTTTTTTTTTTTTTTTTTTTTTTAAATTTAGGTTTTCTTTTCCAGTTTAATTGAATTAAAATAAGAATTGAATAAAATAAAATTTAAAAATGCTGATGTGGCATTAAAAAAATAATTTAAAAATTCCATGTCAGCTTTTTCCTTTAGTGAAATTAACGGTGTTAATTTCATGACTCAATTGTATCAATTTGACAAGTTTTAAGACTTGATTGTGCTTTTCGTAAGTTTTAAGACTTAATTGTATTTTTACGACAAGTTTTAGGACTTCTAGTGAACATATCCCTTAGAAAAACTTGCATGTCGATGGTGTCCAGCCTACCAATTAGAGGCCCGAAGAACACACATTTCTTTTTATATATAGTACCAAATGAAAGTCACGATGTAAATACTTTGTGTGGTAATGTGCATAAACTTTGATGAGTATTTTACACCGGTATAGGTTATATCATATTGGTTTGAGAAAAAAAAAAAGATAGACAACTTGGTCTTACTACTTACAACCATATTTCATCAAAATTTGTATTTTCAATGTAAGATTAAAGTCTGATTTCAAATTTAAATATTAAAATAAGGTCATGTCAATTCAACCGAATAAATAATTAGTTTGAATCCCCTAGTTCAGGTGCTTTAGAGGCAGCTAATTTTATTTTTTTGGTATGTTCTATTCTAATTTTCAACTTACTATTAAACTTATGCCCTACCATTTTGCAGAACATGGTCATGTATCTATCTTACATTGAATATACAATGAAATCCATGGTCATTTATTTATCTTCTATTGATTTAAGCATTGAAATCTTAGTTCTTTGGCTCCGCTATTTGATTGTGGCATGAAAATATTTTTTTATTCCTCATTCAATTTTTCTTTTTAATTCGGGATCTCATGACCCAGTATATTTCCTCCTACCTCCACATGATTTATAATTCCCCCTGCACCCGCTTCTCTTGTTCTTATACAGACAGTTTCCCCAATTGGAATTAAAAGGAAATTTTCAGCGGATGGTTTTGTAATTATTTTTCACCAAATGTTCAAGCAATATTAAGGTAGTTTTGAAGAAACCAACGCAATTGAAATACGCCTACTATAAGGTCAGCCTAAGTTGTTCATAGAAGAAATACAAAGGGTCGTTGATTCGGTGACAAGGATAGAGTAAAAAATATATTGTTCACTTGATTTTCCCATTGAACAAATCATGTCTCACTTTTGCTTCTAATCTTCAGCCAAGTTGGTTTCACAACTCCTGCTGAGCTGTAATCTTCATTTATTTATATACACATACACATACACGTCCTCAATGAATTGTGGATCTAACACAGAATAAATTGGTCCGTTAATTTTTTTTATTTATATGTCCTATTTTAAGTCTTAACTTATTTTCAAACTTTTGCATTGATTTGGTGATTGGTCAATTGAACAGATAGAAATTTTATTCGTTTAGAATAATCAAATTTTGGCTTTTGTTTTTCTAAAAAAATATAGCAGTTTTGTTATTAGAGGTAGCCAAACAATGATCTTATATCCATTCTTTTGTAGTTTTTGAGAGAAATAGAAACAGTAATTTACTAAAAGGATACCAAACGCCAGCTTAGCTTATGGGTCGTGCTTTGATTTGGTGGTGCATTAGGAGAATAATTAATCGTCCTAAAATTTCTCTGATTGTTGAGAGGTTTCTTTCTCCGACGAGAAAGACGAGAAGACGTGTTGATTATTCATCGAATTTTATATGAAATCTAATGATAAATTAATTTTTGATGTTATGTGTATGCTGCAAATGATGAGTTGTCCTTTTTTTCCCTCTTTAACTCTAAGCCCAACTGATGAGGCAGAGAGATGATTTTACTTTCGATTTTTACTTTATTAACCTTTTTGTTAAATATCAACACTTTTTTTTTTTTTTTTTTTTTATTATGCGCAATGAAAATATATCTCAAGACACTCATTAATATTTACTGATCAAAACGACGTTATGTAGGGCCAACGCTATTGATGCATAAATTCAATATGGGACATTGTTACGACTATCAACCTTTAGAACATTTGAAGGACGAGGCTCCCAGCTCCAGTTGTGTTACAATATCCATTGTATTATTTCGTACGAAGTTCCACTTATCTACCAACACATTGGATATGCGCAGCCACATTTGGTCGTTGCAATTAATATTTTGAACAGGATATAAGAATTTTTTGGGTTTTCCAATGTAACTGTCTTGTTTGGTAAGTAATTGGACATAGAAATACAGTTACAAATTATAGAAAAAGAGAGAGAAAGAAAATTTTTCAAAATTTTAAAAACCTCCTCTTCTTTTTCTTTTCTGATCCTCTGCTAAGAGCTATTAAACCACAGCATAAAGATTGTCGGAGAGAAGAAATAGATACAAAGAGGATCTGATCATGCATATCATTAATTGATTCTAATTTATGATAATCAATATTTAATATACTATTGCCTTAGATAGTCATCTTGTTAAATCTATAAATACTTAATGTACCTTTCCTTATTGTTTTGGGTGTAATATACAAAAATTACACAATTCTCTCTTCTACATTATCCTTATATTGGTATTAGAGCTATTATTGTCTAAGGATTCGCCCATCGAGTCTATTACACGGTAGTCATAGCCCTATTACGTCAACCACATGGTGGTGCCCATTTTCCACCGAACTTGCTGCCCTTGAGTGCTATTTCAACATTTTCTGATGTTTTGAAAAACGAACACTACCATCAGATTATGTCCTCAATCAAACCAAATCCTGAAAATTTTTCCTGATCGAACACCACACGCCCTCTCACTCACAACCACACACTGTTGCCCTTCGAATCACACGCCTCATGCATATGCTACATGCTTACAACACCTTAGCGTCGGCTTAGTAGTCCACTTCATTTGCCATGCAAGCGCCATGTCAATGCCACTTCATTAGAAATGTCTGGAGATTTTCCATGCACATTATTTCCTTCGGTTATGCATATCCTTAATGGGTTTTGATTGATTGTAACTGATATGCCAATGTCTTGTTAGCTTTTGAAAGCACAAGATGTTTTCATCTTTTTGATTAATTGAATCCTCTCCTATTACCTTATTTACCAGTCCTTTAGGGGATTTATTCCCTAAAGATGACACAGTTAGTTTGACTTTGGAAACTTCATCTCTAGAGCTGTTTTCTCAGGTACTTCCAGTGAAAATCACTTCGGCAGCTAGTGACATGTTTGCCCCATCCATGGATTCTCCACCCTTGGTCAGTCCCTCTCATCCTTTTCCTTGTTCTACCGGTGTAAGTTTAACCTTTTGTTTGGCTTCATAATTTCCGTTGTTGCTCTACATTGCTTCTTTCGTTGAGCCTCATCCATGTAGAGAAGCTAGTACCTATCTTTTTTTTTCGCAATAAACAATGACAATTGAGTCGCAGGCTTTAGGTGAAACTCATACTTGGAATTTGGTTGATTCACCTCCTAGAAAGTCTACTCTATGTTGTAAATGGGTGTAAATCAAAACAAAGACAGATGGAATTGTGAAATGCTACAAAGCTTGACTAGTAGCCAAAGGCTTTTTTTTTAAGAAGTATGGAGTTTGAGTACGATAAGAAATTCGCTTCAATTGCGTGTCCTAATTAGGTTTGAAGTCTTGCTGTGTAGTTCAAGCGATGGTCTCTATTCCAAGTGAATGTTAAAAATGCATTCCTCAATGATTATCTTACTGAGGAAGTCTATATTGGAGCCTCCTCTTATATACACTCATTCTTCTAAGTCTATCATTATATACAGATTACGTCAAGCATTATATGGACTTCTTTGGTATTCAAAGTTTAACTCAAATCATGGAATATCTTAGCTTTACATCTAGTCTCTTTGACCATGCTCTTTTTGCTTAGCAAACATCTTATGAGCATTTTCTACTACTTGTATATGTGAACGGCATGTTTGTTACTGATGATGATCATGTCGGCAACAAAAATCAAGTAGTGTCTCGGTTGACAGATTAAAATGAAAGATCTCAAGGAACTCAACTATTTTTTATGCTTGGGGTTTCTTCATATTCCTATGGTTATTATATTTTTCAAGCAATGTATGCCATTGATATTCTTTCTTGAGCAATACCCAATACCCACTGATAACAAGATCACTCCAACAGCCATTAAGATGAATACCAAATTTGATGACAAAAGTGAGAGTCCTCTTTTGAATCCTACACTATCGATAAGTGGCTGTCAATCTTGCATATCTCACTATTACTTGTCCTAAAATCACCTATGTTGTTTGCATTAGTAATCAGTTCATGACCTTGCCGGGTACACTATCCTTGTTGCATGTCTTCAAATCCTTCATTATGTCGACAGACCTTATTTCATGGCCTTCACTTTTCTACCAACTCTACTATAAAGTTGGGTCTTCATGGCCTTCACTTTTCTACTAACTCTACTATAAAGTTGAGCGCCTATTCTAATGTTGACTAGGTAGATGACCATTTAGTATATCACTCCACTACATGCTATTATTTCTTTCTAGGTAACTCGCTTATCCCATATAGTAGCAAGAAATAGACCATCATACCTCAATCTAGTATGAAGGCATAATATCATGCACTTACCGATACAACATTAGAATTATTGAGGTTGCGATACTTACTAGAAGACATGGGAATCCATTATAACGGTGGGACATTCATTTACTATGACAACTAAAGTGTTATTCAAATAGCACATAATGATGTTTTCAATGAGCACATTAACCACATCAAAATAGACTTTCATTTCATCCAATATCATATGCTTCTTGGCACTATTTGTGTCTTTCCACTTCATTGATTGATCAAACTGCTATTATTTTCATTAAGACACATGTAGGCATTACTCAAATCTTTTCTCCTAATTCCAGTTGACTTCGGGTGCGTTTGGTTCGGCTTTAGGGAAATGCACTTGGGAACATTGCCTTTAGATTTTTTGAGGGGGGGCGGAAGTAGAGATAATTGAAAGATATCAGGAGATTTTTCCATATCTCTTAAGATTGTACATAGTTGATATTGTACAAGTCGTTATCTTAGATAGTCATCTTGTAAAACCTATAAATACATCATGTACTCTTCATTATTCCATAATCAAGAGTTTTACACTATTCTATCTCTGCATTATTCTTTTCTCGACCCATGAGGCCTTAGACCATCCCTGTGGCATCTGACTCGAAGATCTATGAATCTCAAGGTATGAGCTCCAAAAATACCGATTAATCCTATAAATATTGGTAAACGTTACTACGCCAACGGTAGCGATGTATAGTGATGATTGGCCATGTCCTCTCAACGATCAATTGGTCAGCAAGCTACTTATGATTAGTCCAGATAAGGACTCCACTGTTAGAATCTGATGTCAACCGTCCAGGCTAAAATTTATGCAATGACTAAAATCCAGCGCATTTCAATTCTAAGGTGAAAATAAGTGTCGCCTAGCGACCATAAATTCACCTCTAAAAATTGATATTGAATTTTTAGACGCAATCGAAAAGCTTATTGGAAGAAGAAGACAGATGCATTCAATGTATGTGAATTCAACTTATATACAAGATAATTGCTCTTATGGGAGTCGGCGTAAGCAACTTGGATTTTCTCGTCAACGAAGCTGAACGAGAAAGTAACGAGCAGGTAGAAGGCGCAAGAGAAACTCTCGTCTGTACGACCCGATCTTTTGGGATGTTCAGGTTTTTTCACTCCCTGCGTGGTCGGTAAGTAAAGATGATTGAAAATAGAGGTCGCAAATTCAAGTTTCTCCTCCAAATCCGAACGTGACACCCTAGAGAGAAAAGAGAACAGAATTCAACGTAAGACACTACGCAACATGTCAAGCAATTAATGTACGAACGTAAGAGATGTACTGAACTGTTCATGGAACACTAAAAATTGTATTTTAAAGATTAAATGCGGTCGGGTAATTCTTTAATGTAAGAAAGAATCTAAATTCAACAGGTCCAACATAGTTCTTACGTCATTGGTTGGTTCCTAGTTCCTACCGCGTTTTACTCGGTTATCACTCTCTAAACAATTAATTGACAAAACCATTTATTATTCCGAATGAGTTGAAGTCGACAAAATCGGACCCATCTCGTCACCACCATGTTCCACATGCGTTCGCACATGGTTTGAATCCGTCGAAGGTGCGACGATGTTTCTTGCTCCACAGCAACCAATTCGAAGAGACCGTGTCTCTGGCTTTTTTTCTCACCAAAACTCGCTCGTACATTCCGAACCTCGGTGCATGCTTATAAAGCTCAAGAGCCACCCCTCCTCTCTTCCCCTTAAGTTGTACCCCAACCCCTTTGCTCTCTCATTAAATCACCCGTGGCATCGCAGCGAAGATCGCCATGAAGAAACAAAGCAAACCCATCCTCTTTTCTGCTTTTTCCCTCTTCTTTCTTCTTGCACTGGGGAGCGCCACAGCATCATACATGGCCGTAGAAGTTGGTAATGCCCCACCATCTCATTTCATTTCATTTTTTTCGCTACATGGGAAGAATAAAAGAGGAAAGCTAACGTAGACTGTGTTAGACACTTGACTTGACTAACGTTGTGAAATCTATATCACTTTGAAGAACTTTGCTTTTGCTATTGTTTCCTCAAGTTTTGGCCGCAGGAAAGCGAGCTTCTTATGTAGAGGGGTAGAAATATGGATGTTACCTACATGTATATTGATTAGTAAAACTTGCATGGGGGGGATGTCCAACCTACCGATCAGAGGCCTGAGGAACACGTCTTGTTTTATATAGTACCAAATGAAAGCCACGATTGTAATATTTTGTGCGATAATGTATGTGATCTGTGAAGAGGATGAGCGAGAGTTCGATTACATAGCCGGGAGCGAGAAGGGGCCGATGCACTGGGGGGAGTTGAAGGAAGAGTGGGAAGCGTGCAAGAAAGGCAAAATGCAGTCGCCGATCGACCTGTCGAACCAGAGAGTCAAGGTGATGCCCAAGCTCAGGGATATACAGAGGAGCTACAAGCCCAGCAATACCACCCTCAAGAACAGAGGCCACGACATTTCTGTAAGTTTTATTTTGCATCTAATTCGTACTACTCCAATGCCCACGGGGGAAAATACATGAAAGATGATTTATTAGGAAAAGTAAGACCTTGTATGTGGCTAATGTCCCACCACACCCCCCCCCCCCCGTTCTCTCTCTCTCTCTCTGTGTGTGCTTACATTGGAGTTTATATCTGTGCAAATGGGAGATTCTTTTGGTTCAAAGCATGTTTGGCTTGGATTTAACCCAAACAAAATAGCCCTTTTTTTCCCCATTTTACACCCAGAACAGATACATACTTACAAACATTTTTCATCAAAATTTGTATATTCAAGATAAGACCAAAGTCTGATTTCAAATTTAAATGTTAAAATAAAGTTATGTCTAATTCCATCGAATAAGAATTTGATTTAAGGAGTCCGTGGCTCTTGCAAATTTCATATTGGTGTTTAAAATTGAAAGAACTATTTCGTTGTCACATTTATTGGGTGAAGAAACTTTGCTAACTGTCCATAGACATAATTATTTTCACTATATGTTATTCCAATTCACGAAATCACTTTGAACAACTAACATGGCTTAAATCATGATGCAAGTCTTGTCAAATAACACTATGGAACTTAGTAACTTTTAAGGACAACTGTGCCGTTTGGAGTGCCTTTTCAATGGCCTAAGGCTGTGTTTAGTAACCATTCAATTCATTTATTTTTCTGTTCTTTTATTCCCTAAAATAGAAAAAGAACATAAATTCATTTGGTTACGTCAACTAATTTTTCTATTTCTTGAAATAAATCAGTGGCCACAAAATAAATTTGGAATAGAAACAAGAAGTTGAAAAAACCTACTCTTTGGTCCTAGGAATAATTTTTAAAATAATGCTATTTTCTTTTTCTTTTTTTCTTTCTTCTTCTTCCTCTTCTAGCCGATCATCGGTCCTCAGCAATGGCTGGTGATCGACTGAAGATGAGAGCCAGCAAGGTTGATCTCATCAAACTTAGGGAGCCTCACCGGCACTCAGCAAGGCTCAAGCTTGCCCAGCCACTATGAGATTGCAAGCAGACCTCATGGTGGCTAGGTGAGGTTGCCTTGCCCAGATCTGGCAAGGCTAAGCCTCACCAAACCACTGTGAGAATGGCTTTGCTCGGCCATGGCAAGGTTGGCCTTGCTAGCCTTTGGCAAGGTTGAGCCTCCTCAGCTCTTATCTTTGGCCAATTGCCAACCATTGTCAAGGTTGGCGCAAAGGTTGGCAACTGGCTAGAGGAGGAAGAAAAGAAAAAAAGGAAAAAATTCAAAAAATTAGAAAAGTCTTAGAAAATTATTTAGAAACTAAATAAAAATTCTACATCATAAAAAAAATTGAGGGTTATACCAAACATATTATTGTTCTTTTTCTATTATGAGAATAGAAATTTTGTGCATTTACCAAACAGTTCTTCTTCTTGTCGTTGAGGGAATAGAAATTGTTCATGGGAACAAAATATTACCAAACACACCCTAAGCCATCCAATGAGGCACATCCAAGTTCCATGCTAAAACAAAAAAGCTAGTATTTTTATTCACAAAGACCTTGGATGACCTTAAAAGCAATTGTTTGTCTTTTGGTCTTTAGATGTTTGATACATAGGACATTAGACAGCTAATTACTTGTACATGTGATCGAGTGCAGCTTCAATGGGACATGGGCAATGCTGGATCAATTAAGATTAATGGAACTGAGTATTTTCTCCAACAATGTCACTGGCATTCACCTTCTGAGCATACCATTAACGGCAGAAGGTCCTCTCTCTCTCTCTCTCTCTCTCAGAGTACAGAAACATGCAATCATTACTGAATTAGTATCACACTTGCAATAAAATGAATCTGGACCATGAAAGTTAATGAGCCGCGTATTGAATTCTATGCAAATCTCACCAGATCAAACGGTTTAACTTCGTTTTGATACATCTACTGCACTCGTTGCATATCTCCGTCGAGCATCATCTACACTTGCATCAGGTAGATGATATTAACAATTGTTTTGGGTACTTATGGTACATACTTAGCTATGCATTGGAGCTGCACATGATTCATGTAAGCACAGACCCAGATGTTGAGAACAGTATCGCTGTTGTTGGACTCCTCTACAAGACTGGCGCACCAGATGCTTTCCTTTCCAAGGTAACTTCATGCGCAAATTATGTGTTGTCGCCTCTTTGTGCCCTAATATGTTTATGATCTTCATTGTTTAGTCTTCATCTTTGAAATCTCATAAAATTAGAAAACATTGATTGTATTGTTCATACTAATTAAGATTTAACATTTTTGTTGAACTTGTTTTACGATAAATATTGGATTTTCCAGGCAGTGATCATGTATGTCATAAGAAAATTCAATCACTTGAGTAATTGAGAACTTTAAGTAATCCTTTAATCAATTTAAAGATTCAAAAACTCGTCATGAAAGCCATGTTCCCTTTTTACGGTCAAGGCTGAAGAACCATGCTCTTCCAAATGTGTCCGGATTATAAATTGCTGCTTTAATTAATTTACGGCTAATTTCTCAGAGAAATGCTAAATTTATTAGGACTAGTTCACAAGATCTATTCACGAAAGTGGTGTGGAGTTCGAGGTAATCAAAGCACTTAATAGCATTATGTCCTCTTGCCGTCTATCACAACATTAGTGACTTTTAGGATCATTTCAGTACACTTAGCACATTTCCCACTGCCTTGTGCAAAATCAGATACTTCCACTTGTGAGTGATGTATGGTGAATTGGTGTTTCAGTTAATGGGGAATGTAAGGTCCCTGATTGGCGAAGAGGGTGAGAGAAAGATGGGTATTATTGATCCAAGAGAGATTGAGATGGGTGGGAAGAATTACTTGAGATATATGGGCTCTCTCACTACCCCTCCTTGCACAGAAGGTGTCATTTGGACTATCAACAAAAAGGTAATACAGGCCCACTAACACACTTATTACTCCTAGTAATATATTTCTTACTTGGTCTATCTATCTAGTGTTTGAGCTTAATTAACCCTCACGTTTGATAATCTACCAGATAGGCACTGTATCAAAGGACCAAATCAAGTTGCTCAGAGAGGCTGTTCATGATGTAAGCATACTAATTTCTTGACTGCGTGATTCTCATGATCAATGATGCTCGCCTAATTCTAACTTGTCACTGTCATAGAGTGTCGGACTAGGCAAACAATTAGTATTCATAAATTATGTAGAAATAATCAATAAAATTAGGAGCAATTCTTCCCTAATTAAACTGGTTAGGTTAGACATGGCAATGAACCTGGTTTGGTTGAGCAATGGAAATAGTCAAAATAATATGACTGGAAGAGTCATTTTGTCCACCGACCATGCCTAACAAGGAAATCGCCCACGTTTAATCTTAATTAAGTTTATACGTGGATGGTGTTATAACTTGGAACTCACTCATGCATGCTTGAAAAATAATACTGTTTTTGGGAAAATGTGTTGACATCTCATGACGAATTCAAATTGCAGTACGCGGAGAAGAATGCAAGGCCTGTGCAGCAACTGTATAAAAGAGAGATCCACCTCTACCTACCAAATAAAGCGGCAACACCAAATTAACCATTTTTTAAAAACATTGATCTATCAAGACCCTCGTAAACCAGAAGAAGAGAAAAGGTCGATGTTATTTAATGGCACTAGGGTTGCTGAAATCTACTATTTGAGATATTTAGAATATTTGGGATATTCTGGACATCTATCCGATTGATTATAGTCAGTATTGTAATGTTTTATTAGTTTAAATAATTGTTCTGCATAACTTATAAAGGCTTATGTACTCTCTATCATTACATAGATAAATATACAGAAAATTCCTCAAATCTATTTTGCGCATTATTCTTATCTTGGTATCAACACCATCATATCTAAGAAAGCGCCATTAGTTTGTGCCTAACAACACCAACCACATAGGCTGTGTTTCTCTACGGTGATCATTACAATGCCAGCGGCACAAACCGCATTGCTCCACCATAGTCATGGTGATTGCCAGCTTCATAGGTCACATTGCTCTCATTTCTCCTCCAAATTCATAGTTTCAGTTGTTTGAATTTTTTGTTGCTTGTTTCGGAAAACAAACACAACCACTAGATTCGCCGCCCTGAGATGCATAAGACCTAAAATTTTATAGTGAATGGACATTAGAAGCTACCACACATGCGTGACCCCATCTTAGACCGGTAGGACCTAGTCACCTATAATGGGAGAAGAACCCAGCGTGTCAAAACTTTTATATGGACTTAAATGCTAAAACTTTTTTTTTCACTTATTTGAGTGTCACAAATTTGAAAAATCGATTATCTAAGTGCCAATTCTGATTTGCTTCACCGGAAAATCTGACATGGATGCTAGTTGTCCTATATGGCTTTGCCGACGATGACATGGACAATTAATAAAAATTCCAAAATTAAAAAAAGTCCTTGTGGGATTGAGAAATTATTAAAAAAATCCATGTTGGAAGATTTGCTTGAAATGGCACTAAAATGATTAATTTTATTTCGATGTGACATTTAAGTAAATGAAAAAATTTATGGCACTTAAGTGAGCTTCATACAAAAGTTATGGCATTCATATTGTCCTTATTCTAGTATTTTTATTTATAAGTAAAAAGGTTAGGGAGGGCCAATGCCACAATTCTTATGAACTTTACCATAAGGGTCCAATGTAGATAAATATCTTGCATTAATTAATTCTTTATAAGACATATTAATAGAAGGCAGTACCAGTTATATAAAATTAGGTACTTCTCATGAATGATGCCCATTGCATATAATATTCAAAATATTTTAAATTTAATTTTCAATAAAGATCGAAATTAAAATATTATCAAAACAATTATTATGTATTAATGCACAAATAACATTAATTATTAATTGCCTCCTTCGCCTCTCCTTTTTCCCAACCACGGTGTAATGCTTGACTTTAGAAGTTCATCATATTCTCTCTTTATTTTACTCGCATTAACTCAAATATAAACAAGTAGGTTAGGTTTAACATTCAAATGAGCAATGATGTAAAAGGGATAAATGGATAAAGACTCACATTTTTTTCCATCCACTTTTTGATTTCCAACACACCTTTTCACCTTATATTGATCATAATATATCTTACAGGTCCTATATTTAAAATTATTTCTTAACTTATTTCCTTCTTTTTCTTTGGAAATTATGATGCATTTAGAATTGACAAAAAAATGTATTTGTCAAAGGTTTGATTGGATTGTCTTATAATGCAATTACAATTGTCATAATTTTCTTGTCAATAACTAATTATTCCACTTAATCAGCTCTATTTTTTAGTTTTGTCAATGTTGTCCTTAACTTTTGGACTGTATTTTAATGTAGTCTTTCCTACCAATTGCCACCTAAAATCGCTGCCGTGGTGTCTACTTTATGCCAGTTCCTAGTGACATGCTAACATAAGTAATTTGTTAATTTCCACATTGCAATTTGCGAAAACAATTGACAAGAAAGACTACATTTAAATATTGTGAAAATGTGTAGGATTATATTGACAAGATTGGAAAGGTAAAACTGAATTGACATCTATACTATAAGGTATAAGACTAAATTGACAATTTCCCCAAATATCTAAATCATCACTTCTCAGTGGACACATTTAAAAGCATTTTTGGGATTAGTATACTAAAAGTGCCTTAACTTTCGTGCAGCGCTTACTTAAGTGTCACAAATTTGAAAAATTGATCACTTGAGTACCATTCCAATTTGCCTTGTTGGAAAATTTGACATAGACGCATGTCATCTTACATGGCATCGCTGATACTAGGGAGGACAGTTAATAAAAAATTCAAAATTTAAAAAAAAATCTATGTCGGAATGAGAAATTAATAAAAAAAATAAATTCACTTAGGATGTTTAGTTGGAAATGGCACTCAAGTGATCAATTTTACTTCGATGTAGCACTCAAGTGAGAAAAAAAAATTGGCATTCAAGTGAGTGCTATACGAAAGTTTTGGTAGTTTTAGTGTTCTTCTCTCACCTATAACTATAAATGCCTTTTCCGATACCTTCAGCTGGTTATTTTGAATATAAGATACCACCACTAGGTTCTGCATCTCCTAATGAGTCCAACCAACCAAACGCCACTATTGTTTCGACACCGAATGTGCCTCATGTGTTGCTAATATCCTCTACGCGTGAGATCCACACACCCACAGGCGTTGCATGTGACCAGAGCTTCAGCGCGATCTTTGTTGACGTCACCATACATTACTGCCACGTCATCATTGACTGTTGATCGTTGAATGCATTGACAAGAAGTTGACCAAACGGTTCCTAAGGTATTTCAATGTGCTAAAACTGTCTTTTGGCATTTTTTTCTCCATATATGCATTCCAAATACTAGTTTCCCAGTATTCCTCGTACAAGTTGCTTCTTTTTTTACGTGTGGACTCCTAGAGTGCCAAAACTTAGCATGAGAGGACACTTAAGTGCTAATAGTTTGAAAATATACACTTAGTGTTAAAATCGGAACAAAATAATCAATTAAGTGCCAACGACAAAAAAATCTGACCAAACAGCGCACATGTCATTTTCTAGCGATTTTATTTATTGAGGGAGTACTTTTTTTCAAAACAAATACCCACGTGGCAAAACAAATCATACCAAAAAAAATTAAAAAATCGATTTTATTTATAAAAAAAAAAAAGGAAGGGGGAGGGATCCGGTGAGGGCTGTACAACTCTTGCCACCATTGCCATTGCTACCCCACCACCGCCAGGAAGGGTTGGTGATGGTGAGGTGAGGGTTGGTCGGGGTTGCCAGGTCCTAGCCAATGGTTGGCAACCCTGGCTGACTTGTGGCAAGAGTTGCGACCCTCCTCCGATTCGGTAAGAGTTGTCGGCGCTCACCCAACTAGGCTAAGGGTCGCCAATTGCCCAACTAGGCGATCACAGCCAGCTGCTGGCAGCCCTTGGCCCAGCTGGGCGGGGGCTCACAGGCCCTCACCACAGGTTGCCTAAGGTCGCTGGCCACTAGCCAGGGCTTGACAACCCCAGCTGACCCTCGCCTCACCGTTGCCAGCCCTTCCCAACAATGGTGGGGTGGCGGCAAGAGTTGCACAATCCTTGCTCGATCCTCCCACTTCCTTTTTTTATTTTTTAAATTAAATTATTTTATAATAATTTTTATTTTTAAATATTTTTAAATTATATTTTTTAAATGCCACGTTAGTACTAAAACAATGTCGTTTTTGCTGACTCAGCTTCCAGCGAGTCACGTAACCGAGTTATATTATTAAAATAAGCCACATCAAATTTTCGATAGCTTCGTTGAAGTTGGCACTTAAGTGTATCTTTCGTAACTTTTAACACTTGAATGTCCCATCGTGCCAAGTTTTGGCACTTGGTCTTTTCTTTTCCCCTACTTTTTAACTAGTAGGTGTATTGAATGGATGAAATGAATGTTCTTATACCTATTCAAATTGTTTTGAATTGATCAAATTATATTTTGTAGGCTCAAGAAATGTCTAGTTTTCTAAGAGGATGTAGACTTTGGTGTTACGTCAACGGTAAAATTCATATGCCTACTGGGACTGTTGAAGGAACTAGAGAAAAAATTATTGAATGTTTAGAGGAATGGGAGAGCAAGAATCGTAAGATCATAATGTGGTTTCGAAGCACTTCTATTTATGTGTCAAGCTTCAGTTTGGCCACCTCGATGTAGCAAAGGACTCATGCAATTTGCTTGCCAACTAAGATTCCACCTCGGATATTGCCCATTAGTATTAGCTATTAGGGAATTTGCATCGCATGCATCCGGAGACAGATCATTCTATTAATGACTTTTTATCCTCTATGCATACCATTCGGGATCAACTAGCCTTATTTGAGCTGCAATGGGATGTAGCTACTAATGCTCATAAGTTAAAGAACGTAATCATATGCATATTATGCAATTTTTTATGGCACTTAATGATGAGTTCAAACTTATGCAAGCTTCACTTCTACATCAAGATGCATTACCTCATCCTGAGGCAGCTACCTTGAAATTATTGATTAAGAAGACTCGGCTTGCCACTTTGAAGGCACATCATCCTATTTTGTCTACCTCCATAGATGCAATGTTTACCACCCTTGCTTCTTTCTCATCATGTAGATTATACTGTATGTACTGTCATCAAATTGGTCACCTTGCTTCCAATAGCTATTGTTGACAACTTGAGCAACCTATGGGAACAAATAATTGATCCCGATACAAAGGTGCACTTACACACTCATCCACCACTATTGTTGCTATCGAGTGTTCTCTTAACAACTCATTCATTACTTTATCTTTATAGGATCAATGTTCCATTCTTCGGGAATGTTGTATCTCTTACTCTTCTATCCCTAGCACTTTTGCTTTGTTTGTGACTCCATATACTTTTGATTCCCAATTCTTGATTCTATCTTTTGCAATTACATGAATTTAACCGTCATTTGTTTAAGTCAAAATACTTAATTTCACAAACACTACCACTCATATAGTTGATAACTCACAAATGATAATTAGTCATACCGGAAACATTTCAATATACACATTGTCATTACTTAACACTTTCTTGGTTCCTACACTCTCCTTAAACTTGATCTCTATAGGACATGAACTTGGTTTTGACATTCATTACTTTTCTAAGGGTTGTCATGTGCAGAATCCATGGACGGGATAGATAATTTAGATAGGCAATAAAGCAGGATGCCTATTTGAGTTTATCTCCTTAAAACTTTCAGATGCTCTTACTAGTTATGTTGCTATTGTATCATCACAAACTTGGCATTCTCGTTTGGGTCATATTTCTTTTTCTAGATTAGGTCCTTTGAATTCTAGTGGTCATTTAGGTTATGTTGCCAGTAGAGATTTTGATTGCTTGTCATATAAGTTGGGCAACAATCATGCTTTACTATTTGATTTTACTGAATATGCCTCTTGTGCTCTTTTTGATTTAATTCATTATGACATTTGGGCCTATCTCCTACTCCCATTATGAGAGGATCTCTCTATTATGTGATTTTTGTGAATGAATCGTCATTATACATGACTTTATCTTATGAAAAATATATTTGAACTAGCTCATATCTATCATGATTTTGTTGCCAAGATCAAAACACCCTTTTTTTCAAGACATTAAGATTTTTCTACTAATTATGCCATGAATATAAAGAGACTGAATTTGTTAGTATTATTTCTCAAAATGGCACTATAATTTATTGTTTTTGTCCAAAAACTTTCCTACATAATGGTTGAGTAGAGCATAAACATAAACACATTTTAGATGCTGTACAATCTTCTCATCTTAGGCTTTTGTTCAAAACAATTTTGGGAAGAGGCTTCTCATACTACTGTATATACTATCAATTGCACTTCGTCACTTACTATTGATAATATCTCTTTATATGACCACTTGTTTGACTATGCTCCTAATTACAAACTTCTTCCAGTTTTTAGTAGTGCTTGTTTTGTTCATCTTCTCCCGAATGAGGGCATGAAATTAGAATCTCATGCTTGTGTATGTTCTTTCCTTGGGTATTGCATTGAACACAAAGGATATCAATTTGGGATCCCATCTCTATTTATCTTTGCATATCTCGTGATGTTACCTTTTGGAAACATAAGATGTTCTCATCACATTGTTCTTTCGACTTCTTTTGCTACTCCCTTCTTTACCAATCCTTCCGTAAATCTATTTCCTGAAGATAACACACTTGAATCTTCCTCTTCAGAGTTGTCTTCTCCTAATGTTGATGCAAGTATCTCTAGACATCCCACTTTGACACCTCTTGCATGTTTGCACCAGTTGCAAATTCTCCACACTTGGTTGTTCCCTCTTCTCCTATTCTTCATGACATCCATGCAAGTAAAACTTTTGTTCAACTTCATAATTTCTAGTGTTATTCTACTATTTTTTCTTTTCATGAGCCTCACACATATAGAAAAGCCAGTACTAATCATCTTTGGCAGCAAGCAAAGGAAGATGAGTTGCACATGTCAAACGAATCTTATGCTTGGGATTTGGTTGATTTACTTCCTAGACAGTTTGCTATAGATAGTAAATGGGTGTATAAGATCAAAACTAAGGTAGATACTATGGTGGAAGGCTACAATGCTTGACAAGTAGTAAAAGGTTTTACTCAAAAGCATGGCATTACCTATAATGAGACGTTTGCTCAAGTTGCGCGTTTTACTTTTGTTCAAAGTCTTCTTGTTGTTTTCACTAATAAGCAATAGCCTCTATATGGATGTTAAAAATGACTTCCTTAATGACAATCTAATTGAGGAAGCATATATGGAATCTCTCTTAGGTACATTCCTACTTTTAATGAAGTATGTTGATTACATAGAGCATTATATTGATTGGAGTAGGTTCCTTATGCATTGTGCTCCAAGTTTAGTTCCACCATGGAATGTTTTGGCTTCAAATCTAGTCCTCGTGAAATTATTTTCTTCATTCAACAAAGATCTCATGGGTATATTTTGTAACTATTCTATGTGGATGATATAACTATTACTGTCACGGCCTCCTTCCAGGGTCTGAGCTGCAGGTTACTTTTGCGACATCCCAAGCTTGTCGCCGTCTCGATTCATTTTACCTTGTTTATATGTACATGCAGAAGCATAGACACAACAATAACATCCTTAACAAACATCATTGGAAGAACATGGGACGTAAGTATATAATACTACTATTTTCATTAGTAGTTCATGTACATACTATCTTTCATATTACATAATATAAGAGGCTTGTGTATTCTCCGCTACCACTGTGGCTTCCAAAATTGGGAACCCTTCCTATTACGGGCCAGTATTACTGATTAGCATTCATCCTGTCAAACGTTGACCCTCTACTTGGGTTCATCGAGCCTTTGAAGCCACGAATAGGCCCAATCATTTCACCGTCCGACCAAACGTACTATGCCTCATAATGGTGAGGGACCAACTCGCTTGTCCCTCGTGAACCCATACGGTTGAGGTATACTTTCGATACGTTATCCCTACTTTGACATGTATGACATTTATGGTCGACCCTTCTATCCTCATTAGTAGGCCAAAACGTATAGGATGATGTTTAGCCATCTTACCAACCTATAAAGATAAAGGGGTGAGTTATGGGGAAACTCAGTAAGTAAAACCTCTACCCTCAACTAGCGTGACATCCCTTCATTAACAACTAGCCAGAGCAACTCATGCAAATAGTGTTGATGGTAGATCAATTGCAACTCACATGTAACACCATGACTAATGTAAGGGCTTTACTTACTCACCCATCGACTAACACATAAACATATATTACCCATACTTGAGTATAATTGGTATTCATGTAGATCACTTTACATCGTCTAGCTTAACTAGGCCCTCTCGACTCATGTCGAGGCTTCTCAAGGCCAACTTCATGAGGCTTTTGGGGGTTACTCGGGACATCCTATTGCGAGGGTACCAGTTGACGTTGTCCTAACTCAACTAGGCCCTCTCAACTCTTACCACGGCTTCTCGAGGCCAGCTTTCCGAGGCTTTCGGGGGTTACCCGGGACATCCTGTTGCCAGGGTATCATCATCTTTCCCATCTTACATGGGGTGATCTCACAAATGCATCACTTATGCAAATAGTGTTCTTATCATTTCCTTTAGCCGACTCATTCATGACTCAACGACAACATCATACTCATACATAATCATGCGTACCGTGCCTTCTACGACCCGAATCTAATGGTGCCGTGATTAACTCTAAGTCCAAGGTTTGGCTCAACCGCTAAATACCAAGGGTCCCACACCAAATCCAAGACATGAGCTCGGCATACTTTGATGCCAACCAAGATCTTGTGGGCTTGAGCAATCCCTGTACCAAATGAGACTAGAAACCGGCATGTCTTGATGCCAATCCAAGACCTCATGGCCTTAGGCGATCCTTGTACTAAGCAAGACTTGAGTTTCGACACTTCATTACCAACTCAAGCCTTATGGCTCTAGGCATTCCCAACTTGCGTTGAACACCAACGACGAACCATGGCATCGTCTCAGTCGTGAGAGAATCACGCACATGCATATGATTCATGTACAAGCCAACGTACACATAATCTTCCATATAATCATGGTTCATCAAGAGAAGACTGTCTAGACTTCATGAAGAAATTTCATATTAGGGAGAAGTAAGAGATTCTACTTACCTAGACAAACCTCATGAGACTAGAGAAGTTACTTGAGAGTAACTTCCTTGAAAACTGAAGGAGAGAGTGGGCTAGAGGAGGAGGAGGGCAGCCAAGGGAGGAGGAATGAGGAGAGGGAGGAATTGGGTGCAAAATGGTGAGAGAGAAGGAGAGGCTCCTCCTCTATATATCTCTCAAGCTCATCATTGCATTTCTAATTGTCCAATCCTCCTTTTTCAAGTGGCCCACCTAGAAATCTTAAGTGGCAAGTCTATTGATCCTAAGAAATGACTAGGCACGGCTAAAGATTCTACTTGACGGTCTAGTAAGTAGACGTCATTGACGATAGCCCACATTTCACTTTCCTATTGGACCACTTGTTTCCCCTCATTTATTGGCATTTATGGAAGTTTGACTAGACCAATGTTTGAATTGCCAACTAGGTCTCTAAAATTCCATAGGCTCATAATGAGGGTTCAAGTGTCACCTTCCGATTGGGCCATTTGTGATCCGTCCCTTTCATGGCTCCCAAGATATTTTTGACCACCATCATGACCTTTGAAAAGTAGAAGATAAGCCTTATCCAATGTCATTAATGAAGGCTTCTAAAGTTCTTCTCTTTTGACATTTCCTTCCTCAATAAGGTGGTCCGAAGAATTCAATTATCTAGATTGGTTTCAAGCCCGGAAAAAGGATCATATAGCATACTTTGGAAAACCAAATTACATATGCCCGGGATTCAAGTCACATACCCTAAATTCGCCCAAACCGTTTCCTTGGGCTGCCATGCGGCCATAGAGGGTCGGCCTTTGGGTCAGCACAGTCGGCTTGGGTGGCTCTAGGACTAGCCCTCGGACTGGTCCCTAGGCCTACTGTTGAGCCTAGTGCGACTTTACCTCATAATTTGGTTATTGGTCCTCTTATCGATTCAAGGCCAATTCCAAGGCTACCCATGACCTAACACTAAGCCAATGCATTTATGGATCTTAGGAATTATGATGGAATAGTCAAGTCTATCCCGAGACTCATTCCGATCAACGCTCGATCCATCCATAGGGTTCATGGTCGGTACATTACCGATCCATGATCAGACTTCATCAATTAGAGATTCCTTTCCGATCACTAAGAATTAAATAGGGAATGATGCATTTTTGGTTAGAAGATGGACACTTTTGGTCTAGTTGGATTGTCCACGTATCAATGGATAGCTAAGCGGAATCACTCGCAACCAGGCGCTATGACTAGTCGGAATCAACCCATGACCATTTGTTGATCCAAATTCATCCCATGACCAATTCTTGTGACCAAAAAGTCATCTTATGAGTTGGTAATCCAATCCCATTGATATGGTCGGTAGACTTTTCACAGCCGACACCTCAACCAGTACATGACCGGTCGATTAATCGAACCATGACCTATCATTGATCCTTACCAATTGAATCAATTAATCCATGGCCAATGGCCCATGGTTGACTCATTTAGGACCTTATGGCCGATATTTACGGGATCGGTTTCGAGGATGTTACAATTACTAATGATAATTATACCGACATTACAAAACTCCAAAAATATCTCAGTCTATAGTTTGAAATGAAAGATATCATGCAACTCCGTTACTTTCTAGGTTTGGAGGTTGTTTGAGATATCTCTAGCTATTATCTCGACCATACCATTAATATTGTTCTACCTTGCAAGTTGTTTAGGTTGTAATCAATAGTAATTGGGTGCTATATAACTACTTTGCCAACAATGCTTACAAAGTTCATCCATCATATGCACTTTACCATGTTAAATACAACATATTGGATTGTAAATATGAAGAAACCAATACCTAGAGAGTTGATATGTAGAAAATAATGCTACAAATGAACTTAGCATGCGAAATACCTTCATAACTTATCAGAAATAATGGAAAGTTGGTCAAAAACTAGTGGAACCAGTCCAAAATATATCACCGACTTGATTGAATCAATCAATAGTGGATCAACAATCAGTCAATGTCGGTCAACGGTTGGCCAATGATTGAGGTAATGTGGAATACTCACATGGTAAAGGTGACAAGGCGATATTGAAGTGGTGGAAGTGATGCCATGATGATGTCAGCATACAGTAGCTCGCTTGGCACGTGTAAGCGCGTGGAGAAAGAGCGGTGCATGGATCTCACATGTAGAGATTTCAAGCTACACGTGTGGGTGCTTGAAATGTTGGTTGGCCCTAAAATTTTATGAGCTAGCTCTTTTGGCAACGAAAAATATGATTTTGTTATTTTTTGTTCAAAAAAAGGTGGGGGAAGATGTCTAAATCAGCACTTGACAGCGGGAGCTTGGGATCCAAGACGTGCCAACTCGTGGAGAGGATTTTGGCATCCTTTGATGATGAAAAGGATTGGGCTCAACCTAGGCTCAGGAGGGGCTAAGGTTGCGTGGGATGATGTCTGTCTTCCCAAACAGGAAGGAGGACTAGGAATTAGGAAAGTTCGTGATAGTAATATTGCTGCCATGCTTAAGCACATATGGATATTATTCACAGATAAGGAATCTTTATGGTGTAAATGGATTCATGCTGTCCATCTCAAGAACGACAATTTCTGGATTACCTCCCCCCCAAGGTTTTGCTCATGGGCCTGGAGGAGACTTCTAGCCCTCAGGGGAATTATCAAAAGTCTTGTCAAATGGAAGATTGGCGATGGGCGGTCAACTTCACTCTGGTTCGATCCATGGCTCGACATTGGTCCTTTGAATCTTATCTTCACGGATGCTGACATTTACCGTATGGGTATCCCGAGGAATGCTGTTGTTGCAGACCTCTATGCACCTGCTGGTCAATTTCTCTTAGATGATCTCCGGTCGTGGCAACTAGCCATTCCCCCGTTGTCTCTTGCTCATGACTCCTTTTATTGGCTGGCACATCCAACTGGGAATTTTTCTATTGCCTCGGCTTGGTCAGCCATTAGACGGAAAGCAGGCCCGGCTCTTTGGTCAGACTTTGTATGGGACAAAGCCATAGCCCCTAGACATCAATTTATATTGTGGCTTATTCAGCGCAATCGACTCCCTACACAGGCGCTCCTCTTGTCTTATGGCAGAATTTTCTCTCCCTTTTGTGTATTTTGTAGAACCAGACCTGATTCTATAGACCACCTATTTTTTAAGTGCCCTTCTTCCAATGCCTTGGCATCTTTTTGGGCAGCTAAGTGCAACATCTCTTGGAGGAATAGCACTTGGTTGGACAATTGTCGATGGGCCATCAACACATTCTCGGGGGTTGGTTTCTTTCAGGATATCTTGAAATTTTCTTTTGGGACCCTTTGTTATGTTATTTGGAAGACAAGAAATCACTGTCTCTTCAGGGGTAAAAAGTTCTTCATCTCGGCAATGAAGCAACACTTAGCTAAGGCGATCAAAGATAAAGCTCTATCCTTCAAATCTGTCAAAGACTCCCCAAGAAACAGAAGGTTGCAGCGATGTTGGGGGATCCACCCTCGAATTTTTGGAGAGATCCCATGTGTAGGCCCACCATCTGCTTCAGAAGTGGCCACCTAGCTTCTTTATAGCTTCTTATTTGCATTTTCCTGCTTTGTTGGAATTGGTACCCCCCTCACTCCAGTGACATGTCGTCCCGTTGAGTGAAGTCTCGGTACCGATCTCCATTTCTTTTGTACGCTTTGCTGGTTTGAAAAGTCAATATAACTTACCATTACCAAAAAAAAAAAAAAAAAAAAAAAAAGGATTGAGCTCATCTGAGGGAGACAAATTTGATGGTGATATATGTTTGCCAAAATTAGCAGCGGAAGAGTCTCAAACAATAACTGAAAATGTAAACTTGGTGGTGAAACTAGTGTGACGTGGCGGATGCGACTGGTGTTACGTCCCGACCCTCGAGCTTGCGACAATTCTAATTCACTTGAGATCTAAAACAAGTGTCGTCCCAGGTACTATCATCGACCAGTTCATTTTATCTTATTGTTAAGCACATGCGAAAGCAAAATCAAACACCCAACCAACAACCAATAAGGATAGTAGAAGGAATGCAACAGTAGAACAACATGAGAACTACTTTTATTTATCTGCAAGGTTAGCTTGTGGAAAGCAATATGTATACACACCTTACTATAGGCAACATACCAACGGCAACGCGAAAAGGGATTGGCCTAGCTAACATATTACAACAAAAAGGAGAGGAGGGTCAATCAAAAAGAGACTAGGCTACATATGCCTAATCACTAGCCTTAGAAGGATCAGACTCGCTCGTAGAAGGGTCCATGATTACGCCATTATGGGGATCGAGGTCCATTGGATCTCATATCTTATTAGTCGGCCCCACAAGTGGTGTAGGCCTGTTGTAACCTCTTAAAAGACCATATACAATGTCCCCCAGCCTGACGTACCACGCCTTAAAGACGTGCGGCACATAATGATCATTCTCCCCTTTGTCCACCTAGACCGTCGTCTCATGATGCTCATATATAAAATGGCGACTTGAGACGAGCCATGTGCTGATGAAAGTGCTCATGTTGATCAGGACATCGAACCTCACCGAGTAAGGTGTCATACTAAGGTCCTGAAAATGTTAACCACATGCTTCGATTATTACGACCCCTAGGCCATGGCCCAACCTTATGGTTGGCAGTCTATTGGCCCAAAACTAAGCATTGTCCCCCTCGTGGGCACAGCTACATCATGGGCCTCCCCCCATACGACATTCTCAAATGAGCATTGGTCCGGCTTTTACCGCAACTCAGCGACTGACCACTGTCAGGCGACTAAACGGCCACAGCACAACCCCAACGGATTGGCGGTCTTTCGATAGTGCCAGGTTTTTATTTTAATGTGACCACGCAACACAACCATCAACCTATTCATTTTTTTCTTTTCTCTATTGTCAATGTAATCATGGTTCGTGCTCATGCGACATGCAATTGCAATTAACACACGTATAATGCAATGCAATAATAATCGATGGCCATGCAAACTAGCAAAAGTCCAACTATTCCAAATACAACCATTCAGCAGCAGTTTAAATTGCAATACAACAATCGATTCCAGTCAATGAACATCCCATTACTCACGTAGTTAGATTACTAATAACACCAAACTACTTATCTCAATAATCAATTATTCAAACCAATAATCAATCATCACAACCCAAGGATAAACCAAGATTATCCCCAGAAATACTCATTTAAAAATGGTAGTAATTCATTATTCTGATAAATCACATAATCTCCATAAAATACTTATCATTATTTAACAATCCCATAAATAATTGTCCCACCCAAATAATTCCATTTTCTAAAACCCTTCTTTAATAAACCAAAGTCACCTAATAACATAGTATATAAATACTATTGACTTTAGAAAATAGACTATAGTAATTTTTCCCACAAAATTACTCAATTAAATCAATTTTCAATAAATAATCATTATTAATTATTTCCCCAAAAATAATTAATATCCATAAATAAAAAATAATTCGAAATTATTAAATAATTTAATTAATTAATTTCCACAAAATAATATGACATTTCATAAATAAATAATTTTCATAAAATAATATAATTATAATTAATTATTCCCATAAATAAATAATCATAATAACTAGGACTAAACCTTCATTAACCCCTTTAATCCACCATAAACAAGCTTAGTATAATAAAGTAATGTTAATCAATCCTAAACCCAATCAATTAACCACTAAGCATACTTGAGCCATAATTAACTTATCCTAAACCCAATCAAGCATAATCAAGGCACATAATCCATGCTCATTACTCACTAATTGTTGACTAGGTCCACCTCTTGTGGGGCCTAGCTAAAACATATAAAAAAAAAAGAGAAGAAGAAATTGCTTTGTGCAGTTTTTATGGGGGCTCCACGTACAAAAGAGTGGAGAAAAAGGAGAAAAACAGCCATCGAAGAAGTGAGAGAGTGCGGAGAAGAAATAAAGAAAAAGGAGAGATCTTTGTGATCCCGTTTCAAAGGCAAGACATTGACGAAATTTGCTCAAATTTGAGTATGTTGTTCGCGAGACCAATGGCTACAAGTTGATGGTCTTCATTAGTCAAGAATCGCCTTTGAATTCTTCGATTACGGTTAGATTTTTCTAGCTCCAAATTTGTTTATTCATCTTTGTGATAAGAAACTGTGATTGTAATATTGATGTTAATCCTCTAGTGTGTGACTAGAAAAGTATAATTGGTGTATCCTGCTATTCTTTGTGATTAGTGGAAGATTTTTTGGGCGGTCCGTGGATTTTCCCAATTGGGTTTTCCACATTAAATCTTTGGTGTTCTTGTTGGCCTTGTCTTCTTATTATTTCCGTTTTATATTTGCCTATCATGAGGGTATATTAGCTAGTTGTTATTGAGGCTAAGTTGGTTTTGGTCCGTCTAGTTTTTCTGAGGGAGAAACTGATCTTTAATTAAATTTAGCTATTGGAGAAATTGAAACCAGGTTCCCCAACAAAGTGGTATCAAAGCCAAGGTTGTGCTGAAATTTTATTGAGTAATGGAGGAAACTAGTAGTGCCATGTTCAAGTTGAATGCCTCGAATTATTCTATTTGGAAGCCTCGGATGGAAGACTTATTATATTGTAAAGATTTATTTGATCCTGTTGAGGGCGATGAGGCTAAAGGAGATAAGGAAGACAATAAATGGGAGCGAATGAATCGGAAAATAGTTGGGCTTATCCGACAATGGATTGATGATAGTGTGTATCATCATGTTGCTCAAGAGACAAAGGCGGACACTTTGTGGAAGAAATTACAAGACCTCCATGAGAGGAGAACTCCACAAAATAAGGATCTTCTAGTTAAACGACTTGTAAATTTGAAATACAAGGAATGTAGCAACATGTCGGAACACTTAAGTGAATTTCAAAATGTTGTAAATCAATTGAGAAATCTTGAAATTGACCTTGGTGATGAATTGCAATCATGTTTATTGCTTGGTACTCTTCTTGATAGTTGGAACACTTTAGTTGTGGCATTAAGCAATTCGGCCCCCTTTGGTGTGCTTTCTATGAGCATGGTTAAGGAAAGCTTGTTCAATGAAGAAACAAGAAGAAAAGGTTTGAATTATACTTCTAGTTCGGAGGCTCTTGTGATTGAAAATAGGGGGAGAAGTTATTCAAGAAAGTTTCACAGTTATGACCACAAAGGCAAGTCAAAAGGAAGATCAAAATTAAGGCCGAGGAGGAGTGTGAAGTGCTACAATTGTGGCAAAAATGGGACATTATGCTAGAGAATGCAAGTTACCAAAGAGAGATAAATCTCATTATCGAAATGAAGAGCGAAAGAAAGAAGAGAAACAAGCTACAGCGGTAGTTGCATCCGATGGCGATATTGTGTTCATATGTGACAATGGTTTTGTGAACCTTACATGCCAAGACTCTACTTTGGTTGTTGATTTTGCAGCTTCATTTCATGTCACTTCACGGCGTGACTATTTTGCTTCCTATCATAGTGGTAATTTTGGTTGTGTTAGAATGGAAAATAATGTTGTTTCCAAGGTTATTGGCATGGGAGATGTTTATTTGGAAATCGATATTGGATGTAATTTACTTTTGAAAAATGTGAGACATGTTCCGAATATTCGACTTCACTTGATCTCCATGGGTGCCTTAGATGATGATGGTTATTGCAATTTCTTCTTTGATGGCAAATGGAAATTGACTAAAGGTTCCATAGTAATGGCGAAGGGCAAGAAAATATATTCTCTCTACACAACGCAAGCTAACTTGATTAAAGAAGAAGTAAATGCAATGGAGGATTCCTTGGTTAATTTATGGCATATGAGGCTTGGTCATCTTAGTGAGAAAGGACTTGAAATTCTTGCTAAAAAGAATCTTCTACCATTGAAGGAGAAGAATTTGAAGGAATGCACTCATTGTCTAACAGGTAAGCAACATAGATTCTCATTTCATAGTTCCTCTCCACTTACAAAATCAAATGTACTTGATTTAGTTCACACGGATGTTTATTGCATGGATGCTAGAAGCCTTGGTGGTGCATTATATTATGTAACTTTTATTCGTGACTGTTCTAGAAAAGCGTGGGCTATTACTTTGAAATCTAAATACTAGGTTCTTGCTGCTTTCAAATAATTTCATGTCAATGTGGAAAGAGAAACCGGGAAGAAGCTAAAACGTGTTCGAGCTGACAATGGTGGTGAATATAGAGGTTCGTTTGAACACTATTCCAAGGATTATGGTATCAAGCTTGAGAAGATTATTCCGAAAACACCACAGCAGAATGGAGTAGTGAAGAGAATGAACCGGACAATTAATGATTGGATTCAATGTATGCTCTCTTATGCAAAGTTGCCTAAGACATTATGGGGTGAAGCAATGAGAACATCAGTGGACTTGATAAATCTTTCTCCATCAGTGCCTCTTAAAGAAGATGTTCCACAAAGAATTTGGAGTGGAAAAGATGTTTTTTACAATCATTTAAAGGTGTTCGGTTGCTAGGCATTTGTGCATATTCCAAGAGACAAAAGGTCTAAGCTTGATGACAAGTATAAACAATATATCTTTTTGGGTTATGGACATGAAGAATTTGGCTACAGGTTATGGGATCTAGTTGCGAAGAAAGTTGTTAGAAGCCAAGATGTGGTATTCATTGAGAATCAAACCATTGAAGACATTGACAAGTTGGAGAAACCAAAGAATGCAGCTCAATGTTCAGTTAGTTTCAGCCCAAATCCTCCTCCCATGGGTGGAAATCATGGGGAAGAAGTCCATGAAAATCATAGAAATCATGAAGATGGTGAGTCATCATATAATGTCGATTCTTCAATTGAGACAGGTGAAATAGTTGAGCAAGAGTAGCTCATTGAGCCAGTTGAGCAAGAACAATCGATTTTACCTCAAGTTAGAAGATCTTAAAGGGAACGTAGACCTTCACAAAAATATCAACCGCATGAGTATGTGTTAATCACTTATGTAGGAGAATCGGAAACTTATGAAGAGGCTATGTCATGTGATCGAAAGAATGAGTGGCATGAAGCCATGCAAAAAGAGCTCAAATCCTTGCATGAGAACCACACATTTGAATTGGTGAAATTACTCAAGGGTAAAAGAACACTCACAAATAAGTTGGTGTATAAGTTGAAGACGGAAGAGAATAGTTTAAAACCACAATACAAGACTAGGCTTGTTGTGAAAGGCTTTCGTCAAAAGAAGGGAATTGACTTTGAGAGATTTTTTGACCAATTGTAAAAATGTCTTTGATTTGAGTTGTTCTTGGGTTGGCCGCCACCTAGAATTTAGAAATTGAACAACTTGATGTAAAGATAGCTTTTCTTCATGGAGACTTCGAAGAAGAAATATATATGGAGCAACCGGAGGGCTTCAAAGTTGAAGGCAATAAGCATCTTGTATGTAGATTAAGGAAAAGCTTATACGGTCTCAAACAAGCACCAAGGCAATAGTACATGAAGTTTGAATCATTCATGGAAGAACATGGATACGGTAAGACAAACTCCAATTCATTTGTCTTTATGAAAAGATTCTCAGATAATGATTTTTTCATTTTCTTACTTTATGTGGATGACATGTTGATTGTTGGGCATGATGCTAAGAAAATCAAGAACTTGAAAAATGAGTTAAGTAAAACCTTTGCAATGAAGGACCTAGGCTCGGCCAAGCAAATTCTAGGCATGAGAATTACTCATGATAGAAGGAATGGGAAACTTTGGGTATCTCAAGAGAGGTACATTGAAAGGGTGCTTGAAAGATTCAATATGAACACATATAAACCGGTAAGTACTTCAATTGTACAAGACCCAATATTGCTCATGCAATTGGTGTCGTGAGTAAGTTTCTCTCAAATCCAGGTAAGGAGCATTGGACCGTTGTTAAATGGATTTTAAGGTATCTTAGAGGTACTTCTAAATTTTGCTTGTGTTATGGAAATGGAAAGCCTAAGTTGAGTGGCTACTCGGATGCTGATATTGATTCTCGAAAATTCACATCGAGTTATATGATGATTTTTGCAGGGGAAGCTGTCTCATGGCAATCAAGATTACAAAAATGTATTGCTTTGTCCACAACTGAAGCAGAGTATATTGCTATTAATGGAGGAGCTAAGGAACTCTTGTGGATGCAAAAATTTCTACAAAAGTTAGACTTGAAGCAATAAAAGTTTGTTTTATATTGCGATAGCATGAGTGTTATCCATCACAGCAAGAATCCGGTATTGCATTCAAGATCGAAGCATTTTGATGTGAGGTATCATTGGATCCGAGAAAAGTTAGAAGAGAAGCTCTTCCTGTTAGAGAAAGTCCACACCGATGATAATAAATCAAACATGATGACCAAGGTATTGCCCGTAGTGAAGCTTGACTCTTGTAGAAGAAAAATGGGCATAATGGAATTTCCCACATGAGGTGGAGGGGGAGATTTGTTGACTGGGTCCACCTCTTGTGGGGCCCAGCTATAATAAAAAAATAAAAAATAAAAAGAAAGGAAGAAGAAATTGCTTTGTGCAATTTTTGTGGGGGCTCCACGTACAGAAAAGTGGAGAAAAAGAAGAAAAACAGCCACCGAAGAAGTGAGAGACCGCGATGAAGAAACAAAGAAAAAGGGGAGAGCTTTGTAATCCCGTTTCGAAGGCAAGACGTTGACGGAATTTGCTCAAATTTGAGTATGTTGTTCGCAAGACCGATGGCTACAAGTTGATGGTCTTCGTTCATCAAGAATCGCCTTTGAATTCTCTAATTGTAGTTAGATTTTCTGGCTCTGAATTTGTTGATTCATCTTTGTGATGAGAAACTGTGGTTGTAATATTGATGTTGATCTTCTAGTGTGTGACTAGAGAAGTATAATTGGTGTATCATGCTATTCTTTGTGATTAGTGGAAGATTTTTTGGGCGGTCCGTGGATTTTCCCAATTGGGTTTTCCACATTAAATCTTTGGTGTTCTTGTTGGCCTTGTCTTCTTATTATTTCCATTTTATATTTGCCTATCATGAGGGTATATTAGCTGGTTGTTATTGAGGCTAAGTTGGTTTTGGTCCGTCTAGTTTTTCCGAGGGAGAAATTGATCTTTAATTAAATTTAGCTATTGGAGAAATTGAAACCGGGTTCCCCAACAAAGTGGAAGGCTAAGTTGGTTTTGGTCCATCTAGTTTTTCCGGGGGAGAAACTGATCCTTAATTAAATTTAGCTATTGGAGAAATTGAAACCGGGTTCCCCAACACTAATTACACTTAGACTAATTAAACTACTCCTAAAGCAAGATTAACTCCTAACTAAGGGATTTGGAAATCAACTTACGGGCTCAAGATTTCGGCAAAATTGGAGTGACAGCAAGGGTGAGGGCTACACGGGGCTAGCTCGGGGACAGCGATAGACGACTATCAGTAACCATTTTCTGCCGAAACAGCATCGGAGGCCGTTTTCTGTGGAAAGCACAGCAATGGCTATTGGTGCGGAATGGGTGGCTGGCGATGATAGGCGGCAACCGACAGTTGGTGACTGTACTTCGAACAACAAGAGTTACATGGTGGACAATGGTAGCAACTCTGGCGGATAGCAACATGGGCAACGGCAGCAAGAACCAGCAAGAGGTAGGGGAAAAGGTGAATGAAATCAAGGAAAAAGGGAAGAGAAAAGAGAGAGAGTGAGCTAAGGGTGAGGGGGCAGCTACAAGGGAGGAGTGAGGAGAGAAAATGGTTGGTAAGACTTGTCCAAGAAGCCAAGCCCACTTGCAAGCCAACTTGCTCTCCAAAGCTAATGACAACCAAGTACAACAAAGCAATAGGGACCATACAAAGAGAGCTTCTAGAAGAGAGGGCCCATGGGCTAAGGAAAGGATGGGAAATGGGCTAACTTGGGCCCACCTTAGGCTGGCCTTGATGGGTGTAAGGCCCATTGCACCGCCGGTCTCGAGCTGACTGTCTCGTGGCCTTGAATTGACCTTTGCTTCTCTTTGAAGTCATTGCTTGATCAATGAATGCTTCTGATCTTGTCCAAATTTCCACTCGGTGGGTTTTTTCCTTTCTTTGACTTGTACGGAAAAATTACTAAAGAAATTCTAAATGTATTGTAATTATGCTAATTTAGTTATAAAACTTTCAATTATAGTAAATTAATCTTAAAAATTTTCACGTTTGTCAATTAAATCTATTTGGCCAATTTTAGCAAAAAAATGCTAATGTAGATACTGACTTTCTTATATGGCACGGCCGTTACTAACATTGAAATTATTTTAATAATATTTTAATTATTTAAAAAAAAACCTTGAGTTTTTGGCTATGTTCTTTTTCCTTTCCTTTTCTTTTCTTTACTTTTTTTTTTAATTGATGGCCAACGAGGGCAGCCAAGCTAGGACACCCTTGCCTGATTTGGGCATTGCAACCCTCACTCAGACCTAGCATGGGCCACAATGCCCTCTCCTAAGGTTTGCAAGGGCCACAACGCCCTCGCTTTAGCCTATGAGAGAATCAAATGAGGGGCACGACTCCCCTGCCTAGTACTAATGAGAGTCAGCCAGTGACCCTTGTCAGCCATTAGTTAAAAAAAGAAAACAAAAGAACAAAACCAAAGCTAAATATAAAAAAATTAAAAGAATTATTGGAATATTATTAAAAATGTTCATGTCAATGTTAATTGTATTATGTAGGACAACTAGTGTCAATTTTAGTGATTTCTGGCCAAAATTGCCAACTAAACTAAATTGACAAACAAACAAAATTAATTAATAAAATGTGAAGATATTTCGATTTATAATTGAATTGGTACAAGTGTAATAAGTTCAAACCACTTAGAGTTGCTTCAATGGCCACACTTCCCAGCTGAGAAAGAGGAGGTAAAGAATTCAATTCCCTACCTTCTCAAGGGTTGGGATGGGGAAGCATGAGTGAGGGAACAAAGTTTCCAATTTAAGCATAGCACATGGCACAAATGGTGGCTTGTAAAACAGAAATAGGATAGGCTAGGAATAGAAAAAAAAAAGTTTAAGACTTCTTTGGTAATTGTCCGAACATGTATATTTGTCTTTTTAAGATATGGCTAAAAGTCATGTTTATGACTATTTATTTTATGAAAAATAAATAATTTACAACATGTTTTTTTTGTTAAAACGATGATTTGCATCAAAAGAGGTGTATGTATTCGGTGATGCTAGACAACGTGGATTGACTGCAAAGCAAATTGACTCTTATCTCTTTCTTCTCACCATTTTTCTCTTCTGGCCGAATTCAACCCACACTTTCATCAATCGCGATTTTTATTTCCTTTTTTTATCTTTCTGCTCCTATCCAACTCGCCACTTTTTTTTTTCTCTAGAATCAGACTTCATTGCCAGATTGCCTCATCGGTTATATCCACTTGAAAACTGCATGTTTATCACTTTCTTTCTGACAGTTTGGTCTTCTTCTTTTTTGGACAATCCCTATCTTACTCGTTTTTTTATTTTGTTTCCAGTCTCAGTCCTTATTTCTCAATTATATATATGTATATATCTTGAAAACGAAGAACCCATACCGATCCTTTCATTCAGCCAGCATTGCATTGGATTCGAACGCCCTTCTCAATCTTTATTGACCGGATATTAGTCTTTGATCAAACAACTTGGTCAATCCTCATCCCCTTAGTTCGCCGACCACCGTCATCCAATCCCGAATTATGGATACACCTTGCACAATCTCTGCAAACATAGTCCACTCTGTTGAAATCATATCCAACTCCAACATCGTGAAGCTAGGACCAAGCTGTTGGAATCAAGAGTAACTCCCACTGTCTTGGAATAAAATCTTCAAGATATGCCCGATCCCACTATCTTGGAGTTAATCCTCATAATCTTGGAATTGTGTCCAATCCTACTTTTGGAGCTTTCACAATAAAGTACACCGTAAGTACCAAAACTTGACACGGATAGACATTTAAGTACCAAAACTTCCAAAATGTAGTTAAGTGCCACTTTTTTTAAAAATCAAGACACTTAAGTGCAAATTTCAATGAGGGTAGCCGAAATGCAACGTAACTTATTTTTAATAATAGAAGTGGTTCATGTGGCTCACCAAAAGCTTACTTAGCAACAAAGGTGCAAAACGATGTCGCTTTGCCCCCAAATTTATTAATTTAATATTAATTTAAATAATTTTTTTTAAAAAAAAGTAGGAAGCATTTAGTGAGGGCCTCCACAGCTCTCGCCACCGCCACCCCACCATCACTAGGAAGTGGTGAGGGTCAGCCAGGACTGAGCCCTAGTTAGTGGCCAGTGACCCCGCCCAACCACCAATGAGGGTCTAGGCCCTCACCCAAATTTAGGGTGAGGGTCGTGCCCCTCTCCCAAATTTGGTGAGTGGCACCAACCCCACCACAAGCAACGGCAACCCTTGGCCCCTCTAGGCAAAGGTATGCAAGCCTTCATCAGCGATCGGCCAGGGTTGCCGGCCATTGCCCAAGGCTCGGCTTCCCTAGTAGACCCTTGCCCCATCATCGCTGGCCCTTCCTAACGATAGTGAGGCAGTAGCAACAAGGGCTATGCAGGCCCTTGTTGAACACTTTCTATTTTTTTTTTAGTTCAATTTTTTATATTCATTTAAATTAATATTAAATTAATAAATTTGGAGGCAAAATGACATCGTTTTGGGCTTGTAGCGCCACATGGATAATTTTTTTAAAAGAATTGCCATGTTAGTGAAAAAAAAGTTGCCGGAAAATACTGCGTTAGCAATTTGGCGGAAAGAAAAGAAGTAACAATTCGCTAGGTATTGCCAAGGAGCTTGCAGGTGCGGCACAAGTCTTCGTGGAAGGTCTTTCTTCCTTGGCATTTCTATGTGCAGATCCTGGAAACCCAGCAACAAGACTTGAACGACAAACTCAAGGGCGTGGCCCTTGCAAATTCGATGAGCAATCGCTGCGAAGAAAAAGATCGCGAACTCAAGTACGCAATGCTGGTTTATGATGCAAGAAGAACATGCATATCTACCCTCAACCGAACTCCAAGAACATGGCCACATCTGAGAGACAGGATACAAAGATCAAAAAAAAGATCTCAAAGCTATTCGAACAGAGGAAGCATGAATGTAATAGTCTTAGCAATTCATATAAAGCTAACAGGAGCCTTCCACCAATCTCTGGCAGACTAACCAACCAATAGGAGCAACCAAAAACGTCGGCAGTCATCTGATCCAAGGTCATTTGTCGTGCGTCCGCCTTTCACGAATGTCGTACTCAAGTCAAAAAGCGCAAACGAGAACATCCGAACATGGATCACTCAAGAAATCAAACCGAAGCAGCGAAGAGAGAATCTCACGGCTATTGAACTGAGAGAAAGGACAAAAAACGAAAGCCGGAGACGGCGTGAATGCAAGCTGAGGGAGCTCGGTTGGAGTACCAGAGGATGAGGTCGGAGATGACAGGGAATGGTGTTGGTTTTGTCGAGCAAGAACGCCATGGAAGATCGCTCCGAAATGCAGAAACTTGACCCCGCGAGCTCAGACGAACGAGAGAGAGAGAGAGTGTCGTTTGGGACAAATATCTGAGTTCAAGCCGTGCTTTTCCAATGGTGCCCTCGTACTGCTGCTCTATTACCGACTTTGTCCCCGCACGGCGTCGTTTTGTCCCAGGGGAGAAGAAACGTGGCTACGAAACGTAGGTGGGGCGGAGATCGCCGCGCGTGCCAGGGCAGCTGAACGAGGGAACCAAACCGTCGCCTGGTTCAGCCCCGAAATCTTGGCTTTCTTTGCGCCACGATAGCGATTAGGAATATGGGGTCGTTAATGGGTCAGGTCGGGTATCTAACTTGAATATCGGCCCGAAATCCCATAGGATAGGTTTGACACGACTTGATATCCGAATATGATACAATTCAGTACAACAGGTTGGGCCAGCTCCAATTAGCTGGGCTCAGATTTACATTTTCGTCCTCGTTGTGCACTTGCAGAAAAAGAGGGCGATCAGGCTGTGCTTGGGTGTCTAGAAAACCCACACCAGCCCAATCCAACCCGACCAATACCAGCATTTAAAAATCCCTTTCCGAAGAAGACTAAGGCCCGATCCAAAGCCAGCACGGGTTTTTGCTCTCTCCCTCAATTGTGGCCGTGCCATCTGTGTATTATGGCCGAATCCCCCACCTCTAATTGCCTGAGTCTTTATGGAGGGTGTTATTAGGGTTCGTTTCAAGAGCACCAAAGAAACTTCATTCCCTATCTCTCTCTCTCTCTTTTTTTTTTTGATCAAACATTCCCTATCTTGTCGACACAAGAAGATATGCGTCATCTTTAACAGGAAATCTTTTAATATCTCTTCAAACCGTGATATTGTCTAGTGAAATTGCTCTTCAAGTTTGCTTCCAAATAAATCGATTTTCCAACATGGCACCATACATGAATTTAGGCTTATTCAAAGGAATAACGGGCTTGGCCATGTTGTTTGCTTATAAGCTTATTTCAATTTATTATATTCAAAATCATTCAATTAAGTCTATTCACTGCCGATCTAATATATGAAAATGTTCTTAATATTTTATATGCAATTTAATTAATATTTTTTACTAGGGATTATGATCGATTTCAATTTTTTTATATAATAAATGACTAATCGGTTCATTAAAATCTAAGTATCAAAATAACATGATTCTTTGCATGAAGCATAAGTTTTACCATGCGCATGGAGCAATGGCGACAGATCCTAGTAGGTCTGTAAAACCCTGCTAGATTTATCCGAAGCTTTTTGTCAGTCGTATACCATCTTGTGGGTACCCTACACGGTCGAATATAGCGACAGTATGTCCGTAGGCAAAAAGACACCAATGCGGGCGGAATTTTCTGTCAGAGCATCTTGCCCCACCTAACAAATAACGCCGTGTCCATTTGGTTTCCATAGTATTTCATTTGTTAAATTTCTCAGTTGGTTTCATTAGATTTGCAACATTTCCGCTTTTGTATAAAATTATTCACGTCAATCAAACGTTTGATCTTTCTAAGAAAAATAGTAAATGTGTATAAAATGCATCCGACAGCACAAGCAAATGCGCACTTTATTTTTGTTTTTTGCCTGATAAAATAAAAGGACGGTAATGGGCGACCGGCATTAGTGGCATTCTCTAAGTGTTATTATAAAGGTTTCGCACTCACTTCAAATTGTGCAACATGTCAATAAATCCATAGTTACATTTATAGTTTCTACAATTTAAGGTTGATACTACAAAAACCTCAAACCAGTATATATGTGATAAATTTCTAAAAACTATTTTTTTTATCAACAAAAGCATCAAATTGGTACACTCGTAATAAATTTATATTCCATTTGTTTCTATTAAATTTTACTATCAAATTGCTAAATTGGACACATTACAATTAGTGGGTGTAACAGTTTGAAATTTTACCTTCCATTTGTCACCGGTGTACTAGTATATGATTTTTCATGGAATGAATTTAATTTAACGGAAATTAATTAAGAGTAAATTTGTCACAAATATTCTAATTTGGGATTATTATGGTCAAAAAAATTGATTTTTAGTAAGTTTGTCACGAGTGTATTAGTTTAAGATTTTTTATACTAAAAAAAAAAAGTTTAGATAGATTTATTTTAAATGTACCAATTTAATATATTTTATTATATTGATCCTATAAAATACGGCAAGTCACGCAAAAAGTTAATAAGAGGATCAATTTGTCGTCGTTCTTGACTCTTTAAGATGTCCCCGTCAAAACAAAACAGAAGAAGGATAAAAAGGAATTTAAAACTCATAAAGTATTTAGGAAAAGTCTTTATTATATGTGATAAGCAGATGAAAAATATTTTTGTGAGATCTATACCTTTTTAAAAGTACACTCCATCATTGATTGAATGAATACAAGCATTTGTTACTCTCTGGTATTCTCGAAAGGGATTTACCGTCTTGCTGCTCATTCATATTCTGAGAAAGTGATATTTTGAATGAAATTAAAATTGCATATGTCTCGCAAAAAATAAATAATTTAAAATGCATTTTTCAAAAAAAAATCTATTAAAATTATTAAGTGATAATATATTTTTCATAATAGAAAAAAATTTTAATTTAAATATTTTCATGGATGATAAAAATATTTTTCGTTCATTATTTTTTATAAGCGATAAAGGAGATCGTTTTTAGGAAAATATTTTTTTAATCGTTCATTTTCTACGAAACAAACAAAACATAGAGTCTATACCAACACTCGCAAACGAGAGAAATTGTCCAAAAAGTTCCTAAAACTATAGCAATTTTGCTAATTCAGTCACAAAAATTTCAATTATGTCATTTTTATCTTAAAAATTTTATAGTTATTGCTAACATAGACGTCGACTATCCTATATGACACATCTAGCATTGACGTGGAAAATTTTTAATAATATTTAACATTTTTTAATATTTTTCTTTTCTTTTCTTTTCTTTTCCTTTTTTTCCTTTTCTTCTATTTTCCTTCTTTACTTTTTTTTTTCCCTCCGCCGACCGTTGCTAACAGTTGAAAAAGGCAACCCTCACCTGAGGCCAGTGTAGATTGACAAGGCTTGGCAATGACTGGCAAAGGGAAAAAGAAAGAAGAAAAGAAGAAAAAAAAAAAAAAAAAAGGAGAAGGAGGAGGAGGAGGAGGAGGAGGAGGAAAAACTAAGGAACAAAAAGAGAGGAAAATAAAAAAGGAAAAATAAAATTAATAAAAATTTGAAAAAATATAAAAAATAATTATTAAAAATTGTCAATGTCAACGCCCATCGTGCCACGTAAGACCTCTAGCTTTCATGTCAACGATTTTCGACTAAAATTAATTGAATGGATTTAATTGGCAAAACGTAAAAATATTTATAACTCAATTGACATAATCAAAAAATTTATGACCGAATTGACAAAAACGTAATAGACTTAGAACTTTTTAAATTAATTTTCCCTTGCAAACATCACCTCCATTGACAACAAATTTCATGAGATTGGAAGCCTTTTGTGTTGTCCAACCCTACTTGGGCACTCTCATCATCAACCCCTATGTGGATTGAATCTCTCTGTGATAAAAGAAGATGGTGTCATTCACAAGAATGCATTATAACTCAAATGCAAGTAATGAGATAATGCATTACTAGGAGACCAGGAGGAAGAGAAAAAAGAAAACAAAAAAGGAGCCGCTCAAAATTCGGTCTACACGTGATGCAAATCCATTTCAAAATTCGATGCATTGACATAAGGGTCTATCTAATTCGATGGATAAGAGGTTAATTGGGCATATATTAAGTAATATTTGATAACGTTCCTAGTCAGCAATCTTATCTCTTGTATCTAATTTAAGATATTATTGATATTGTTCCTGTATTTTTTCTACTTGCCTTAAGCATTCTCAATCATCCCTAATTTAGGGCTCTTGTAATATCTTTATATATAGTCTGTACAAAAGATATCAAACAAATGAAATACAAAAACTTCGATTCCTTCATGGTATCAAAGCTGCATTTGGCGTAATCCACCCTATGATCCTCAAATCTCCTTCTCCTCATTCTTCATCGACTTTCTTCTTCCCAAAGAAAATGTCGACAGGCTTTAATCTATCATCTCAATCATCTTCATCTATCGCATCTCCCTCACTCGTTATCTCAAACATATCCAACTTGATACCCATCAAACTGAACAGCTTGAACTATCTTCTTTGGCGTTCTCTTTTCGAACCAATTCTCAAATGTCACAACCTCATATCTTTCATTGTTGGAACCTCCCAAGCGCCTGCTTCAACTGACAAAAATTACAAGACATGGATCGAAAAAGATTAGATGCTACTCTCCTGGATCAACGCTACTTTGTCTGAATCTGCACTTCCATATGTAGTTGGCGCTACATCTGCAAAAGCTGCATGGGATGTCCTCGCTCGTCGCTATACCTCTCTCACTCCTACTCATGTAATGTCTCTGAAAAGACAATTACATCACCTCAAGAAGGGCAACCTCTCCATGCAAGAATATCTCCAACAATTCAAAACTTTAGCTGATAAATTTGCAATTTGCAGATATCCAGTAAGTGATGATGATATCCTAATTTGCATTCTCGATGGGTTGCCTGCTGCTTACCGCTCATTTGCATCCTCTATCCGTGTTCATGCTCATCAAACTTCCATCACTATTGAAGATTTACATAATCTTCTACTCTCTAAAGAACTGAGTATCACTGATGATTTAGTATCCAAAACTACTACTGCTTTCGTTGCAAACCGACAACCTCGAACTCCTTCTCCTGGACAACACTCATTCTCACCTCGTCCGTATAGGGGTGTCACTGGTTATAGGGGACACAGCAGGGGTCATTCCAATCAAACCGAACTTCTCCCTACTCTATCATTTCGACCTCAAGGTCGTCAACTGAACACTGGCCGACCGATCTATCAAATCTGCAACAAACATGGCCATAGTGCCATTGACTGCTATCATCGCATGAACTATGCATACCACGGTCACAATCCTCCTAAAAAACTTGCTGCCATGGCTATTGCACCACCTACTGACGATGGCACTTGGTATACTGATACTGGCGCCAGCCATCATATTATGGCCGATCTGGGTAATCTCTCCATCTCCACTTCCTATAATGGTTCTGATGAAGTTCAGGTTGGAAATGGTCAAGGTTTGTCTATTACTCATGTTAGTTCCACTTCTCTCTCACATCCCGCTTCCTCTATGCATTTGACTAATGTACTCCGTTGTCCTCTAGCATCTACCAATTTAATTTCAGTTAGTTGTTTTTCTAAAGACAATAATTGTTATTTTCTATTTGATGATTCTCAATTTTTTGTTAAGGACAAGTTAACGAAGCAAATTCTGCACCACGGTTGGACTGAGAGTGGGCTTTATCCTATGTGGTTCCCCAAACCTTGCTTCAAACCTCAAGTTTCATTTTCTTCCCGCATCAACTCCTCCACCTGGCATCATCGTCTTGGCCACCCTTCAGCAGCTATTCAAAATCTTATTTTTAAACAGCTTCAAATATCAAATAAGCGTGACAACTCTCTGTGTTCTGCATGTCAATTAGGCAAAAGTTGCAAGTTACCCTTTTCGTTGTCTCACACATGCACTAAATTTCCACTTGAACTGATTCATTGTGATGTATGGGGACTAGCCCCTGTGTCTTCTATTTCAAAATTCTTTTATTATGTACTGTTTGTTGATGACTTCTCTCGTTACAGCTGGATATTTCCTATGCACCATAAATCTGATTTTTATGAAATTTTTATAGCTTTCAAACCGCAAGTTGAAAATCAATTTAACCATCGAATTAAATTCTTCCGCTCTGATGTTGGTAGCGAATTCACTAGTGATGCACTTGAATTTTATTTTCATACTCATGGCTTTGGTCATCAATTTTCTTGCCCACATATACCTGAACAAAATGGTGTCATTGAGCGAAAACATCGTCATGTGGTTGAAACTAGTCTCACCCTTTTAGCTCAAGCTGGTATGCCCTCTTGCTTTTGGTTTGAAGCCTTCAATACAATTGTATATCTCATCAACCGCATGCCTATTATTTCTCAAATTTCCCCATATCAATAATTGTTTCAACAAATTCTTGATTATTCTCATTTACGAGCCTTTGGATGCCTTTGTTATCCCTGGCTCCATCCCTATTGTTCTAACAAATTGGAGTTCCGCTCTTCTTCATGTTGTTTTCTAGGCTATGGTACCTCTCATAAGGGTATCGCTGCTATGACATGCAAAGTCACCGAGTTTACATATCTCGTCACGTCAAATTTGATGAATCTGTTTACCAGTTTATCACAAGCTCTAACTCTCCAAAATCTTCTATCACTTTACCCTCACTTGGTCCTATCTCCATCTAGCTACCATCAACCTCCACCTCCATGGATACCGCATGGGTTGAGCCCACCATTAGCCCCACCAATGGTGTTGCCTCTGCTTCGCTAATTATAGATGAACCTCAATCTCCTCATTTACCTCCCTCTATACCACCTACCACCATACCACACCCTCCCCCACCACCTCCCACCCACACTCATCCCATGATCACACATTCTCAACATGGTATTTTCAAACCAAAACCCTTTACTTCTCGTTATCCTATTGCTTTATCTTCTTCTCTTCTCTTGGAGCTGACATGCTACACTCAAGCTTCCAAATCACCTGAATGGCAAAAAGCTATGGATGAGGAATTTAATTCCTCAAAAGAACAACACACTTGGTCTCTTGTGCCATTTAATCCAACCATGAACGTCGTCGGCTGCAAATGGGTTTATCGAATAAAACAAAGCCCAGATGGCACCATCAGTCGCTACAAAGCTCGCCTCGTAGCAAAAGGATTTCACCAACAACCTAGCATTGACTTTGTGAACACTTTTAGTCCTGTTGTAAAGCATGCTACTATTCGGGTCATTCTCACATTGGCGGTCACTTATGGATGGGCGATTCAACAACTTGATGTCGAATGTGCATTTTTACACGACGATCTCCAGGAAACTGTATATATGGCTCAACCACCAGGTCATGTTGATCCTGCCGCTCCTCATTCTGTTTGCTTAATGCACAAATCCATCTATGGTCTACGGCAAGCACCTCGAGCTTGGTTTGAAAAATTCACGGCTTGGCTAGAAGACATTGGTTTTTCAACCACTATCTCAGACCCGTCCATTTTCATTTATAGTCATGGCTCTACCATTATCTATCTCTTATCATATATTGACGACATTATTTTAACAGTAAATGATTCCAAAGCTATGTCTGCTATTGTTGAGGAACTTCCCCATTCATTCAAGATGAAGGACTTAGGCCCTTTGACTTATTTCTTGGGCATTCAGCTTGTTAGACGAAACCCCAATCATATATTCCTTAATCAGGCAAAGTATATTCATGACATCTTATCTCATACCAATATGTTGGACTGTAAGCCTGTTTCCAGCCCAGCTACCTCGAATAAACTCGGTCATTCAAGCAGTGACCCTGTCTCAGATCCTACACTATATAGGAGTGTTGTTGGAGCACTTCAATGTGTTACTCTCAGTCATCCTAACGTTAGCTATGCTGTTAATCAGGTTTATCAATTTCTCAAAGCACCCGAAGAACACCATTGGCATGCTGTAAAGCGTATCATTCGCTATTTGAAAGGCACAATTTCTTATGGCATGTAGATTCAACCTTGTCCTATTCTTTACATGCCTATTGTGACACTGACTGGGCTGGCAATCCCAATGATCGTCGCTCTACTAGTGGCTATTGTTTATTTCTCAGGACCAATCCTGTTTCCTGGAGTGCAAAGAAGCAACCTATTGTTGCACGTTCTTCTACAGAGGCCGAGTATCGTTGTCTTGCTCAAATAGTTGCTGAAATTCAATGGCTCCTCTCTCTTCTCCGAGAATTATGAATCTCGCTCCACGTGCTCCGGTATTGTGATGCAACAATATCTCTACCATTGCTCTAACTCGGAATCCAATTTTTCATAGTCGCACTAAACACATTGAAATAGATTATCATTATGGTCGTGAATTGGTGGGTCGCCAGTTACTTGACATCCGTTACATCAACACCTCTGATCAAATCGCGGACATCTTCACCAAAGGACTGTCATCAGCACGGGTTCCTCTTTTACAGTCCAAGCTTCACATTGTTGACAATGCTTTGCGGGAGGGTGATAACGTTCCTAGTCAGCAATCTTACCTCTTGTATCTAATTTGAGATATTGTTGATATTGTTCCCATATTTTCTCTACTTGCCTTAAGCATCCCCAATCATCCCTAATTTAGGGCTCTTGTAATATCTTTATATATAGTCTATATGAAAGAGATCAAACAAATGAAATACAAAAACTTCGATTCCTTCAATATTTAAAAAAAAAAAATCAAATAGAAATGCGGTCAGCTTGCTATCACAGATCAATTGATAGCCAATACGTGGCAATTTATCTTGCTGCAAGAAAAAGAAAACAAAATGAGAAAAGCCTACACTCAAAATAATAATTATGCATCTATCTTATTAGTTAGAAGATGACTGCACTAATTAGTAATTGCCTTTCTTCTATGTTTGGTGATTCGATATGCCTCTCAAAACTTTGTCAAAACTTTAAAAATTCAAATTTAAGATAGGTCTTTCCTTCCTAGAAAACAGGGAAGAAGATTGATCTAATGTTTTTTTTTTTTTTTTTGGGTAAAGGTAAGTAGTATATAGTTTTCAACCAAATAACTGTACAAGAGGGAGGAACCCGATACCAACAAGCACTCAACGAGACAACATGTCACTGGAGTGGAAAGATACCAAGTTCACAAAAGAAAAACAAACAAACTACAAAGAGCAAATACAAGAGAGATCAAGTGGCCACAATCAGCCCAACTCTCGAGTTCTCACCAAAAATGACAGGATGGATCCCCCAGCTATGCTGCAATCTCTTGTTTCTCGAGGAGTCTTCAATAGATTTGAAAGCCAATGATTTGTCCTTAACCGCCTTAACTAAGTGTTGCTTCATGGAAGGCACAAATAAATTGCAGGCCCAAAAAAGATCATTCCTAGTTTTCCATATCACATAACAAAAGGCACCAAAAGAAAACCTAGTAATATCATAACGGAATCCATTGTCTGATAAGGTGTTGATAGCCCACCAAAGGTTATCCAACCACGAATTATTCCTCCAAGGAAGATTGCACTTTGCAGCCCAAAAAGTGGCAAGAGAATTTGACACATGGCATTTAAAAAACAAGTGGTCAATAGAGTCAGGCCTTGCATGACATAAAGCACAAACCACCGAAGTAATTCTACCAAAAGACATAAGAAAAACCTGAGTGGAGAGCTGGTTCTGCATGATCAACCATAAAAGGAATTTGTGTCTTTGAACAATGGCTTTATTCCACACAAAGGATGACCACATTATCGGGGCTGCTCTTCGCCTGATAATTGACCATGTCGAGGCAATTGAAAATTTTCCCATAGGATGCGCCACCCAAGTAAAGCTGTCCTATGTTTGGTTTAGAGAGGGAACCACGATATGCCATGAGAGAAGTTCTAGTAGAAGTGGCTGCCTAGCTGGTGAATAAATGTCCGCAACCTTGGCATGCCTTGGGAGACCCGATTGGTAGATGAGATTGTTAGTGAAAACTAAGTTAAGGGGGCCTATGTCAAGCCACGGGTCAAACCAAAGCAAGGTAGACATACCATCTCCCATCTTCCATTTAATAAAGTTTTTGATTTCCCCCCTAAGGGCAAGTAGCTTCCTCCATGCCCATGAACAAAAAGTCGGAGGGGGGATAATCCAAAAGTTTTTCCTCTTGAGGTGTGTGGCATGAATCCATTTACACCATAAGAGATTCTTATCCGTAAAGAGGATCCGGATGTGATTAATCATAACTGCCTTTATTGTTGTCTCAAATTTTCCGAAGCCTTAGGCCTCCTTCTTGTTTGGGACGGCAAACATCTTCCCAAGACACTTTCGCACCACCCGGCCCAAGGCCAGGACCTTTCCATAGGAATTGGCGACAGATTTGTTCAATCCTATCTACTACTGAGGATGGAAGCCAAAAAAATGGATGCCCAGTATACTTGAATAGCATGCAGAACATATTTTATAAGTTGTAACCAACCCGCAAAAGAGAGGAATCTATGGGTCCAAGACTGAACTCTAGTTGTGAGAAGACATACCAGGGTATTGCAATCCGCTTTACTCAACCGTGTAGTAATAATTGGAACTCCCAAGTAGCGAACTGGTAGGGACCCCATTCTAAAGCCCAAGGCTTGTAAAATCTAGCTCCTGATTTCCATAGATCCACCCGAGAGGAATATTTCGCTTTTGTTAGCATTTAGGATGAGACCGCTCCATAAGGAGAATGTGTGTAGCCCATCTTTCATACAAGAAATGGAAGCTAAATTCGCTTCACTAAAAATAAATACGTCAACCGCAAAGAAGAGATGCGAAAGATGGGAGGACTTGCATCTCCAATAGAACTGATAGTCGGAACGCCGTGTCTGAGATTCCAAAATCCCTGTGAATACCTCTATGGCCAGTGTAAAAAGATAGGGAGAGACAGGGTCTCCTTGCCTTAAACCTCGACCACTAAAAAAGAAGCCATGGAGTTCACTGTTAATGGAGATAGAGAATTTTGGGGTGCGAACACATACCAAATTAGCCGTATAAGGTGGTTTGGGAAACCAAACGCTTCAAGGGTTGTTTCCAAAAAATCTCAGTTCAGTGTATCATAAGCTTTCTAGAAATCCACTTTAATAGCACATTTTGGGGAGTAAGGGTCCGTATGGAAGCTACTGAAGAGTTCCTGTGCTAGGAGAATATTGTCACTAATACGCTTGCCTTTCACAAATGCCATTTGAACAGGGCTAACAATGGCGGAAAGAACTGCTGCAATTCTATTAGAAAGAATCTTGGTAATACACTTATATATAGTGTTACAGCATGCAATAGGTCGAAAATCCAATACATATGAAGCATTCGGGACTTTTGGGACCAAAGCCAGAATGGTACAATTAATCTCTCGAAGCATATGCCTGGAGTTAAAGAAATCCAGAACCGCTTTTGTTACCGAGGGACCAACTTCATCCCAATTCCTTTTAAAGAAAAATCCGAGTTGAAACTATCAAGACCCGGGGCTTTTCCCCTTGCAAGAGAGAACATGGCCTCCCAAATTTCTGAGGAAGAATAGGCATGGAAAGGGATCTAACCTGGTCCTCATTGAGCGTGGAGCAGAGGACTTCCTTGAGCGCCAGGATGGACGGCTACACGGTAATGTTCACCGGAGCTAGGATTTCTTAGAAGTAAGAGACAAACAATTGCTAAACTTCCACGGGTTCAATCACCAAATTGCCAAAGCCATCCATGATCAAAATGATCCGATTGCGCAGGTGCCAATAATTGACCAAGTGGTGGAAGAATTTAGTGTTCTAATCCCCCTCTTTTAGCCAACGGATTCTTGATTTTTGTCTAAAGAAAGATTCATCCATCTACCGAAGCTCATAATAGCATCGAATTTGAGCATACTCAACCTCCACCATCGAATTGTTCCAGGATCTCGATTGATATCTTCTTAGATGGAATGGAGAGCCCTCTTGGCATCAACAGCTCTCATTGAGATTTCCAAGAACACATCTTTATTGAGTTGCTTGAGCTGGCTTTTTAGCAATTTGAGTCTGCCATATAATCGAAACATTAGCGAACCTGATACTTGGGATTCCCATACTTGGGCGACCATTGCATGAAAATCCAGATGGTTCATCTAGAAGTTGAAGAATTTAAATAGTTTTTTGTGAGGCACAGAGGCCAGAACTCTTACCAACACGGGGTATGATCTAAGATGCCAAGTGCAAGAAATGTGGCTTCCGAATATGAAAATTCTGCACTCCATTTGTTATTGACTAAGACTCGGTCAATTTTCCTTAGCTTTCTTCGGTCACCAAAGGAAGAGGACCATGTGAATCCGAAACCCACATACCGAAGGTCCTCCAATTCAGCTTGGCCAAGACACTTCCTGAACTCATCAAAAGACGAAATCTAATTGTCCAGGCTACCCAGATGATCCGAAGGGTCCCTGATAGCATTGAAATCACCGGCCACTATCCAAGGATTATCTATGAGGGAGGAGCTCAACCTGATAAGATCATCACAGAGTGGTCGACGGGTGACACACGGACCCCAAGAGTGCCAAAAGTTAACACGGAGGGACACTTAAGTGCCAAAAATTACAAACGGTACATTTAAGTGCCAAAATCGAAGCAAAATAGATCACTTAAGTGTTAAATCCGGCCAAATTGTCACGTGTCCATTTTCCAACGACTTTATTTGCTAACGAAGCATTTTTTTCAAAATAAAAATTCCACGTGGCAATTTTAATAAAAAACGTCAGATTTTAAAGTCCACATCAGATTTTAAAAAAATTAAAATCAATTTTATTATAAAAAAAAAAGGGAGGAGGGGAAATCGGCAAGAGCCGTGCAGCCTCGCCACCGCCGCCGCCGCCGCCCCACCGTCGCCGAGAAGGGCCGGCGACGGTGGGCAAGGGTTGGCCGAGGACGCCGCGCCCCGGCCGACCTACGGCGAGGGCCCGCAGCCCTCGCCCGAATCTGGGAGGGTCGTGACCCTCGCCCCAAATCCGGGCGAGGCGTGCGGGCCCTCGCCGCAAGCCGGGCCCGGCGACCCCAGCTGAACCTTGCCCACCATCGTCGGCCCTTCCCGGCAACAATGGGGTGGCGACGGTGGCGATAAATGGGGCTGCACAACCCTTGCCGATTTCCCCCTCCTTTTTTTTAATAAAATTAATCAATTTTAAAATATTTTATTTTTAAATTTTTTTAAATATTATTTAATTAATAATTTTAAAAATCCACGTCAGCATAAAAACGATGTCGTTTTGCGTTGATTTTTCGTCGTTTCAATTTCCGGCGAGCCACGTAGGCAAAAAAATTAATAAAAAAATGTCATGTAGGATTTCCAGCAGGGTTCCGGCGACCTAGCACTTAAGGATCCATTTTTTTTTAAAAGTGACACTTAAGTATACCGTTTGTAAGTTTTGGCACTTAAGTGTCCCTCCGTGCCAACTTTTGGCACTCCCGCTGTACTTTCCCCGTCGACAGGTTACAAAAGTGTGGTCCCCATAGATAGCCGAGAGGTATAGGGATGTCCTTGAGATCAAGTGCTTAACCATGCCATGAATTATTTGTGCATTCACATGTTGGACAGTAAACTCCACCAAACTTGGGTTCCATCCAACCCATAAACAGCCCTGATCAAAGTGATCATAATTAAAAGTTCATTCCCAACCGGATAAAAGGCTAGAGGAGATGGCCAAAAAACGAGTCACTGGGACTTTGGTCTCCATCATACCAATGCAGCAAATATTATTGGTATTAACAAAATTCCTCACTTCCGATTGTCTAACCGAGTTTATTATACTCCGGATATTCCAAAAACCAAAATTCATATTTACAAAAATACAATGGACAGAAACGCCTACCTGCGTTTGTTAGACTGACGCCGATTGTCTCATCGTTTGTTAAAATTTTCATCTTCTTATGATGCACAAACATCTATTAAACGCAAACTAATCCGACAACCATCATGACAAAATAATGATTGAATTGTGCTTTAGATTTTATTAACAAAACGAAAATTCAGAAAAAGTAACAATTAGTAAAAAATGTGTGAATTGTTATGAGAAACACGCTACGTAACTAGAAGATAGCATCACTCTAGAGATTGAATGAGTCGAGGCAACATCTACGTCCGGCAAAATGAGAAAAATTAGGGGAATGAAAATTCGAGGGAAAAGTTAAGAAAAATTTAAAATTTTTATGACAACAAATGCAAAATTATCCTGCTTTTCACAATGTTGTCTCCAAACGTATCTTCAAAACGGGTTTTTCACGTGCGGCTCGAGAAACCGATCCTCGAGGGAACGCCGTCTGCTTCCAAAGTCCGGACGAACGAGTAGGGGCCTGGCGTGACGATGATGGATCGATAGCGCCTGCCGCCGTCCACGTCAGCAGCATCGGCTCCGAATGCAGACACGCGTCGCATGTGCTGCCAAGGGATCCGGCTGTCGGAGCTCCTTTTCCCGAGACCGAAACCAACAGTTGAAGAAGAAGAAGGAAACGACCTAGCATGACGCACTCCTTCCTTAGTCCTTGCGTCATCCCATACGCATTCCTATGCGATTCCTATGCGGATTATATGATGAAACCCATCATGTAAATCCTCCCGGTGACCTCATTCATACCCTTTGTTCGGTTTCCTTCTTTCTCCAATCCTCCTGGAGAGGGTCTCTCGGCTTTTTACCGGGTGAGTGATGATGTTCGTGCTCTGATTTCGTCCCGGTCGCTTTCTTTGTTTTGTTCGCGCGCTGAATCATGGGTTTTTCTTGGTCGACCTGAGCCCTCCTGGTTTGTTGCTGAGGTTCTGACGTCGAAATATTTGGAGGGTCGTATCGAAATTCCTTTTACGTTTCGTCAGGGGATTAAAGACTGAACCTTTGGGGGATTATTTGATCGGTGGACGTTGAGTCGTGGGGCTTGAAACTTGACAAATTGCGGAATTTTTGACGGATTCGTAGTTGCTTCTCTTGTGATTGAATGGAGATGGGATTTGAGACGGATTGTATTCCCGATGCCAACCATGTTCCGAGGCGGTTATGGTGTTCGTGATATGTTCATGATGTTTTGCTCTTTTGATGGCCGGCTTGAGAGAGCTTGTTAGGATTGCACTGACGGTGTCGGTTGGCATTTTCATGAGTAACTTAGCGGTCGTGAAGTTTAGTAATCTTCTCTTGAGCACTATTAACGGGTCATGTTGTGGTGGGAGTTTGGCGTCTTGATTCTGATTAGGTGCAGAACTGGCACTTGAGTTTGCCATCTGCAGGATTTGCCTCGTTGAATATTGGGTCAAGTCTAACTGTCTCGAGGATATTTTTGTCAACAGATTCTTAAATGCAGTAATAGACAAACTAATGCATAACAGGTGAGTTTTGGTTCAGGGTTTGCAATGTCTCGGCTTGCCAAGGGTATAGAAGTTTGCAATGAGGAGAGTTCTGGTACCCGTTCCCATGGAGCTCAAGGATATGGCAGAAACTCAGGTGACTTAGACCATGACATTGCTCAGTTGACAAAGCTCAGATCCGAGCCCAATGAACATTTGAAAAAGGCTACGGTTGGCAGAATGAAACTGCCTGTCTCTACCCTGAGAATGTTGGCTGCTCGAGAGAGCAATTATTCAGGGAGGGGGAGGTTCTCCTTGTCTGATAGCTGTCATGTGTTGAGTAGATATTTGCCTATTTATGGCCCTCAAAAGGTGGATAAGATGCGATCCCGTGCATATATTTCTCAGTTTTCTGCTGATGGTTCGCTGTTTGTGGCAGGCTTTCAGGTAATCATTACTTTCCTGATGGCAATTGGCAAATTGGATGCCACATTATGAGTTCACTTTGTGATCTTGTCAAATTAAGTTCATAAGCACACCTGTTTCTATGTGATGCTGTTACTCCATAGCTTGTTACCATTACAGGGGAGCCATATTAGGATATACAACGTGGATAAGGGATGGAAAGTTCAGAAGGACATACTGGCAAAAAGTATGAACTGGACAATTACAGACACTTCTCTTTCTCCTGATCAACATTACCTCGTAAGTTTGTAAAGGTCTTCCAACAAGGAAGCACATTATCACATCGGATGAGGTTTCTTCGATTTGATCTCCATGTTATTTGAATTTTTTTGTACAACAACTAATGTCCCTCCTAACCTTTAAAGAGTCATATGTTGTGCACTTTCCCTTTCATAGTAGGATTCTCTTTCTATGATGGGAGTACATTTTGTCAGTTTCATTGATTTGTATATATCTCTTTTTGGTTTTTTCTTCTGATGGAACTTCTTGTTAGACTTCCATGAAATAAATTGATGGTTTCTTTGTGAAGGAGCTCAGACAGTTTTCTGTTTTGCAGGTCTATTCTAGTATGTCACCCCTTGTCCACATTGTTAATATTGAATCTGCTGCAACAGAGTCACTTGCAAATATCACGGTAGGTCTGTGACTATGTGATCTAGAAGTCTGGAAATCTTTTTCCAAATTTCAAATTACAAAGAAGTATATTATGCATTGCAGAATTTTGTGGACTGTTTTGCATGATGTTTAATAGAATTCTGTTATTTTACATCCATACAAACAATTAGTTCAGATGGAACTATTATGCAAAATGATTATTGGGAATTCTTAAACTGGTGAATTAATATTGTGTTTGATGATGTTCCTGCCACGTGTCAAGATTTTGTTTGGGAATAAATCAGATAGGAATTTCGCTTTTGAATTGTATCCTTCTGTTAGATCATGCCTAGAGTAAATAGGAAGGGCATTTCTCTTTGAAATGGGATAATTCAGTTATATCTTGTCTCATGATTTGAAATGCAAATTAGATGACACCAGATATAAGATAGTCTCACATTGATTTACTGCAGTTCGATCAGTGTGTGAAATAATACATCATATAGAGCAGCAGCATGGGAACATCTAAAGAATTCAGTTTAGCTTTATTCTTAGGTTGGGACTTGGAAGGTGAGTACTTTTCAACCTCGTAGGTTGCTTGGTTGCTTTCTCATTACATGGCAAGCTCTCCATATCTGATAGATAAAACTGCTCTTTTAACACTGCAAGTCCTCTCTATGCAGGAAATACATGATGGCTTGGATTTTACTTCCGATAACAATGACGACAGTGACGATTTTTCTATCTTCTCCGTGAAGTTCTCAACTGATGGGCGAGAGCTTGTTGCTGGGAGCAGTGATGGGGCAATATATGTATATGATCTTGCAGCAAACAAGGTTGGCCTTCGAATTCCAGCTCATGAGGTATGCCAACTTTTCAATGGATGTAGTGCTTTCATTTAATCTGAACAAATGGGCATGAGTTTGATATGCTAAACGTTAATGATTTAAACTGTATGAATCGAACCGCTCACGCGCATTTTTTTCCCTTTCTTCTATGTTTTTTTTTTTATTTTTTGGTTCGAGTCTGGCTCTGACTAGATTCCTTCCATCACATGTGGAATTATTGTTTAATTACATTTTATATTTATCGTGTCAAAGAGTAGAAGTACTCTTTTTTCTGTTTTTCTGCATGACTAGTTTCGCTTAATTAGCATGGTTATTCTTGTTCCTCTATTATTGACTTTGGCTATTCGTCTTATTTACACTTACATAGCTTGAATTTAGGGCAACATGAAGTTACAAGCTCCAGCTATCATCATGATCTGTTTCTTATCCTTATATAATAGTCCTTTCTATATCAAAGTTTCCTTTAAAGTGAATTCAGGCTCCGACTGTTCCCCAGTTTTTCAGTCGAACTTCCACTTTACCCAGTTGCTTATAGATCTGGGTATTTTAGAAATTCTCTTTCATCAAAGGGTTGCAGTACCAGTTGATTCAGCATATTATGGTAGCTCACTAGGATAAGCGCTAAAGTTGACATAAAAACTGATAATGCTTATTAGGAGAATATTTCCAGGTAATGTTCTAGCATGAAGTGAGAGAAGACATGTATTGAAAAGGACAATGAAGAGTGAGATTGATGCCATCAATTTAACAAGGTTGATCTGGGTATTCAAGAATTTGAATTTGAACCAACTTTTCTAGTGTTTTTTACTTGGCATGCATTCTTATATGTCTCCACATTCTTTAAATATCCCTGCTGTTCTGGCTGCATGACTACAAGACATAAGATGCTAAAAGCTATAGCCTTATACTTAACATGCTTAGCATAATGCAGGTTGATGTTAACACTGTATGCTTTGCGGATGAAAGTGGCCATGTTATATACTCTGGAAGTGATGATCATTTCTGTAAGGTAAATATGATTACCTTCTTTTTGAGTAAGCGAGTGAACTTGACTAGAGACTTTGTGACTACTTTGTCTTTTTCTGGTGGGGGTGGGGGACATAATGCGACAACTCTGTTGACAGAAAGCTCAATTTCTTAGTTTGCCTGATGACTTTTTTTCCAAAAAAGCTCTGCATGAAGGGAGCCTTCCATGGTTTTGGAAATGGTATTTTCTGCTCACTCAATCAAGGGTCTAGCTTGCTACTCCAATCAAGAAACTAAATTCAATTATCTCTCAAGTGGTTTGGTCTTGAATTGGTATTTTTGTCTCCAATATTTTAGATGATTATATGTAAATATTGGTGGTACTTTGTTAGTGAATTTGAAGTGAACATGTTACAACTGTCCGTTTCCTGTTGGAGAATCAAATATCTAGGTACTCAAAGAAATCGAGTTGTGCAGCTTTACAGTATCTCCCCCTTGAAATTGAAACGAACCTTTACTCTTTGTTGGTTGACTGAACTATTTAATATGCATAATTAATCATGAGAAAGTTATTTTCTGTGAATGAAATGCAAAACGTTGTGAAAAGCGTACTATTTCACCCTGTTGTATTGCAGGTACACACTTCAGATTATCATAATCAACAGTTTTATTTGGCATAAGATTCACTGCTAAAGTTGTCAAAGGAAATAGTATGCAAATAAGTCAAATTCATTGTAATTTATATGTTAGCAAAAACGAACTCATGGGTTTGCATTCTGCTTTCTAAGTGAATGAATTCTCTTTAGGTCTGGGACCGTCGTTGTCTTTCTACAACAGGACAAGCAGCTGGAGTTTTGACAGGACATCTAGAAGGCATTACATTTATTGATAGTCGTGGAGATGGACGCTATTTCATTTCAAATGGAAAGGATCAGTCTACCAAACTGTGGGATATACGAAAGATGACTTCAAATGGTCAAACGTTGTAGGTTTTATTATATCTTTTCATTTTTTATGGTAACCCCCCTCACTCTCATGAATACACTCATATTATTGACTGGTCTCACCAATGGTTTTTTAAGACATTAGATCTCCTCTCTCATATTAGAATTTTTCGCAAGTGATTATTCACATATTTATTACACTAAAAGTTGAATTTGTTCCCAGAATAGTTAATTCTCAGGTATAGTTTTCTCACACTAAAAGTTGAATTTGTTCCTGGAATAGTCAATTCTCAAGTATAGTTTTCTCTTATGATATGGCAGCCCCAGGCAAAGAGACTTCGATTGGGATTACAGGTGGATGGACTACCCAGAAGAAGATAGAAACTTGAAACATCCCCATGATCAGTCGGTGGCTACATATAAAGGTCACTCAGTGTTGTATACTCTGATACGCTGTTACTTCTCCCCTGCATATAGGTAATGCACTAAAGGAGCTCTCTTCTTTATGGCAAAATCTCTTTGAATTCTCCCTCTGTTCATGTTGGTTCTCAAGTAACAAATGTCTATACTAGTTGCTAAACCTGCCCTTTTCACAAAGCTGACACTGGTTGATGAGAATCTTCCACTGACATTGTATTGTTCTCTAATTGTTCTTTTCCTACATTGCAGCACTGGTCAGAAGTATATCTACACCGGATCTAGTGACTCCATAGTTTATATATATGATCTGGTAGCACCCTCGCTTACTACCTTATGGATTATGTCTAAATTCATTTAAATTTTCATGCTGCACTTTGAGAGGAAGAAATTGGTTTCCTTTTATATTCCTATCAAATAAATAGATTGGTAGATGGTTCGATCATGGACTTGTAGAAAGGGACTTTAAGAGGAGGTAACAACTACCATGAGCTAAAAAATGTAATTGCTCATTGGTTCTGAAAGAGATAAGGATCTGAGTAAATTTTCTTGCGGTGCGGCAAAGGACATGAGAAATCATGAATGGAGTAATTTGTTACAGGCCCCAGAAGAAGAGCAGTAATTTGAGTTTCGTAACAGATTTGGACTTTTGATTTTTCTCAGCTCCTCTAGTGAGTAACTAGGTCACAAACCTTTTGACCGAAAAAAGAAAAAAAAAAAAGGGGGGGGCATCAATCTAAGATCTGTCTATTTGGTTAGTATTTTCTCCTAATTTGAATTATTTATCTCTCATAACGATTGGTGGGAATTGTGTAAGACCCTAATTGCTGAGTTCCTTTTCAGCTTTCCTCGTGTTACCTCGAAATGTTTAAGTGATTTGATTGCTTCATCTAGGTGAGTGGTCATCAAGTTGCCAAACTCAACCATCATAGCGAACCTGTAAGGGATTGCAGTTGGCATCCATTTTACCCGATGATGGTCACCTCTTCATGGGACTGTGTGATTGCCAAGTGGGAATTCCCAGGGGACGGGAAAATAACATCATCTTCGAGGCCAAGGCGGAGAAGCAGGAGGGTGATGTTTTACTAGAGCGGCCCACAGCCTTAAATGTGCTGGTTTTTTGCTATCTTTTGCTCATTGTTTATAGTCAAACATAGGAAGAGGCTTCATCAAGAAAAATAGGTGGGCCAGAAATTTACCTCTAGCGGTGTCCAGTAGAGATGCACGTTACAGAGGTTTCTTCTTCACTTCATCCATTTGCTGTATATAAGGCTCAGACCTATTTCTTGTCATTGCTTCAGCAGCAGTGAGATGGGTTTAACAATCAAGTAAATCCAAAGAAGAGCTGTCTTTGTTAATCATCTGCTTCCCTTGGCCAAATGTGGGGAAAGTCTAGGGCATCAAATAGGAACAGTTTCTCCATGGCGGGTACTGAGTGGTTACTCTGTTGCTCAGCAATGAACAATTTTTCATTTTATGTGTTTCGTTGATGTTTGATTATCTATCCATATGCTTCTGCTTGCTTCAGAGCTCTGCTTCTTGCGATATTTATTCTCAGTGATGTGGTCTCTTTGTCAATTGTAGAATATGCAAAATAGTCGTTCCAACATTTGCATTGCCATTTTGAACGTTTTAACTACTTAGTATCGATAGCATAGAGTGCTCCAGATTGTAGATGAAAATGGTGGTTGATTCTTTAGGGATTACAAAGCCATCAACCAGGAAAGAGGCTAATAGGTTGTGTGACCTCAATGGTTCACGTAAGTCGACACAGACCTGTCACAGACGGGGCTCACTAGTAACAGCGGCAACCCAAAAGATGAGCTTGCATTTCTGTCGACAATTTGTGTCTTCCTTGTTTTGATGGAGGATGGATTGCATGCGCACAGATACGAGAGTGCTGGCAGCTAGTTCTTGTACATCAGTTGAATAATTTGATGCGGCTTAACCTCTCTGAAGATTGAATTTTCATGGAGGCTGCTATCGCATTGCCATCTTAGTGAAGATTTCCTTCTGGAATTGGATGGTGACGTTTTGATTGAGAGAAAGATCTTAAGGTTACCGCCACTTTGTGCCACATTTTCTCTCATGTTGATCTAGTGTTATGTCAGACTGAAGTGAAGGAAGATGCTGCGTCCTTTCATGTCGTGATCGATTTACTTAGTGAACAAAGCTATAAGGAAACCGTACTCAGTAATTCATTATTAGATGCTAAATGTGCAGGGTGAAGATTGTGCTGGATTTACGACTCGATGAGATTATGTGGAAATTTCTCTGATGTTATGTTCTGATCAGGAAGATGTTGTGCTCTTATTTTGAACACCAAATCTATGATGTAGTGAGTCATCATCACTGCCCATCAGCTTAAGAAAGTATAGAATTAAATCCCAAATATAGCCAAAAAACGCTAGACTACACAGAAATATGTTCCTGTTTTAGGAAACCTACAAACACATATGAGAGAGATCTTTCTCGGTGGTGACCACACAAAAACATGGTTACTTAAGCTTATGGTCCCAAGAAAGCGCACAAAATCGGGTATAACAGATTCTCTATGGCATGATAGCAGTACGCAGTACGTTGACGTTCCGCTTAAATACTTAGAAGCTCGTGATTTCAGTTGCGGGGATTGAACCACCAGCTGCCACGATTTGTTGCTCCATCTGCGGTAAACAAGAGATATGTCTCGACAATTTAAGCAGTGAGCAAACACCGAAAAAACACTACTAATTTGAGTTGGCTGCAAATGCAGATGAGTTGTTTTTCGAATTCAAGGGTAGATATACTCACGGTGAACAGAGTTTCAAACTTGTTTTTCGCAAGATAGAACTCTTGCTTCACTAGTTGCAGACATCTCATGCACCTGCACAAAAAGTAGGAAACCGGGTTCAGAGCATTTAGGATCTTTCCTCAATTTTTATGTCCAATTCTAATATCCTGTGAATCTTCTACATGAAACAACAAAACATGAAACTAGGAAACACAAGATCCAACAAACTCACTCTTGGAGGTTTTGCTCTTCGCAGAAGCTGCGGAACACAACGCAAGCATTTTTAACTCTCTGTGCACCTATGCTGCAAATTTAGAAGAAACAATTAGTTTGTATACTCTGAAAAATTGAATTTTCGTTGTCTGTCTTAGTTGAAAATAGTGGGATTGAGTATTTGTTCAATTTATTTTTTTAAAGGAAATTCTGGTGCACCTGGAGCTGCTACCCTTCAACTGGTGAACATGGGCATCAACTTTTTTGAAGTCCACATCTTGCTGCTCCCTGTGCAGAGATGACAAAATGAGAAGTAACATCAGAGAAACCCCATAGCCAAAGGCCAAAACAAATAATAAACCAACAACGTTAGTCTCCCCAAATCAGGTAAAAATCAAGAAATTTCTCATTACAGAGCCGAGGTCAGATCATTGAGCAGCTTCTCAGAATCTTGAAAGAAGAGGGACACAACTTCCACAACAAAATCAGGGTTGCTGTCATCCTGCAGCTGTTGGAGCTGCAAAAACTGACCGTCCAAGAAACCCTTCCTCTCAACCAAAAACAAAACAATTGTCCCAAAGTCAAGATAAACACAATCAACCAAAACCCAGAAAAAAGAAAAAGAAAAAGGAAATACCAAACCCGCTTGAGAATAGCACATAAAATTCACAGATTTGAACGTTTTACCTCCACAAACAATGATTTGGTGAACTCTACCAACCTCCTCTGCATCTGACCCACCTCCATGCCTGCTGTTCCCTGCCTGTTCGAAGACTGGAGTGTAGGGGGTGACCAATGAGCTTTGTGGCTTTAAATTGGCAGATCTTTGGGGTAGGCAGAATAACTGCTAGACCAGATCAGATCAGAGAAGCTATAAATGCAAAAGAAGAACCTCTGAAAGTGATTTTTAGTGGCTGATGCGGTCTTAAAAAAAAAAATACAAAATTGACTTGCTTTATAATGTGGGAAATGCTCTGCCCACTTAACTGACATCCTCTGGATTGGTGATCTTTTGTGACAGAGCAGAGTCCCTCCTTACGTTCACTGCCAAGTAACCTCTCGTTTTTTTCAACCATAGAAAAAAGTTACTGTTCAACGAATGTATCGCCTAGACACAACCACCAAGAGTAATTGCGACCAATCCAGTTACTTTTTCATGTTTCAATTAAACACTTTTCATGTTCGATTATTCTGAAAGGAGAAGATTCTTCCTTTTCACCAATTTCAAATGAGAACATGTGGTGAAGATTTAGAGAATCACAAGCATAACTACTTAAGGGGAATTGCAATTAATCTGTAGACCGCTAGTATAAATGCTTTTTTTCCTCTCTCTCATTTTCTTTTAATGGTGCAATTTAAGTAGATTGTCGCGAGAATCAATCGATTGCAGATTGGTGCTTCACATGCATTGACATATATGTAATTACATCTATCCCCTTATATCGTGTATTTCATAATTTAAATTTATTTCAACGAGCAATAATAGTATCTGACATGATACGATTAAACAGTCTTTTCAAGAAGTGAAGGTACTTCCTTGACTTTTATCGGAACTTTATTACCACTTTCTTTATTTACATCACCCTAAATGTGTGGACTCAAGTGTACTTATATGAAATATTGTTCGTTTTGAACCATGGGCTCACAGTTTTGTCCCTCAATTACATGGGGAAGGTTTTATGATCCATTTACGCGGGTTAGTTTCATCCATCTCTTCTATTATTGAATAATAACAATGAAGATGGAAACACCTGTAATATGTGTTTATAACTTCATATTGACAATTAGTTCTTTCAATCACCTCATGTCATGAGCAATAGTTCTTGCTAGGGGCGCTAGTATTATTAGTTGATTTAATTGGAGAACCAAATTAAGTCTACTCCTTTCTCAAATATATATTATAAATAATCTGACTATTCCACCAAAGATTTTAAAAAAGGAATTTCCTTTGACAGGAGAGAAGGGGAAGATAGAGGGAAAAAAAAAATTGAACTCCTGTAAGATAAGAACTCATAAGGAAACATACATACCGTTAATTAGGAGATTTCCCACCTGTTTTTCTAGATTATTCATATTTCTCGAGGTTGTGCATCTATTGCCCTTACTATGCATATCTATAACTGATCTTAATTGCTTAGTACCTTAGATAGTCAAGGGTAAAGCCTATAAATACCTCGTGCACTTATCAATTTAACATAGAAAGTAATTACGTCATTTTCTCTTCTGCATCTTCTTATCTCATACAAACTTATTTTATAAATGACATTAGTACTCTCCTAATCTTAAAGAGCCAATCCGAGTGGAGCAATCTGGTTGGAGCATGGTTTTGTCACCAACAAGCTGACCATGCAGCAGTTGCTTTACAAACATATATAAACATTTTAATGTTACATTTGAAATATCTAAATCCAACACTAATGAAAGTTTCATGTCTTTGTTCCTTTAAACCTCATGGTTCAAAGGATAAGATGGATCTAAGTAGGTATTTAAATTGCTCTATTGAGGTCTCATACGAACCTAGACATCCCTTAAACACAAAACACTTGAAGGATATTTCCTCATTTTTGAGAAGATAAAGATACAATAGGGGATTGAAGGGCCGAGATGTGCAGACACTACTTGGTTCAAAGGGTAAGAAAAATAAAAGTAGGCTCACTTTTCCTTAATTTCTGCTTAATTCTTGAAGTCATGCCACCCCAAAATCCAAATCCTAGTTCTCTTTAGACCCATAATGCAATGCAATATGCACGCCTTTTTATTATTTTAAGCCAAGATAAAGTTGGGCAAAAGACATGATGAAGATTCCCTTAAAAAGGCCCAACTTTTTTTCTATAATTTAAGTAGAAATGTGTGAGTCTTGGTCGGCTAGGCCTCTTGTTTCGACATCCAGAACGTGGAGAGAGAATCCTCATCTTGCTTAGTTTCTACTGGAAATTCAATTATTTTGAGCTGATTTGAGTGGTCCATGTTCTCCCTTCTTTCACCATCAAGCACGTATCCTGTCCTGTGACATCATATTCTCCCTCCATTATTCATTCATTCATTTATTAAGAAAGAGTAATAAAATGATACTCTTGTCAAACGAAAGGCCAGACGTATGCCAATTGTCACATCTGTTGCTCAATTGATTTTCTTTTATTTTTATTTTCTTGGGACCCTCCCTTCTTCCCCTTGGTCCTTGTTGGTTGTCATTTTTATTCCATCTCTATATGAGGCAGAAAATATATTAAGGGAAGCATGTGCAATAATTGACGTACTAGGAAATATTATACATTGTTTCTCTGAATTAATTTATCATAATAACATTGAAAAGTATATTTTTCGTAATTAGGTAGGATACAACAGCTTGGAGAATTTCATATATTTATATTACTAAAAAATTGCATAACAACATATTTGCACACTTGTCTAGTAATTAGGGATATTAAGTTGACACGTCGATTACAAGACAAACACATCCATCTTTTTAATTCACATGCGAGAGGCTATTGTATCCGCCTACCCTCACCATTGAAGGCCTTCTTAATTTCTACTCAATCTTTGTCTTCTCAAGAGAGAAAATACGGAGATAACATTGTGAGATCTCCTATTCCAAGATAGATATCATGTCTATTTCTTATCTTTGAGCTTTTTAATGATCTAATTAGATCCAATTTTCTCAATTAAGTAAGAAATAGTAAAGATGAGCAGTTTTAATAAGTGGATGAATACTGAATATTCAAATACCATCCATCATGTGGCAAGGCCACCGTCTCCGGCACCTTACTTCAGTAAATCATTGATTTGATAAAAAGACCTTTGAGAACTTGTTTAATCATAACATTTTTTAGGGAATTCTTTCTCAAGTTAGTGCGCAATGATAAGGATGAAGAGTATTGAATTTGACAAAAACATTTTAATGATTTGTCAATTTAATCATTCTACCCAAATTGACTAGATATTACTGACCCAGCAATCTAGTCAACATTACACATCTCACGCCACACAAGCGACATTGAAGTGGACAATTATTGAATTTTTATTTTTTTCTATTTTTTTTTCTTTTTTCCTCTTTTTCCCCTCCGTTAGCCATTGTTAGGCCTCATCAATAGCAAGCAAAGGTGGCCAGCCTTAGGCAATGCCAACACCTAGATCAACAAGGGACACCCTCACCCAAGGTTGGCGAGAGCTACCCTTACTAGATCTAGTTAAAGCAACCCTAGCTAGCTTAGGCATGGGCATCCCTTGTCTGAGGTCAATGAGGGCAGCCCTCGCCTAAGGCTTGGGAAAAAGAAAAGTAAAGAAAAAATTTGTCCACATTAGTGTCAATTATACCACTTAGGACATCCATCATTGACCAAATTATCATATCAACGGTTTCCGGTCAAAATTGATTGGAATAGCTAAATTTGCAAATTGTTAAAATGTTTATGACTAATTGACAAGTTATCAAAAGATTTAGGAATATATTTGCACAATTAAAAGTTTTAGAACTTTATTAATCATTCAATAGTTTTATAGTTTTTGGACAATTTTCCCACCAAAGTGTTTGACCTCATAATAGACGGATTTCCCAAGTCGGGTGTATGAAATTGTGTTTTACGGTCCGCCCTTTTCTCTCTCTTATCTTTTTTCATTTGTCAAACTAAATAACATTATTAAAGTTATTTTTTTCTCTTCGATATTCAAGAGAAATATTAACACCAATATCATTATTTTGTTGGTTGATATTATTAATCTAATATGGAGGTACACAGGAGACTTTTCTCTAAGTTATTGTTCTAACGATAACTTTATTTTCCAGAAAATATGGACTTTCATGTATAACATATAAAGCTTAAGCTTTAGAGCATTTGATCCAGATGATTTTCTCGGTGTTTTTTCACAATCATGACCTAGTTTGGATCCGTTAGCACATGGTAGACCAACTAATTACAAAAAATGAAAATCCAAATTTGCCCTAAAGTCATGGAGAAGTGTGCTTATAGTGAAACAAACTTAAAGTTATGATTTACTATTATCTTTTTATATTAACATTGGACATTATACCATTTGCTACTTTAATTAATTAATATCAGATTAAATACACCATGTTTATATATTTTAAAGGAAAAAGTCCAAAAAGTAACCCAAAGTGGAGCGATTTTCTCAATTAAAGATCCAAAATGAACATTGTAATAAAAAAAATAACCCGAAATAACTAGATTAATCTCAAATAAGGATCTCAACATGTCAACCAGCCAAATGTTCTCCATCTGGCAAGCGACATTTCTGGCGACTGGAATACACAAAGAGACTCCCCCGTGAACTATCGCTCATCCACGGCCGCGTTTCGTCTCTCCTAACACACCGTAGACCACACTCCGTCCAACGCTCCTAACAGTCAGTGCCATCCCTTTTCAACGTCTACGATCCAACTCCAGCAACAATAGCTGCACCAGACGATCATCAAGAGAAGTGGCGGCCTCGCCTGCCCTGTTCAATCGCCGTCGGTCTAGTGTTGGATTCCCACCGAGCCTGGCAAGGAACGTCGAAGCCCATCGTTGCCGTACCTCAGCTCAACGACGCCCGATTTCCTACTGTGAACCGCGAACTACTAGCTTGCGGAACCAATGGAGACTTGCTGCTCATCCAGCTGTGCCCAACTCTTCCCGACAATGGTCGGCGATCCCCATCACAAGCGCTGCCTCGGTTGACCCCGAGTGACGCTGATTAGATCTCAGTCACGCACAGCAGCTCTTGACGTCGCGTTGCAGCCGGCGAGTCTAGTAACAAAACAACCAGGCAGTCCTTGAAGTTTTTTCTCTCAAGATCCAAATCAGGTTGTTATCGTAGCCAAATCACGTACAACTTCTTCCCAGCATCCTTGCAACGAACAACATATGGCCAGCCGACTTAGCTACTTCGAATCTTTTTTTTTTTGAAACTATGTTTACTTCGGATCATTATTTGATAATATAACTCAATTTCGAATCATTATTTAGAATTTTTCCTATTTTAAAATATCCAAAAAAGAGTACACCCTGTTTGGGGAATAGTAACCAAAATTCATTTTTCTATTTTTAAATTAATAATGACCGCGTTCAAAGTTAGAGTCAACTGAAAATGTCTAGAAAGCAATGCTTTTTATTGTATTGTTTGCCAAGCTTTTCATTTGACTGAAAAATAAGACGTACAAAATCTCCTAGCGGATGAATATGTACGTATTTTTATTTTTTGGGACATTTTCCATTAGTTAAATAGTATAACTTTTCTCATGTTGCAATTTCTCGCCTGAATGACAGGGGCAATCTTCTAATATGTTATATTTAATCATATACAAAAGGTCTTAATAATGTATCTCAAATGACACCCATGATATCTTTGCAGGTTTATTTTCACAATATGTATAATGCCAATAGCCATATGAGACAGTTCTTTCTGAATGAATATTAAATCTCAATTATCAAAAATAACAAAATTTGTCTAATTTTCTCTTTTTTGGCGAAGTCACCATCATGTTTACAGTTTTCTTCTATAATTTCAAGCCAAAGCATGTACCAATTGCATATATTTAGCTAGTCAGATTATAAAGTAATGAAATCAACATTTAAACGAATAGATCGTGTTCATACAAACCTATCACATCGTTTTGTAAATAAATATCTGTTGTCTTTCGATTCGACAACCATGTATCATTATTGGTATCTGCTAATATATCAAACAAGGTGCGAGCAGAAGCAAACCAATTACACATTTTTCAACTCATAAACTTGATGGGTGATGAATTATGACTTATCAGGCAAGCGTAATTACACTAGGATTATTCCTCGATTTACAAATCAAAAATTAGTGCTCACGGACTTTACATGCCACTGCAGATTGCGAATTAACATCTCAATGGACGTTGCGAGTGATCAACCCCTCAAATATGACGTAAAGATCTTTGTTTTCGGGGCCGAAAATCTCTTCAGCCTTTCTTAGCGTCTCCTGCAAAAACCCAATGTAAACAAAGACAGATTAGGTTCGATCCCAATTGAAGCCATTCACTGCTCGCTCTTGCGTGCATAGAGAGAGAGAGAGAGAGAGAGAGAGAGAGAGAGAGGTGTTACTTCTCTAGTTTGCTTGTGAGAATTTAATTCCTTCACATTGGCTAAAAATGCACCAAATTGCTCATATGACAAGCGGCTCCTGATAAAACAAGGGAGTCAGAGAAGCATCTCATTATGATTCCAGGAGAACAAGAAAGTAACCATCAATATGTTAGCATTCGATGACCAAATAAAAAACTACTAGATTGAGATCAGTACGATATCCTAAAATTAAGGGCTATGGCCATCACCTTCATGAGACATTGCATATAACAGAGAGGTCAACAACAAAAAATCAGAGCTACAAGCTTGTCCATTCCAAGACAAACACTTCTTATGTCTACAAAATGTTCCAATTTCCTCACCTGACTTGCCGGAAGAATTCTTTTCCATCAACTCGAGCTCTCCCTGAAGAAAAGTAAACCAAGCAAGAATAAGAGGATCAACCAGACAGTTGTCTAATAAAAGAAAGTCTACGGCAAGAATCATCAAATGCAGGTTGTGAACGAACAATTCTCTTAGTCATTTCTATATCGTGGATGATCTTCATCAACAAATGCAATCTAAAAAGCACAATCAGTGCAGTATCAAATGAGGGAGTAAGCACAACTCAAAGAAGTATCAAATGAGCTTGAAAAACAAACTTCTTTGGAGAAGAAAGAGCACAACTATTATGTCTAAAACTCTACGTACATATTTTCAAAGCCCCTCGACAAAATGCATCAAAACCAATGCATGTTTCAAGCATATACGTGACCCACGTTGCGTGGGTACTTCAGAGTAACTGTTGGGCTTACCAGTGTATGACCCGGACTCCGAACCTGATATGGAACCATGATGGCCCGGGGGCACAGAAGAATATACGGAAGACCTGTCATCAAACATTCCCCTTGAAGTTGAGAATGACATCGCATTCCGTCTCGGTGACGGTGGCTTCGACGTTCTCGTAGGAGATACAGTGGCAGATAGACTAGGAGGTGAGCCAGGAGGAGTAAGCCGTGGCGTGCTAGTTTGTGATGCTAACAGGAAGCCATATGACATACCAGGTCGAGGAACTGCGATAGAAAGAAATTTTTTTTAACAAAAACAGATGAACAAAGTCATGCATCATGCCATGAAATTTGACGCCGTTGTGAATAATGCCCAACAGAAAAGTCTATATATAAACAAAGTGCAACAAGAATCTACAGTGCCTATGAAAGTGACATGATAGATCCTCCTACATATGAGGAATCAGAGAATACCATCGGTCTCGCGATCCTCCGATAGAGAATTTCCCACCTCTGAGAATTGACTTTTAATTGAAGAAGATCTTGAAGGAGGCAGTGGGGCATCATCTTCTGAAGAAAACAAAACAATAATTTTGAGTGGACAAAACTGTCTGATGATTCAATCATGACAATTCTACACTAACCAAATACAACTGCCAAAAGAAAGTTTTAGGACAATGTGTGCATTTGACTGAAAAGGGGTAATTTTGTGTGCTTATATGCATGTTGTAAATTCCATGGGAACTACAGAAGCTTCAACTGCCATATGAGAACCAACAGTCCACTCAAATTCACGGCCAAATGGCATTCATTCATTTTCAGCCAATCAGGTAGAAAGCAACAAGTGGCCCATTTTCATCAATGCGCATATACATCAACATTGCAAGAAATGCTTTCTCAGGTAGGCTAGAGAATAAGCATTACCACTGGGTGTTGGCTTTGCAATGATTTGTGAAGCTTCAACTCGTGCAGGGCCAGAACTGTCTTCATCCTCTTGAAGGGATTGCATGAGCGTCCTTTTGAAAATCTCCAACTGCATAACCACAAGACTAAGCTTCAGACCAATCGAGCACCAGAAACTACCATACTATGCACTAGAAAAGGAAATTAACACCGGCTAAGACAAAATTACTTGAGAACTAGGTCATCTTCTAATGAGGCCCGCTTTAAAGCAAATTTAATTCAAAGGCATGAAACCTGAACAGATAGCAGGTCTAAAGTAGCTTTTCAAATCCCCGCACTACGCAAGGCCATTGCCATTGCCATTGCTCATTGAAATTCACAAAACCCGCTTTCTTTTGCAGCTCAAACACGCATTTTTATATCAAAGTGTCAAACCAACGTGATTGAATTCTCATCATAACTCGGAAAAACAATCAAATTTCGAAGCAAGCGTTTCACCAGTCACCTTTGAATTACAGTGGGTTCTGTAATCAACTCAATGAACACTGAAGGAACGAGCACTTTTCATCACCGTTCGCACTTCGCACAGTTCATCCCAATGGCCAACTCCAGGTTCCCATTTTCACCCAGAGAAAAAAAAAATGACCAATGACACCAATTCACAATAGCAAGTTGCATTTCACTAAAAGATGCAGCCTTTACACTTAAATTGACTAAGATGAGCACAAAAGTCAACGCATGGAGTCAGAGCTCTGGAGTAGAACGAGCACAAACCTTGGAAACATCTCTGCTCAGCTTCTTCGCAGTGCTGACCAGCGATTCGTTCTCCTTCACCAGCTTCTCCTGCAAACCCAACCAACAGAAAACCGATTCAATTTCCGCCACCCTTCAAAAATAGAAGAAAACAGAGACCCAGAGGCAGAGAGAGAATCGAATCGGATGGGAACCGAATCGAATTGGGGTCGGGTCGGGTCGGGTTTTTCCACGGACCTTCTCGAGCTCGGATCGGGAGAGCTTGTCGAGGGCGTCGGCGAGGGAGGCGTCGAGGGACTCGACCTGGGACTGGAGGTCGGCGATGAGGTCGTCCTTCTCGGCGAGCCTGGCGCGGAGGTCGGCGGACTCGGACTCGAGGGCGGAGACGCGGGTCGAGAGGGCGATGGACGTGATCTTCCGGGCCACGTCCAGCTGCTCGTATGGGTCCGCCGGCAGCACCTGCAGCAGCTCCTCCGGCAGGTCGAACGCCGCCGCCGCCGCCGCCGCCGATTCCTTCGCCAGCATTCTCTCTCTCTCTACTTCTTTTTCTTTTTTTCCTTAATATTAATTATTTATTTATTTATATGTATATAAGTCGTGGCTCAGTTGTAAATTCGGGAAATATGTGACGTGGGCGTGGGGGAAAATGTTTGGGTTGGAGATTTGGCTGGTAGTGTGACTCTTAAAGAAGTTTCTGTGGTGGGCAATGGGATAGGAGTGTGGATAGGACTTTGGAAAAGGACCAATCCCCACGAATTGAGCCAAAAAGAACAAAACAAAAACGTTAATGGATTGCTAAAAAAATTCATAGCATGAGTTCTCGGGCAGTGTAATCGATTGGCGGAGTCGAAAGATTTTCAGCTCACGAACTGAAGATTACATATAATATACTGTAAATCGAGTAAAAAACTATCTGCATCAGTACCAAATGGATAAGCCAAAAATCTAAACATAATTGATTTATGAACTCTACCTCTTGTAGCTGAACATTTTGTGTGTTGTGCCTTCTGATTGTCGAGGATAATAAAAGATTATTGCATGGGTTAGAATGTAGGATTATATACTCATCTAAGTAATTGGATGACATGATTCATGTAAATTTTGATATATCAATCAGATTGAATGGGCCAATGTATTTGAGTGTATTTGATAATAGTAGCTACACCTTTCTAGAAAAGGAGTTTGAGCATTTTCTGTCTCTTTATTGATATAAATTGAAGAATATTGGAGGAATTGTAAATTTGTATTTCTATATCAATTGTGTGTGTAGATTGCTCTATTTATAGTGCTAGAAAGAAAGGTGTAAGACAGGAAACAAAATATACACATATTCTTATTTTACCAAGCCAATCATAGATTAACTAAATTAATTATTGATTAATTGAATCAATCAATCTATAATCAGAATCGGTATCTCCATCCAATCAACGCATATCGAACCATATTTTCAAAACTCCCCCACAAATTGGTGGCTTGTATATGTCAATGACACCTTCAATAGGTATGCATGTTATCTTTGGCATAATAGCTTGGTAAAGATGTATGTGCAATGCTCTACAGTTTCAATTCCTCTTGTTGTGATGATCTATTTTTGAATTTTGTCTCGAGTGAAATACCAATCAACCTCTCTATGCCTAGTTCTCTCATGAAACACTAGATTTATCCCTAATTTGAGTGCAACATCATTGTCACAAAATAATTCGGAGGTCCATTGATTTGTTTCCCAAAGTCTATGAGTAGACCCCATATCCAAATTATTTTACAAATAGTCTTTACTATGTCTTGATATTCTTATTCGACTAACGATAGTGAGACCGTTGACCGCTTCTTTGTTTTTTATGTAATAAGTGATCTTCCCAACTTGATACAAAACCAATGATGGATCTCCTTGTCATTGGACAAATGGCATAATATATATCACAGTAGGCTATCATTTTCATGTTGCAATCATGAAACAAAAATACCAAGTCCTACACATCCCTTCAAGTAATTTACAACCTTCAATGCTACATTCACATGTGACTATTTCCGGTTGTGTACGAATTGATTGGGTATTTTTACTGCATAACATATATCAAGTCTTGTTATGATAAGATAGATTAATTTCCCAACAAGTCACTGATATTTCGATTGGTCTTTAAGTAATGGATATGTGATAGATGAAGACGAGCTCACATCGTATTCATGTGTCGTTACCTCTGCATTAGGTTCAATTGGTATAATGGCTAATTTACATCCTATAATCCTACTTTGAAACAATCTCCAAAACAAATTTACATTGGCTAAGGCGGATTCTCTTGGTAGATCAAGATATCTCAATGCTAAGGACATATTTGGGAGGCCCCAAGTCCTTGATGTGGAGTACAGATATTCCTCAAACTTTGTAATGATACTCATTTTTCCCCATGATAAGAATATCAACATAAATCAATAAATAAATTGATGAAGCACCTTCAATCCATGTGAATAAGGCATAATCATACTTTGGAGTGTTGGAATCCCACACTAGTTAGTGCAGTAGTAAACTTGGCATATCATTATCAAGAAACCTTTTTAAGCCCATGTAGGGATTTACAAAGACGACATACATGAGAGTCCTCCTATCTACGTAAACCCTATGGAAGCTACATATAGATTTCTTCATCCACATCCCCATGTAGAAAAGTATTGTGGGCATCCATATGATGCAGTGGCCAATTGCAAAGGGTAACAATGGACAAAAAAGAGATAATAGTAACTTGTTTGGCCGTAGGAAAGAAAGTCTCAAGATAATCAAAACATTCCCATTACATGAATCCCTTTGCAACTAAACAAGTCTTATATTGTTCAATGGAACCGTTTGCCTTGAATTTAATCTTGTGTACCCATTTACAACCAATGGGCTTTCAATGTCAAGGTAATGGAACAATATCCTAAGTATAATTTTCCATGAGGGCTATAAGGGCTTTTAGTTCAACCTCTATAGCATGTTGCTATCAAGGATCATGTGTAGTTTCATAATAAGAAGACGGTTTCTATTCTTCGAAATGTGACTAATACAGCAAATATGCTATGGTAATAGTTGACTAAATGAAACATATAAGGATACAGGGTATTGTGTACCTGGAGATTCTAATGTATGACATATGTAGTCTTTTATCCATGTGGGAGGAGCGAATATGGCATCCACAACGTCAAGGTTGCGCAATTCTTGTCTATTCAAAACCAAGGGATAACTCATGATGAATTCACGATAGACAAGTCACCAAAGAATTAAATGGGCGATCGTCCTCGGGTGATAAAGCCAGTGATTCACGTACTTGGTTTAAGTAGTCTATTGCGACCGGCATAGGTTACTTAGGTGCAATGAGTACATATTGAGAACCCACAAATAAGTCCTCTTCTGACCAAAAAGGACAATGGTAAGATGTCGAGATAGAGGATTGGGATGAAGATGCAATCTCTCAAAATGGAAAGATGTATTCCGTTAAAGATAACGTCTCTACTCATAAAAAAATGCCTTGTAAAAATCTCCATAACTTGATTACCTTTCAATAGAGTACGATATCCCATAAAAACACACTAAATAGCATGGGGATCCATTTTATCTCGAGGGCCAACAATCGTTGCACAACATAAACAGCCAAACATTCTAAGATGATCAATCCCTAGGCTTTTTTCCATAAAGCAACTAAAAAGGAGTTCATCCACTAGAATTTGAGTTGGCATGCCATTAACCAAATAGGCTGCCATGACCATACAATCTTTCAAAAAAAATTCAAAATCGAAGGTTGGTACCTGATGAGCTCGGGCTACTTTTAAGAGATGTCAATATTTGTGCTCAACAATTCCATTTTGTTGGGGAGTATATGTGCAAGAATTCTCCTAAAGTATCCCTTAATAGGATAGGAAAGAAGCACATTCTTTAGTAAAGAACTCACGTCCATTATACATACAAAATTAGTGGACAATTTTGTTGAATTGATTTTTAATGAGAGAGATGAATTTCAACAAATTGGAAAATGTTTGACTCTTGGATTGCATAAGGAAAACCCAAATGGGCAAGTATAATTACCAACAATGGTGAGAAAAAAAAAAAGTGAGCCATTACGATGTGGGGTGTGATAGGGACCCCAGATATCCACATGAAATAAGGAGAAGGCACAAGTGACTTGAGATATGCTAATTGGGAAGTGTGCCCAGATTGTTTTGTCAAAGGGCATATTGGACATTTGAGGTGAGGAAAATGCACACTATAACCCAAGATTTGATGAGAAATAAGAATTTTATTACTGGTAATAGCATTACAAGAAATGCTTTTATTCAATAAATTGAAATCTTTTGGGAAATTAGTCTAAAAAATATAGCTCTTTTTTGCAATACTACCCAAACCCATCAATCTACCACTCAAAAGGTACTAAAAGAAGCAATTGTCAAAATTGAATATTGCATGAAAAGAATTATCTTTGCAAGCTTTTGAGATAGATAAGAGGTTGAACTCAAATCAAGGATATATAAGACATTTTTAGATGATATTCAAACTAAGATGAATAGTGCCAATTTTGGTGGCATAAGTGATATTTCCATTTAGAAAGACATATTGATAAAAAAGAGTGTGGTCTCTTTTGAATATGAGAAAATAGTTGCTCATTGTAAATTATACGATCACTAGCACCTAAATCAAATATTTATGCATCAAATATTGAATTCGTCTTGTAAAGAAAGTGCTTGAAAAATTTGCAATCTTCTCATTAGTTGTCGATTGACTTGGGGCCTTCATAATATTTTGGTACTAATCTTAGGCAATTGTTTAGTACGTCTCATCAATCCTTTGTGCTAAAACCTAGTAAGCAAAAAATTCTTTTTTCTTTTTTGTCATTATCGCCCAACTTTTCATATAGTTTCCAGCATGTATCAATAATATGAAGTAGGCGTCTGCAGTATACATAATATTTACACTTATTTTTTAAATTTTGTCCACTAGATTTCTTCGACAGCATGGCACTTCATGGGCTGTTAAATGGCCTATATGCTGGTGCGGACGTGGACTAATAGAGGCCGTTATTCAGGCGGATGGATGGATGCATGCATAATAGCCATCTAATCTTCTTTGATTACAGTCATCCAGTCATCCATTCGAAACCCTTTAGTCCTTCTCCTTCAACCCTAGAAACCACAACTCATCTGACGCCCCGATTTCCCCGACGTCCCTGAGCCCTCCATGGACGTTGTGTAGCAACTCAGCCGAATCGAAGTCTGTTGGGAAGGCGGCGAGGGTGACTCCTTCACCCATCCTTGCATGTTCTGTCGTGGCCAACCACTAGCTTTCCTCTTGGATGGCCAATTGGCAGAGCTCCATCGCCAAGATCTACTACCGAAAACGTGAGTATGTCTCATTCAAAATCAATAAAAAACGAGTTAATTTTTCCCTTTCTTTCATTGCTCGGTATCGTCGGAGCGTGGTCTCAGGACCCTCGAGCTGTTCTTCGACCACCTTGAACTCGTTCCACAAAGCTAAGAGCAGAATGAAGCAAGCAATAACTGAAAAGTTTTCTTGCTTCAATTCCACCAGGGCCTAAGTGATTGTGAATAGATTTCCTCAATCGAGCCACATGTACATCTCATGGTTGTTATCCCACTTTATATTCAAGTCCTCAAATCGGTGGGAGTCCGACCATGACATCCAAAGCAAGACGATTTGCAATCCAAGTGCGAACCACCTGGCTGCATTTCCGCCAGTTCCACTGGAGTCATTCGTTTGTCGGAAAAGGGACTATTCTGTCAATGAAATCATCCTTGTCTTTTGTGACAGGGCTCATCGGAAGTCTCAAGCCCGTCAGCAAGCCCAGGCGTTGTAGTTGTCCAGTCCAGTGAGCTGTAGGTTGATGAGCCGCAACTCTAGTCCATCAGCTGGTGACTTATAAAGTGGTTCATCGAGCTCAAGGTGGCTGCCATTGACCAAAAGCACGTAGGGCAAGAATCCGGGTTAGAGAACTGGATAGGGAATCGTTCCTAGACCCGGTGGGATGGATCCAGGTCAGTGGCCCAGAGCTGTCCATCCTGGTCCCCTATTCGGCTTTTTCTCTTACAGAAATGGAACTAGCCCACCTCCATCAGGCCGAGCTCCAAGGCCTAGAACACTTTCCTCTCTAGGTAGGCCATGTTGTGCCCTTGTGTGAATTGGCCCAGTGGCCATTGGCCTTGAGCTGGAGACTAGTGGGCGTGAGGCCATTGGATCAGACCAGGGACTTGAACCGCAGCAAAGGCATATCAGGATTGACTTGATCAACTCATCTGATAATAGAAGCAAAAATTGTTGCATAATGCCACAGTTGTACATTGTTTAAGAGAAGCAAATCAAGCCGCAGATTGGGTAGCAAAAGCCTACTGATGTAAAAATCTCTACTCTAATTGGGTCTCTAACCCTCCCCAACCCCTTTGGGATATATTATGTTTGGACACTCCTTTAAATTATGCTTGTAGCTCTAGTAGTTATGAATGAAAAAAAATGACCAGTTCATGACCAAAATATATATATATATTAGATCAACTTGATCCGAAGCCTTGTGTTGACGAGTTGGTGAGTCGGGGGTTTCCTTCATCAAAGGGTTGCTAGTGTTTGAGTTTTTGGCATGGCATAAAAAAAAATTTAAATTTTTACTCGGTGGCTGGCTTATTTTGCAAGATTGAGATTGTAACAATTTGTCTAAAAAAAAACCAAAGGCAATTCTAGGATCGCAGAAGTTAGGCCAGATGGACTGCTCTGACACCATGACAAAAATTGAAGAATATTGGAGAAATTATAAATCTACATTGCCATATCAATTGCACCATACATTGCTCTATTTACGGTGCTAGAAAGAAAGGTGTAGGACAGGAAAAAAAATATGCATTACATTTTCCTATTTTACCAAACAAATCACGGATTAACTAAATCAGATTAATTGAATCAATTAATCCATAATCAAAATCAATATCTCCATTTAATCGATTCATATTTCCTGTAATATCAAACCATATTTCCAACATTTATCATGCAAAGTACCCTAAAGTGAGCTTATGTTAGGAGAAACAAAACACAAAAGAAGAAGATAGGCTTTATATGTTTCGCAAAAGGTGAATAATCAAATAATCAAAATATTTTTGATTAACTAGTTATTTCAAGTAATACGAGCTTCTATACTTTTCATTAATTAAGTTCAGTTGAGGTTCTTTTCTTATGGACAGAGTAAGCATCGGGCTTGAGGCCCAGGCCCATCCTAAATAGGGTCCATGTGAAATGATTGGTGTTCAAGCCCATATCGCTTGTTGGAGGCCTGCGTGAGTGCGTGGGCTAAATTTGTCCTTATCAATTTACGTCTCTAAGGTTTTCTTTTGTTAATTTTCATTTGAAGTAATTGTATTACTAAAATTTTTGGCAATAAATCCCTTAATTTTTTTGTTATCCTTTTTATTATTTATTTTTAATTCAAATTAGTTTAAATTAGGGTTAATCATGGAAAACTTGCCTTTGTTCGTTTACTTATTATGAACTAAAGGCAGAAAGAGCATTTGATGTAAAACTTCAAAAATAAAATGCATTTCCTCACCCCCTGAAAATCATGTGCAAAAAACACGTACTAACAAAAATATAATGTTAGAAGCTTAATGCGAACTGCCCCAGGGTTCGAGGGTAAAATAAACATTTCGCCATCAATTTGAAAAAGATAGCGAATATTAAGACTCCATTTGTTTCATGAAAAATAAATAATTAGAAAACTATTCTTCAAAAAATAATCACTTGTATAGCTTGAAATAATAATTAATGCAAAAATTTTCATTACTAATAACAATTTATATCTTAATATTTTTGTATCTTTCGTTCATTTATTTTCATGAGCAATATAAATGATCAGTTTTAGAATGATATTTTCTAATTCACTCATTTTCTACAAAATAAATAAAGCCTAAAATATTTTTTGCTATCATTTCTATTAATATTGGATAAAAGGGGCACGTGTGGAGGAATGTGATTCACTCAAATTCTTACTTTTTACCAATCCATGAGAAAAGAACTAAAACCAACTCAAGACTTGGACATAATTTTCACTTGTTAAAATGACAACCAATAAACCTCAATGGCCACCCTTCTAACATGGAAGGGGGATGAGGAGTTCAATGCCCAATCTTTTTAGGGGGTTGGTGATGGGGATGGTTAGCTTTAGGTATATGGTTTGACTTGTAAAGATAAAATAAAAATTTGAAACTCAGTTGAAAGTTAGAGTATAACATACAAAAAAGAAGAAGATCTATAGGTAAAACAAAATCGAGAACAACAAATCTCTTTATAACAAACAAATTCGTTTGGCAAGTTCGTCATTAGTGGTCGTCCTTACCACATATTAAATACGGACGAAACAGATCTATTACACAAGTTTATATATAAGTGAAAATGGAATCGGATGCACTATTTTGCTCGGAGCACAAGGAAACTCACGTTTCAATTTAATTTTGCTTGTGGACATTATTAAATAATGTGGGATTATGTCACGTCCATACAAAAAATCAAATAGAAGGGTATTGATAGATATATTATTTGGCCTGAGTTTTTTTTTTGGGCCAAATTTATTTGGCCTTAGTTGCAAGTGGTTTTCGAATGTATTGCAATGAGAAATTGATGGTACTTATGTTAGGAACGTTATATCTACAAAAAAATATTGCTTTAATATATAGTAAGAGTTTAGACATACACAATTATAATGAAAATTATATATTTGCCATTGGCAACAGTAAAAAACTATATTCTTTGCTTTAACATGAAAATTGCATGTATGCAATTAATAGTAAAAGTTCTGAACTTTAATATTACTTTCCTCTTTTATAATATTTTAGCACTATCAACTTGGGTTCCATTTGTTTCATGAAAAATGAATGATTTGAAAAATATTTTTCAGAAAATAATCACCTGTATCACTTAAAATAACTTTTTAATAAAAAATTTTGTTATTATTGCTAATAATTTATGTCTAAAATTTTCATGAATAATGAAAATATTTTACATATATTTATTTTTACAAGTGATTTAAGCGATCATTTTTTGGAAAAATATTTTTTCAAAACATTCATTTTTCACGAAATAAATACCTATTAAATTTGGGCTTTATTATACGAGTTGGGTTCCGAATGGATGCCTAAGAATGGAGGGATTACGTGTAAGCCTTTGAAAAGTCAATTTAATGTATCATTAATAAACGACCCAAGAGAAGTTGGTACATCACCTTAACCATAGCGTAGAAAATATGTGTAATCCTAATTGAAAACAAGGAATAGTTTTTGTCCATCTATACCTGCCATTAGGTGAGACTATGACATTGATTTATCCTCTTTTTCTATTCACACATATTTTAATAGTCTCGACCACTTGTCTAAAATAATGATCATGCACTGTTGCTCGTTGGAGAGAGATGGAGAAATTTAGCTAGCAAAAGAAAATAGTAAATTAAGATTTCCTCATTTTACCATTGTTCCTTTTACCTTAAACCGACTTAGGCTCCGGTAATAATGGGATGAGTGAGAATAGAGAAAAAGACGTGAAGGATGAAAGGGGCAAGAAGGGGAAAAAGATTGGACCGGTAGGAGACATACAGCTTTATGTATTTAAGTAAATGAACAAAAAAAGATAATGAAATAGTGAAAGTAAGAAGGAGAAAAAGAAGAAAAGGAGAGGATTGACCTCTTTTTCTCCTTACCACTTAAAACCTGACTAATAGTAAATAGAAAGAGGGAAGCGTTGCAAAAAGAAGACCCATAAGTCATACACCTTTTTTTTGCTTCCCTAAAGAGGGTCCAGAGTTAGATAAACGAGAAAAGGAGCACATAAATATTATTCAACATTATCCTTGAATTTTTAATTCATTTAATATTCAATTAATATGATAATGTAATTATCCTTAAATGTTCGAGTGAGTCCTTTTATTTAATCAATCAAGGAGAGAATGCAATTACTAATCCCAAATTATTACGAAATGTTCAGTAATGCCACACATCTTATCCAAGTGCCATTATGCATAGGGCGAGCCCGTCACCCTTGCTCCCCCATCGCATTGCGAATGGGAAGCCCAGTACAAGCAGTATATTTGAGCTCAGTCCCATAGACTGTCGACATTTTTTGAAATCAAAGAAAGATCGAGATATCATTCATGCGACCGTCAACTTGAACATCAAATCCTAAACCAGTCGATTTCACCTATCACTTGGTTTTAATTTGTCAAATAAAAATGCTAGTGTTTTAATTCCATTCCAAAAGAGTGACTAACCGTCCAAATGGTACTCGAGTTTTCACGTGCATGCATATTGGGCGGTTTTACTATGTCCATTGAGCCTAGATTAGTTGAGATATCCATAACGGAGAAGTAGATAGATGAAGTTCTAATTACACCTAAATGGGTTATTTAACAAGAAAACTATCAAAAAACTCCTGATCCTATTGCATTTTTAACAATTATATCTTAATCATTTTAATTATGTCACTTGAGTTATAAACATTTTTATGTTTTGCCAAGTAAGTCCATCCAACTAAATTTGACTGGAATTCACTGTCGTGGATTTCGTCCATGCCACATGACATGATCAATGCTAATATAGATATTTTTTAATAATTTTTTGAGCTTTTTATTTTTTTTTCTTACAAGAGAGGGCCGCAACGCCTTCACACAAAGCTAGTCAAGATTGTCGACCCTCACTAAAAAAAAAAAGAAAAAGAAAATAGAAAAACAAACAAATTATTAAAAATTCAAATTTATTAAAGTATTATAAAAAATATCCATGTCAACTCCAATCACACCACGCATGTCACAAACTTTGATCAAGGCCCAAGCTGCGGGTTATTTTTGCAACATCCCAAGTTTATCGTCACCCCAATTCATTTTATCTTACTTATATGCATATATGGAAATGTGAACATGTAAAACCTCAACTTTGCGTTGAACACAAGTAACAAACCGTGGTATCATTCAGATTGTGCAACACTCAAGCACATGAACGAAACCTTGACATATGCAATTCTTGCAAACATAGTCACTTATCTACCCATGGCTTACAAATGAGTACTGCCTAGCCTTAATGATGGAAATTATTAGATTTAGGAGAAATAGGAAGCTATACTTATTTGGATGAACCTCAAAACTAGAGGAAATGGTTTGGTAAGGGGCAATGTGTAATATCCTGAAAATCGACTCTATTTTGGGATTTTATAAAATAGCAATGTTAATCAAATACTTGGTCAGCACAAATATTCCGAACTAATCGTTCGTGAATAACGCACTATAGGGAGGCACCAATAGGAAGTGATACGCATACGACCCGCAATTTCGATCAGGAACGAACTATTTGACCATAAGAGCCTAAGTAGGAACGATACCCTTCAGTATTAAACCATTAGGGAAATGGAAATAAATCGGTTTAGCAGAAGTATGAAGCTAGGTTGCGGGTGATTCCGCGCGACTTCAGTACGTGCTACGAATAACGTTAAACTAATTCCTTTTTATTTTATACTCGGGATTATCAATTGAGCCATCGATATCACATGACAATCAAAAGTCGTCCTTTGCTCGAGAAATTGCTTAAACGTGGATTGAAAAACTGTCGACCACTGGTCAAATGTGAGGAAAATCCTAAAGGGGCACCCGATAATCTAAATGTACTACAGTCGCAATTGATTCGATTTAACCACGATTTTAATCCGATTTTGGGTACCATTTTCTCAATGATGTCATGACTAGATATTTGGACATCGCCTCATTTATTCTAGAGTTTTCCAACGGGCTTTAAAGTGTTGGAAAAGGAAATTTTGGACCGAGAATTTGGGCCCACAAGAGAGCCGACCTAAGACCGGCAACCCAATGGACCTTACGCCCATCTAGTCAAGCCTAATGTGGGCCCAAACTGGCCCATTTCCCTCCCTCTCCTCAACCTATGGGCCCTCTCTTCTAGAACTTCTATTTTGTAGTCCTAATTGCTTGTTTTTGCTTGGTTGTCATTTGTTTTGAGGCAAGTGAGCTTGCAACTTACCTTGCCTTATTGGGCAAGCTTTGACCAGCCATTCTCTCTCCTCCATCTTGCCTTGCTGCTGCCCCCACTCCTCAGCCCATTCTCTCTCTTTTTCCTCTTCCCTCTTTCCCTCAATTTCCCTACCCTTGCTGTTCACCACCGACTGCCGCCTTACTGCTGTTTGCCGGAGTTGCTATCATTGTCCAGAGTGCAGCCACCACCATTTGGAGTCCAACCGACCATTGCAAGTAGCCGCCTATCACCACCACCAGCCGCTACTACCCTTTTTTCGTGGGAAAGTAGCCTAGCGCTATTTTGCTAGAAACGGTCGCGCATCCGTCGTCCGTCATCATTCTCGAGCTAACCCTGTGTAGCCCTCACCATCACTCCGATGTCGCCAAAATTTTCGAGCCCGTGATTCAATTTCCTAATCCCTTAGTTAAGGGTTAATATTGCTTAGGAGTTGTTTAATTAGTTTAATCTTAATTTATGTTTTTGATGTGAGTGATTAGCAAGTGGTTAATTGGATGACCTTGCTTAGGGTTAACCATGGTTACTAAATTACCCTGGTTAGATTAAGTTACTGAAGTTACATTAAAGTAACTATAATTGATTAAAGTAACTGCAGTCAAATTAAATAACCATGGTTGTAATAAAGTAACTGTGGTTAGATTAAAGTAACATTAGTTAGGTTAGTTGACTGTATTTTGGTTAATAATAACTACGGCTAGTAATAAATAATAATATTATTATTTGTGGAATAAATAATAATAATTTATTAATTTCGGAATTAATTAATTAATTTTATAATTTTGAATTATTATTTATTTATTATTTCTGAATATTAATTATTTTGAGGAAAATAATTAATTGTGATTATTTATTGGAAATGGATTTGTTAGGTAATTTTGTGGGAAAAATCACTAGAACCTATTTTCTAGTGTCAATTGTGATTAATCACCTTATTATTAAAGGACATGAGTTTATTAAAGGGAAGCTTTTGAAAATGAAATTAATTGGATGATTAATTTATTATTATTAGGCGTAGAAGCACGTGGTCGATAATTGCTGATTGTTGAGATGAGTGGTTGGGTGTTATCTATGACCACGCCATGTGAGCACTGTGGCTTCCATTGATTGGAATTGATTATTGCATCGTAATCTAAATTGCTATTGAATGGTTATATCTTGAATAGTTGGATTGTTACTATTTTTCGTGACTATCAGTTATTGCTACATTACATTATACGCATGACAACCGCAAGAGCATGTTGTGTGAGCACGAACTATGTTTGCATTGACAATAGAGAAAAGAAAGAATGAATTGATTCATGATGTGCTACATGATCACATTAAGAGGAGAGCCCGGCACTGCCGGATGACCACCAATCCTTCAAAGTTGTGCCATGGTCGTTTGGTCGCTTAACAGTTATCAGTTGCAAAGTTACGGTAGAGGCCAAACCCATGCTCATTCGAGAATGTTGTCTGGGGGAAGGCCCATGACATAGACGTGTCCATGGAGGGGACGATGCCTGGTTTTGGACCAGTTTGCCACCAACCATAAAGTTGTGACGTGGCTTAGGTACGTGTAGATATTGAGGTATGAGAAAGATATGAAAAGTGCTCGTATTATATGCTTGCATGGTGATCTTGTCATGATTTAAGTGATATTCTTCTACAGGGTGCGTGTACCAAGACAAGATAAGATCGCTTGTAGTTGCGCCTGGTGATTGAACTACTCTCTGTTAATGCTTCCTTGAGATGTTGTTAGATAGGGTAAGAACAGGGTTGTGTGGTAGTTGGTTGGATGTCATTATTAGGATGTATGTTTAGACTACCTTCGAGTCGAGCGAAGTTCCTAACTAAGACTTAGGATTTTGCTTTACTAAGTTTATCTCACATCGTTGTGACTAACATTTTCAAGACCTTAATATGATGCCGTACCCATTGAATTTCGGTGTCTCGATCGATACGAGCACCACTGTCACCACACAGCTCGTCCCAAGCTGCAATTTTGTCTATGAGCATCACGTGACAACAGTTTGGGTGGACGAAGGAGCGAGGGACCACTATGTGCCACAAGTCTTCAAAGTGTGGTACATTAGGCTAGAGGACATGTTGTACAGTCCTTTGAGGGGTTTTGACGGGCCTATACCACCCGTGGGGCCAACTAATGAGATCTGGGATTTCATGGACCTCAATCCCCCTAATGGCGAGATCTCCAACCTTACAACTAGAGAAACTGACTCTTCTGAAGACAGCAATTAGGCATCTATAGCCTAGTCTCTTTTTTACGGACCCTCCTCTACTTTTGTAGTGATAGATTAGCCAGGCCAATCCTTTTTTTGTAAGCCTTAGCATGTCGCCTATAGTGAGGCGTGTATATATATGATGATGTTCCAAGCTAACCTTGTAGATAAATAAAATTGTGCTCTTGTCTTTCTTCTATTGTATTTCTACTACTATCCATGTTGGTTGTTGGCTAGGCGTTTGTTTCGCTTCCACATGTGCTTAACAACAAGATAAAACGAATTGGTCGGCAATAGTACCTGGGACATTGTATGTTTTAGACCTCAAGTGAATTGGGGTTGTCGCGAGTTCGAGAGTCAGGGCGTGACACAATGGACACACGAGCAGGATAGTGAGGAGAAAGGAGAGAGGACAACTATAAGAGAAGAGGGAGGAGGAGAGAAGCCAAATGGTGAGAAAGGAGGAGTGACTCTTCATATTTATAAGCCTCGACCTCACCAATACACATCCAAATGGACCAATCACAACTCTAGGGGTGGCATGCCTATTTCGCTTGGATGGCAAGGCAATCTTTCCAAGGTGGTACGCTTATTTGTTTAAGTGGTGGTCTAGAACTTCAAATGAACTCTCTAGAAGTCCACTTGCCTCCTCTTTATTGGACCACATAAGCTCACACTTCATAAATGACACTAAATGCATTATTACATAGGTGGCGTCTAAGAGACCAAAGTGATGCCTAAGTCTTTTAGGCTCTTAATGAGAGTATCGTGTGGCTCATTCCAATTGGTCCATGTGTAACACTACTCACTACCTTGGTCCCCAAGGAATATCTCAAGCTCTCATGATCATATCTCACTTTAGACACCCCATCTAATGACTCACCATAGTCATTTAATGAAGGGATTCTAGAGAATTCCATATTTTATCATTATCCTCATAATTATGGCAAACATAAGAAAGTGATCATTTGAAATGCTTCCAGGGCCAAGTGAGGGATATTTTGATATACCCGAAATTAAAATTCCAACAAGTCTAAGGTTCGAGACCCAAGTGCCTTAGATAGGCAAAACCGTTCCCTCAGCTAGGTCGATTATTAGGCAGTCGATCCTTGGGTTGGCACAATGCCCAACCTATTAGTTGACTCACTAGTCAACACGACCAAGTTGCACGAATCTAGGACTAGCCCCCGGGTCGATCGTTGGGCTTATTGCCGAGCCTGCACATGATTGAGTCCCTTAACATGGTTCATGGTCCATCAGTCGGTCCAAAGACTAGTTCAAGGTTATCCGTTGCCTAGCACTAAACTAAGGCACAATCGAACCCTTGGCTTATGAAAAAATTACTGGATCAATCCCGAGACTCATTCCGGTCAATCCACAATCCATCGCAAAAGCTCATAGACCGATCCATGACTGAACTTACTCGATCAACGACTGGCTCCTGATCATTAGGGAATTGCATAGGATTGATCAATTCATAACCAATACATGGTCGCAATGGATCATCTCATGATTGTCCATGGCCGATACATGACCCATCGAAATCACTCAAGGCTGGGCCATGATCGATCGGAACTGATCCATGGTCATTCATCGATCCATGATGGCGCTCAACTATATTGTGATCAATTCTCATGACTGAATAACCATTCCATGGGCAAATGACTCGGTTCCACTCACATGATCGGTGGGTTGATTCACGGTTAGTCTCTCGATCAGTTTATGGCTAATTCGTTGGTCAAACCCTAACCAATTCATTGGTTACAATTCTAATTGATTGATCAATCCATAACCAATCCTTAAAATAGTCCATGGTTGATCTTGACCATTGATATACCAAACCTATAACTATTCCTCATTAGGTCAAAATCACGGATATTACAACACAAGAAGGACAACATCTACATCAGTAATTTCCAAGATTAGCTAAATTGACTTAATTCACAAAAGGTGATAAGGTATCTGACTCAGTTGATACAATTAAAAGATTTTGTACATAATTAGTAAAAGTACAAATGACATAATTTAGCATATTGAACATGTAAAATTATCTATCGACCGAAAAAAAAAAGTGTAAAATTATCTCAAAATAATTGCGTAAGTGCATACGTGAGGGCTAGTAGATTAAAGCGGTAGGAATACCTTTTTTTTTGTCGGTACGAAAGACTTTAATAAAGTTCAATTAACGAGGTTCTTTTCATAAGGACGGTCTGGGCGTTGGGCCTGAAGCCCGTTAAGCGAGTGGGCCATATCGATTGCCTCAGTCATATCCCAGCAAATGCATCAGCGAACTCCCCAAAACAAAATCCCATACATGACCATGACCATATTTTATTGCAAAATATGAATAATAATTAAAAACAACCAATAGTTTTAGCCCGCCTATAAGACCATGACATGACATCACTAGTTTTTTGTTATTTATAGGCAAATACCATCAAAAATCCTAAATATATCACTTGTGATAATTTTACCCTGAACTTTTTTATGCCATTAAAAACTCCAAATTATGACACTTGAGATAATTTTATCCTGAACTCTTTTTTTTTTGTCGAAAAACTCCAAATTATGCCACTTAGAACAAATTTATCCAAAACTTTTTTTGCTGAATGACATTTTCATCCTTTTCAATGTTCTTTTTCTATTTTTTTTTCCTTCTCCTTCTTTCCCTCTACCAGCCATGGTCGCCCTCGCCTGCCCTCACTAGTGTCAGAGTCGATGAGGGCTGCCCTCACCCGCACTAACGAGGGTGACTCACCAAATCTAGCGAGGGCACCCCTCGCCTGGGTCGATCGAGGCTCGGGCAGCTCTCACCAACGTTGGGCGAGGGCCACCCAAGCCAAATCCAATGAGGGCCGCCCTCACTCGATGCCGGCAAGGCCACCCTTGCCTCGCCTAACCCAAGCGAGGGTCACCCTCACTTAATCTGGCAAGGGTGGATAAGGGTGGCCCTCACCGACTGCGACGCCGACGAGGGCGGCCATCGCTAGCTTCCCTTTGCCATGGCTAGCAAAGGGAAGGAGGAGAAGAAAAAAAAAAGAAAAAAAAATGGAAAAGGATGAAAATGCTCTTTAGTCAAAAAGTATAGGGTAAATTTGTCTTAAGTAACATAGTTTGCAGTTTTTTGTGACACAAAAAAAAAAGTTCAGGGTAAAATTGTCACAAATGGCATAGTTTAAATTTTTGGTGGCACAAAAAATGTTTAAGGTAAAATCATCACAAGTAATATAGTTTTAGGTTTTTAGTGACGCAAAAAAAAAAGTTCAAGGTAAAATTGTCACAAATGGCATAGTTTAGAATTTTTGATGATATTTGCCCTTATTTATAATGCATATTATAATTGTCTAGTCCATGGACATAAGAGCTGAGATAGATGCTTCAATGTTAGCATGTGTGTAATGTGTAAATGTAAGCTAAAGTCTTCCCACTTGTCTAAAATATGACCATATATTGTTGCTCCATGGAGAGATTGGGAAATTCAGCTAGAAAAAAAAAAGAGATAGTAGATTAAAATTTTCTAATTTCACCATACTTTTATTTACCTTAATCACATGGTGGGCAACCGAGATTCGTGATGTTGCTGGCCTAGCCTGAACCAACTTAGGATTCCAGAGAAATGGGATGAGTGAGAATAGAGAAAGAGATGGAAAGGAGGAAAAGGGACAAAAGGGAAAAGAATATGCATATGGGGGATCTTATGAAAAAAATTATGAAATAGAGAAAGCAAAAGGGAGAGAAGGAGAGGAAGAAGAAAAAGAAAAGGAGAGGATTGACTTTTCCTTTCTCCTTACCACTCAAAACTTGACAAATAGTAAACAAAAAGTGAGAAGCTTTGGAAAAAGAAGACCAGTAAGTCATACGCCTTTTTATTTCTTTTTCGCCTCCCTAGAAGAGTGCCTAGAGTCGATAAAATGGAAAAATATAACACCATAGTTTTAAATTTAGATCTAATCTATAATGTCATCTTTTAATATTTTAATTTATTCGATGTGATCCTTAAATTATTCTTAATTGCTCAATATGATCCTTTTATATAATCAAATAATAGAGGATGTTGTTATACGTCTTAAACTACTGTGAGATGTTTAGTAAGGCCACACATCTCCGCTCGCATGCCACTGCCCATTGGATGATCCCATCACATTTGCGCCTTCACAATGCAAATGGGAAGCCTAATATTAGCAGTATACTTAAACCCAAATTCATGAACTATCAAAATACTATTGAAATAATATCCCACACTCCTTATATTTATGTGATCTTTTTTCATTTGTCAATTTAAATTTTTAGATTGGACTTTCATAATATCGTATCATCATAGTCAATGCTATCCCTTTCAAATATATTTATGCATTCATTATCCTGTATTCCTTGACAATGAGTTATATAGGTTATTTTTATTTATGCAAATCCCTTCCACCTATACTAGAGTTGCAATTTCCCACTCCAAAAGACTGACAGAGCATCCACGCGGCATTGGAGTGAAGTATTGAGTTAAAATTCAAAGCGAGAAACATCGACGAATGGGCAAATCTCGTGAGCCACGACAATATCAAACTTGGGTCGTTGATCCAATTCTTGCCACAATAAACTAGTTAAGGTACCTGCAACTTGACTTAAGATTGGCTGTTGAAGATTAGCTAGTGCCTTGGATTTTCTGAACCAAATGATGCCGACATCCAACCATTAAAATAAAGCTTTGATGGCAACTTGGCAAGTGGTGATCGATTCCAATGACATCGTTCAAGTGAAAAAAGTTTATGGTTCTAAATTTACATATCAAATTCACAAAAAGAAAAGAAAACCAAAAACACCTAAAATTAACAATTTCTTCCATATCTTACTCGTGTCTATCATTTGGATCTCAGATTTTGCATCTACTAAACAAAGGCCTGTTTTACTCATATGATACTCTTGACTATGAGCGCTGTGAAAATAGAGGAGAATTCCAAATGAATCTTATTTCAAATATAAGACCTAAAGTGATCATAACAATTTCAAATAAAGGCCTAAAATACCTATGAAGTTTTAAATAAAAGCCTAATCTCATCAATTGGCTAAATATTCCAGTTGGTCAAGAGTATTTTCATCCAAAGACAATTTTAACCTAAACTTTTGTTAAATTAGATTAAAAATTAAGAAAAATAAAAGTTTCCTAAAAAATAAAAAAATATAGGCGAGGGCCTGTGTTTTTTTTTTTTTTTTTTATGTTCTCTTTTTCTTTTTTAAGTCTTAGCCCTTTTTTCCTTTTTATGTTTTTATGGGAAAAAAAAGGTGAAATTACCCTTGATAAACTAGTGAAATTAGGTCCTTCTTTGAAACTGACATAATCACTCTATACCCTTATTTAAAATAAAGTTTAGTATAAGCTCTTATTCAAAATTTTCTCTGCGAAAATATAATGGATAGGCTATTAATATTCTAGTCAATAAAATTGCAATTAACATATGAAATTGTGTGAGAATTCGCATTTTTTATCAAAACCCGAATGTTATAGTCGATGCTTGATCTAGTGATAAAGATTTGAAACCTAGAGTGACTCAAACATCTCTAAAAAGTAAAAGGTAGCAAAGAATATAAACTTTCTCCTTCGATAATTTAAGATGTTCTCTTTCTAGGAGGATGTTTCCACTACCCCTTCCCAAGGCAGCACATTTTTATAAAGATGCAATGAGATTGGTGATAGGAGACAAAGGAGCATTATTGCTTCCTTGCAATTTGGTTCGTGTAGGCACAAAAAAAAAAAAAAAAAAAAAGGTTCTTTGACCCCACGTTTTTGCTTTAAAGTCTCAAAGATTTGTCCCCTCTTTTTCTTTATTTTCCTTCCTTTTTTTAGTGGAAAATCATTGAGAACTGAGTGGGGACTGAACACATCAAGGTCCACTCATCTGATTTTTTTTTTTAATTTTGATAAATGATTGCGAGTTTTAATTAAATTAAGAATCAAGGAAGGGATTGATTGCCCAAGTTAAGATGAGCTGGAATCGTAAGTATCGGTCCTTGTCTCCAAGTTGGAGGTGATTGAAGTGCTGAGTGGATTCTTTGGCATTGGAATGTTCTATTGAGCTGGCATGAACTTAAAATAAAGGAAAAGAGGAAAAGAAAAGGTAGAAAATGGAGAAGGAAAGTGAAATAAAAGAAACCCACATAAATTCTTAAAGTGAAAATAAAGGGATACTTATTTAGAGCATTTGGGATTTGAAGAGGGAATATGAGGTTTCTTATGGAAAAGGAAAATTATTAAAATTGAATGGAAAATTATTAAAAATGAATCCTAGTATAGATGATAACTAGATACATGATTGGGGTCGTTTCCTTGTTATTTTAAAAATGACTTTACTAATATAACAGCCTTGGGGCTATTTTAGAATTGTGAATCATAAATTTCTTGAATGAGTGAACCTCATAATAATTTTTTGAATGAGTAAACCCCATATAACTAAATATGAACCCCATAATGATAATTAGATATATAAATTTTTGAATAAGTGAATCCCATAATAATTTATAATTATTTTTTATTTAATTTTTTATATTTTAGAACATACCGTTATTCTCACCTCATAGTAGATTAAAACCGTCACCCAATCACTTCTCTTTTTAAAATGTAATGTGTTATGATGTAGGTAAAGTATTTACTAGATATAAGTCTACATGGGGAGTGCATACTTAAAATTGTCACGGTAGATAGACTGATTAAGCTGCACATAATTTAATGCGGACATTTCCTCTAATTGCTAGACTAGAAAAAAAATATTTACTTGTTTTCTTGTGCTTAAAGATACATGGTTTGAAGGGCCTATGTCAATTCTTAAAATTTATCGTTTAAACTGGAATATGCCATTTCAAAAACTCTGAGGCTGGAGTTATATATATTATATATATAGCCCCGAAATCCCAAAAAAAAAAAAACTTTTGATTTGGTGCATCCATATTTGTAGATTCGGCATTATCAAACTATTCTATTTTTTTATAATATTCATCCAATATTATAAAATTAACATTGTTTGATATTTATGTCGCCATTCAACCAGCATAAATTAGACGACATAATCTTTCTTAAAAAATCAATGCAAGATTAGTGTTTGCTTATGTGATTGATTATTGTGGAGATAGAGTCGTACTCAATAATTTATCACTTTTAAAAAAAGGTGAGATTAGCTTTATTTTAGCATTGAAAAATAAATTAAAAAAAGCTAGTGGGGTACGATAATCATTCCGAGGAACAGGTGGAAAGTAGTGGGCTAAATCACGTTTGTTGTTTGAATGAGTGAATTTTACTTACGTAATTTAAAAATCACAAGTACAGATTCTTCTTTGTTTCCTTAGTCAACCTCATTGCGAGGTGATAGGTCGGGCGCGACCCATTCGATGCGATGCATGTGCACTTGTCTGATTGTTCGATGTAAATTACTTCATTAGTTGTTCGTTTGGACCTAGAAGACACTTACATTGCTTGACCTAAAGGCATGCAATAAACAATTATTGCAAGAGAATCGTTTAAATTGAAGCAAGGACATTTTAATATTGTATGAATCATATAAGCCTTCAGAGTAAAGCAAAGAAGTTGAATACCAAGTTTAAAAAGTTTTCTTTGTTAAAAATTAGTTTGTTTACATGCGCTACACTGCATTCCAAATTCAATGGATGGTTTCTAAAACAATAATATGAATATTTATTTTAGATGTAAGGTATAGTTTTAGTAGGTGAAATTATTCATAATGACTCGGGAAATTGGTTTGTTGGATTTGCGCAAACAATGAGAACATGTTTTTCACTCAAAGCAACATTATGGGGTATTTTCTTGGGCGTCAAATTGACAAATCTTTGGGTATTATCAAACTTGCTGTGGTAGCTCGTAAGTAGCCAGTTATATTCCATTGCTACATTTTGGCGACAAACTCATTTATGAAATTGGAAGTATGCTTCACTATTTTCAACAACTCAAGATTCTCCATAATTTAGGGAGGGAAATACATGCGTATATTGGCTAGCAAATTGGTTTATATAATCCAACAATGTGGGTGATAATTATGTATTAGTCTAGATAGGCCATCAATAGGTTCAAATCATTTGTTGTTAGGAGATTAGATTGTATCATGTTTTAAACAATGTAATTTTTGGGTTATTCCCCTTTTTCTTAACAAAAAATTAATAAATACAGTCAAGAGATATCAAATTTAATTGAGACAATTACCAAATCAATTCTTAATTTCTCAATTTTGTCAATGTAGTTTTAAACTATTACTTGAAATGCCAATATAGTTTTTTCAGCCCATTGCCGTTAGAAGTCACTAAAGTGATGATTTACAAATTATCCATGTCAACTTATCACATTTGTCACAAAAGACTATCAGTGAGGACCAGACATCATGTCAGTAATTGGCTAAAATAACTATATTGGAATTTATGCAAATGTTAATGACTATATTTCCACACAATAGATACAAAGCTAAATGGGTAATCATTTAAATTTTAATTATTAATGACATGTCATGTTCTCTTGATTATTATTATTATTATTATTATTATTATTATTATTATTATTATTATTATTATTAGATAAGGGGGTTTTGATCATATGAGAAGTGGACACCATATAATTTTAATTATATAAAATACCGATACACAAATAATTCATTTTGTATCCATGCTACGACAATCGTTATTAACAACCAATTATGAATGGCAATGAATGTGTAATGTAAAAAAAAAAAAAAAAGCTACACAAACGTGTGTGCCCAAAATAAAACTCGATTTAAAAACAAACGTTTTACTTTTGAGTCGTCGCAAAGCCATCTTACTTTTTATCTGGCACAATAACAAATGCATATAATCCACATTTTTCTGGCCAAAAAATTTAAACAATTGACATTTTCTTTTGTCCAAAAGATTGTAGTTGACGTTGACCTAATTGTGAAGAAGGGCAATTTTCCACGTCAGATCTTTCTCCCGTTTAATGCCTCCGTGCTTTCCCCGAAATTGGAACGGTCCAAATTCACTGAAATAACGACAAAAGACGGAATAGTTTAGTAGACCAACACCAACCCGATCACCACAACCACGAAACTTCAAATTGACTTTTAAGTCCTTTTTTTCTCAAAATAATTTATTTTTCCCCTTTTGAAGTCGGTTTAGCAACAAAAAAAAAGGTAATTTGGATGAGATCAAGGATCGAGCCTTTCTTGATTTTTTTGCTTTCTGCTATTGACACTGGGGTGACCAAGAACACGATTCCTTAGTTATAATTTGACTGATATGAGGAAGGGAGAACAAAAAACAAGATTGAGTAATAGGCAAAAATCATGCCTTAAAGTTTAGCAGACTTTTAGGCAATAAATTTCTGCGAGAACAGAAACACACAAGTCCAATATTTGGTATTATCCATTATCATCCATCCCCATTATTTTGTGACAAAAAATGATCCCAACAGCAATTCCATAATAAATCATGAGAAAAAAGATTTAAGAAAATTATCTCTCTTAATTTGTCCATATTCATGCCGTGTATACCATCCTTTCTCTGAATTTTACTGAACTTATCTGAGCAACCGAGAGTAATGCAATATATCCATGAACACAAGGCAAAGAGTTTTAATGGTTTAAGCAATAGCATAGGCTCAAATTCCCACGCCATAGTGCTAATAATTTTTTAATTGGGCTAAATCTAAATTTTGGTCCACAACTCACGTTATAGAAATAAGGTTTACCCACTATTTTTATAAAAAAATTTCATTCATTTTCATGAATATATAAATAAGTTTTAAATAAAAAGACGAACCATCGTGATAAAGTTAGGCATAACACATCTAAAGAGCAAATATGTGAATTTTTCAAATCAAAATCAACGGACGATCATCAATAAACAATGAGATCTCCAACTATTGTTACATCTTTGCCGTTTGGCAGTGTGCGTATAGATTCAACATCCCAACACCATCATTATACAAAGTAATAGGGTTGAGAGTAAAATCTTTACAAAACTCCCTTAATCTCTTTCAAAATTGGACTTGTACATCAAAAGAAATTCGAGGAATTGAAACCCATTAATCATACACAAAAAACTCCAAATTTAGACTATATTGAAATACAAATATTCTCGAAAACGACAGAGAGAAAGCTTCTAGATTTAGACCAAATCAAAAGAGAAGCTCTTCAAAACAAAAGGAATGTAAGAAAAAGAAGCCAAAGAACAGAATCAGCTAAAGAAAAAGGAAAGAGAGGGAGAGAAATATAGCTCAAATCCTACCATTGTAGAAGTTGAAGAAGAAAGCTGTGTGAATGCAAAAACAAGAGGAGATAACCCTACAAAGTAAAGAGTAAAAAAAAGCATATGATATTCATTTAACATGAAATTTGATGACACAAAAAACTTTTTCAAAGAGCCATCATTAGTGAAACTTTTATTATACTATATAACTTACTTATTTAAGATGAATAAACTAATATCTGACTCAATAATTCTTTTTGAGTAAACTCTATTGAAAAAAATATAGATCTTTATGAGCAATTTCAGATATATTAGAAAATAATGCATATTTGTACAAAGCAAACACATTATTCTACACGCACATCATTCAAACGACATTCACATCCCTTATGTAGATGTTATCTTGGGAAAATACCAAAACTTCAATCCGCATTTTCAACAATTTCACCTCGCCTCTTTATTTCAAAGTTGGGGGCGTACGGGGTGGGGAATATCGATTGCCGGGCATTAGAGGTTGGCGACGAAGGCAACAACAAGAAGCAATAGAGATTTTCAAGGGGTGCAAGAAATTCAAAATCGTAATGATAAACGAGCTTCGGGATAAGAGAGTTGGATTTTGCGAACTAAAGCTAGAATGTCAATCGATGGGACGTGCAATTTCTTGAAATCTTGGGAGACAAACTCGTGATTTTCGAATTAGAAGGTGTAGGAAGATGGGATTTTTGATATTTTTAGGAGTTTTTTTTTTTAAATAATTTCGCTTAGCAACAATAGTCATAGAAATAATCAAAACTTTTGGGAAATTCCAAAAAATGGCCCTAAGCCTTTTTATTTTCTTAAATAAGAAACTAAAGTGAATATTATTTAAAATAAGGACCTGAAATAGCCTTTAATTGTTTTAAATGAGAGTATAAAGTAATCATTATTTTTCAAATAAGGACATCGCCAGTCGCCGGTTGTTGATTGGCTATTTTCCAATCAATTAAGTGTATTTTCGTCCAAGTCTTCTTCTTTCTTCTTTTCGGTTACAAGCGATGGGTAGCTTTGCCTAGGGAGACCATCCCTCGTAACCAACTACGAGGGCAGTGAGAGCCTACAAGCCCTCATCAACCGTGGGCAAGAGGGGCCTCGCGATTGGCCGCGAGGGGCAGCCTCCCCTCGCCCAACTGTTTGTGGGTGTTGTCGATGGTTGGTCAGCTACCGGTGAAGGAAAAAAAAGAATCATAAAAAAGAAAAAGAGGAAAATGATAAATAACAAAACAACCTTTAATTACCAAAAAGTTAGGTATTTATTTGAAACAAACACAATTATTTTTAAGTTTTTATTTGATATAAGATCAACTTCAAGTCATTATTTGATAAAGTAATGCAAATCATGCACTTATTTAAAATAAAGTTTATTTCGGATTTTTTTTGAAATTTTTCTTAAAATTTTTAACGCGAAAATACAAAAAAAATATATAATTTCTATGACGGAGTGGGCACAGGCGCGCCCGCCAGGACGACCTCGTCAACGTCGGGCCCACAGCCGATGCGTGCATTCATAGGAAGCCTAGCTGGCACCGGTGGTCCCCACACCCCCATCATCTCCATCATTTCCCAATGGACACGTCATCGAAACGACAAAAGAGAAAGAGATCACAGAAACGCCGTCCCACCGGATTCGAGAAAAGACGTGTCGAGTTTCCCGAGTGGGGACGCGGGATGGGATGGGACGCCCTCTTTGTCGTTAGGGGCGCCTTTCGTGGTGGCTGCTGGGTCATCTCTCCATTCCACCAGAAAATCAACTGGTCAGGAAAACCACCTTCCAATATCGAAATAAATTATTTTAAATATATATATTTTTTAAAAATATATACATAAGTTGCATCACTTATAAAATCGAACGAACGAGATATATTTTTACCGTCAGTAAAAATATTTTTCCAATCAGTTTTTAAAAAAAAATTCGTTGACTATTTATTTTAAGTAATACCAATTATGAGTGAGCAATTTTAAGTTACATACAGATTATTCTCAAATTTATTTACTAAAACATATTTCTTATTTTTTGAAATTTAAAATTTATTTTGTATATATTGAAACCTGAAACTTATCCTATCATCAAAAAGTTAACTATATTATTAATTGAATGATTATAGTGAATCATTACTTTTAATAACTATCACTTGTTGTTATAATCTACTAACCAAAATATGAGTAAGAGTCGATGATAAAATGGAAACGTAGAATAATAGTTCCAAAATATACGCTCATTATTGGATATCATAAAATTTAATAACTTACCTACCTTAAACACGAAACTCTGTTATAATATATAAATAATAAACCACACCGTTATCTAACAGTTTAAACTTTTAGAACAGTCGATAGTGGTCCCACAAAATCTTATATGGTATCAGAGTTGGAGATCCTGAGTTCAAATCTTATCAGGTTCCATTTGCCTCCCTAATTAAATTTCCAAGAACGGTCGTTTCTCAATTTTTTGAGCCTAAAACTTATCATGCATTTTTTAGAATTTAGAACCAGACAAGGTTCCACCAGTTTGGCTCTTTGATTTCAAATACTACCCTGAAACCATGCTTATCCCTATAAAGTTGCTGCTATTTGAATGGGGAAAAAAGAAAGATTTTAGCTGTTAATTTTAAAACTTTTTATTCACTTTCTAAAAGAAAATGACATAAATGATGCTTAAATTATGGCTTAATGTGCAATATACTCCCAAAAATTTTAATTTGTTCAATGTGGTTCCTAAATTTTAACCCAACGTGCAATATAATTATTAAGCCTTTAATTTGTTCAACGTGATTACTGAATTTTTGATAAATATTTTAAACTATCCCCTACACTATATAAAATAATTTAGACTCAAGATTAATTCGAACATATTTTGAAAATTCATGAATCATAATAAATAAATTAAAAATTCAATAATCATATTTCATGTTAAATTAAAACTCAAGGACTGCATTGAGGATCACATTGGGTTAGAGTTTATATATCATTTATGTCATTATCTCTTAAGATAAAATAGAATTTTGAAAAGGAATTGGACAGATGGCTTGATGTTCGAGAACAGTTAATTGTCCTCCTGGGACGATTGTAGAAGACGAGGACCCATTCGCACGCGTAAGCGCAAAACGGTGACTCATCCGGGCAAAAACGACAGGGCGTTGCGACGTCGCCGTAAGGAAAACGAAGGAGAATCCGTCGTACGTGGCGGGCCCCACTCCGGAGTCCTGGTCACCGCCACCTGTCCCCAGCTCCAAGTCTTCACTCCAACCCGGCGACTTTCTCTCTCTCTCTCTCTCTCGAGCATTTATTGAGTGCGCTAAGTAGGTGTGATCTCTCGACTCGCGTGAACCGTTGGATTAGCTGAATTCCGTGTGGGACTCGCCTCATCTAACGGTGGATGTATAATGGGCTCACGCGTGACGGATCCATCAACCATTCTTACCCCCTCTCTCCCTTGTAGCCGTTTTTTTGACTCATTCTAAGATCATTAGACCATATTTATTAATATATTGGGAAAATGACATAAAATAAACCTTAACTTTTAATCTAACGAGCGATGTGATTGTTAAATATTTTAATTTATTTAAATTGATGCGCATCTATCGATTTTTAACACTATCAAGATATGACATGAATATACTCTTTTATGTCTAACTATCACGGTAAGAATAAATATTCTACAATATCCTTGTGTTTTGCTAATTTACTAAACATGTACTCGATATTAACACATCTCTACAGTTGAATGTGAACTTCAATCAAAACTTGTTATTTTGCATTCTTTTCCTACTTGCTTTACATGTTTTTATGTCAAGGAAAGATAGTTTTATTTATTTTATCATATCTTATCATTCAATTCTATCATCCATTTAGTATTCGTGAATTTGAGATTTTAATTCGCGATTCCTATCTAAACTTAAAACTATGATATATGTATAGTTGTTATTAGTTTACAGGTGATGTCTTATTAGGGTCTTATGAAGGGTACCATTGGATAAAGGTAATCATTATGCAAATGTTCAAATCAAGCTTGAAGATCAAGCTTAATATGTTATCTAAACTAGAGGTGAGTAGGATAGACCAACAGAGTCGGAAATTGATCTAACTAGATTAAACTGATTGATTGAGTCCATTATCCAAGAGTATTAATCTAGTTCCTAGTACTTTTGCCTAAGTCTGCTCATTTACCTTGTAGGTTTGGGTAGGGCATTGGTTCGTTGATCACCTTTACTCTTAAACACTAGTTAGCTATGCTATATAAGGAAATGATTTTTTATTTTTAATGCATTGATTATAATTCGCACGAGAAAAATGGTACATTGAAAATGACTAGGTTTCTTCAACACTGTCGATCTTACTTATACATTGTAATTGATTTAAAACTGTATTGGACCAATAGTTAAAACACTCAACTTGGATACAAGGAAGCATTAATCGGAGCGTCTTAGACTTTCATGGAGCTTGAGTTAAAATTGTATATCCCTTATATACAAGACAATGGATAGACTATGTTCCCTCTTTTGTTGATGTGCATGGTTCAACACTTGACCTTGATTTGAACATTTGAAACTCATATTCAAGGAACTTGATTTCTCAAGCCCGAGTTTAACTCAAATATAAGTATTCAATGAGTTCGAGCTTGACTTGATTTAATTAATTGAAACTCGAATCAATCGAGTTCCCTCTTCAATTTTAAAAATACACTAAAACTAAAAATTTAATAACTTATGGTATTTAGTTATATCTAGGATTAGTACAACATAAATTCTAAACTGATATACTTGTGACAAATTTATTCTAAACTAATTTTTTGATCATAAAAAACTTTAAATTAGCACATTTGCCACAAGTTTACCCCAAAATAACTTTTTTACGAAGAAAAACCCCAAATTAGTAATTTGTGACAAATTTTTACCCTTTATTAGTTTTCATTAAATTTGATCAATATCATGAAAAGTCATAAATTGATACATTTGTGACAAATGGGAATTAAAATCTTAAACCGATATACCTGTCAACTACTAAGTATTACATAATTTAACAAATTGAAGATGAAATTTAATGGAAACTATTAAAGAATAAATTTGTTACATGTGTATCAATTTAAAATTTTTCGCGATATTGGTTGTTATATTTATTAGAGTTAATACTACAAAAACCTCAAATTGATACATTTACGATAATTTTACTCAAATGATAATAAAAAACTCAAATTGGTACATATGTGATAAATTTACTATAAATTAATTTTTTCCAGTCCCAAAAACTCAAGCTAGTACATTTATGACAAATATAACATTCATTAAAGTAGATTAATACCATAAAAAATCACACAAACGAAAAATAAAATCTCAAATCGATATACTAATTAGTTGTCATGTATCATCAAGCTTAATAATTAAATAGTAAAATTTAAGAGAAACTAACATACGATAAATTTATCATAAATATACTGATTTGAAATAAATATATTGGCGATATTAGTTAATAGTAAATTTATTATAATAATAATTAATTTGAGATTTTTTACGATATTATTACCTTTTATATTTTTTTAAGGCAAGCATATCTAGAAACGAATAAGTACAAAAAAAAAAAAAAAAAAAGGAAAGAGAATTTGCCGTTCCAACTTGAATAGTAGCTTGGACTCAGCCCTCTCTCTCTTTCCTTCCCTCTCTATCTGTCTAAATGTTCAATATTTTGACCGGATTTAACCTTCCACGCGTGAAGGTCGGTGAGAGAGTGAGAGAAAACAGCCTTTTTCCTTCTTTATCGCTCACCGCTCGCCTTCGTCGTTCCTTCTTCCTCCTCCACCATCCCCCCGCTATATATCTTCACCTCCATCCCCTCCTCTCCAGCCCGTCTTCCATCGTTCAAACTGAACGACCCTCCATCTTTGCTCTGCACAGAGCATAAAGAACAACCCCGACGACCTTCTTCCTTTCTCCCTCGTCCTCGTCCTCCACCTCCTTGTCTTCTTCTCTTCTTGTCCTTAGCATCCCGAGGAAGAGGGGTCCGAGAGATTGTCCGAGAGATTGTTAGCGTAGGTTCCTTAGAAACCGTTGAATACCCACCACCAGTAACCACGACGACAGCGTCGGAGGAAGCGAAAGATTCGAACTTTACGGCGATTGACTTGGTTTTGAGTCGAGTTTCTCGTTCTTGTCTTGTTGTTCTCTCGATTCGTAGACTTGGGTATCTCCTAGATCTGGAGTTGGAGCCATGGCGACGGAGGTGTTGCGGCCTCAGGACTGCCTGATCCAGAGGATCCGGGTCTCCCCGGCGTCTTTCCCTCGCCGGAAGGCCTGCAACTATGGGAACTCCTACTTTAACCCCAGCAGATCTAGCGCTAGGCCTAACAGGAAGCAGCAGCTCCAGCAGTATCAGCAGCCGGCGAAGCCGGAGCCCCAGCGGAAGAGGTATGTGCCCGCGCAGTCGGAGACGTCGACCTCGTCGAGGTCCAGCTCTTCCGACGACCTCAGGCAGGCGAGGTCGTCCTCCGGCCATCTTGTGATGGAGAAGGTCACGATCCTCCGGCGAGGCGAGTCGCTGGACTCGAAGATCAAGAGCCAGGTCTCGGAGGCTGCTAGCGACCTGGTCGTCTTCGACGGGACGCAGCGGCTGGGCCCCGACCCGGAGATGGTCCCCAAGCAGGTCCGGATCGTGGATCTCAGGTCCCCGGCGGGGAGGAGGTGCGACGTGTACGCCGGGTCGGCGTTCGCGGTGTCGCCAGAGCCGAGCTCCCTCCCCCTCCCGTCGTTCTCGAAGAAGAAGCACCTCTCCTTCGATGACTCGGCGACCAGAGACCTCCGGAGGCTGCTGCGTCTCGACTGAGACAAAAGGTCTCCGACCACCAAGAAGAAGATCCGGTTCACTAGATCCGAGCCCGGGCTTGGATCCGACTCTCTCTCTCTCTCTCTCTCTCTCTCTCTCTCTCTCTATGTAGGTTCCTTGTTTCGTCGCCGGAGCAATTTCCTCACGATATTTCCGAGGTCAAATCGCAGCCGCGAGTTTTTGAGAAGCGGGTGGGATGGATAGATCTCAATATCGGAGGAATTGGCTAGGGGGGCGATTCAGTAAATTTGCAGTCTTCTTTCTTCTTTCTTCCTTCTCCTCCTCTTCTGTCATGTGGGTCTTTGCTAGATCGACATCTGTATCATTATATTTTCTTATCTTGTGGGTGGGTCTTGTGGGGGTGATGTCTTATGTAATTTGGGGTTGATGGGTTATCTTCTTTGGGGTGTCGTAGCTTGTAATTTGAAGTGGGAAAAGAGAATAAAGTAAATCAAGAGTAATGAGAAAAAGAGAAAAAAAATGGGGGTTTGAGTTAGTTGTAATGAAGTTTGGGGGAAAAATTAGGTTGTTGTTGGGTTTAGGGGAGGAGGGTTGTTGTTTAAGGTGTTAAATTTGATGATTATGATCTTCAAAGTGTCTGGAAGAGGCCTGTATGTATGTTATGGTCCTGTTCTGTGTAATCAAAGAAGATGATTTTAAGGGATTTTCTGGCCATCTTGACTACTATTCCCATGTGTTCCTTCCTTCTCTTGTGCTGCTCCAGTTCTCTGGCCTTTTCATGATGGTTCCAGTGCCCTTTTTGGTCCTGGTGAAGATGGTGAAGGATTGCTGTGAAAAAATGATGGGAAATTCCAATTCTATTCCTCCGGCTTAAACCCCGTCTTCCGACAAAAGAGAATAAAAGAAAAAATGATGGAAAAATTCAATTCAATCCCGATTCATAAGCCTTGGTTTCTCCATCCCTCTGCTTTCAACCCATCTTCTGACAAAGAGAACGAGAGAAAAAAACAAAGGACTTCCAATTCAATTCAATTCAAATCCAATTCATAGGTCATTTGGGTGTCTATTCCTCTGCCTTCTTAGCACTTCCACAGCTCGAAGATGGGGATCTTGATGATTTTCTTGGGGGTCCAACCTGCTAAAAATAATGTGGTCATCTTTTTATGTTCACCCAATAATTACAGCGTTAAATGCCTAATCTTGCCATCCACCATGGACGGATCTTCCTCTTTTGGCCAAGCTCTGTTCTAATCTTCCTTTTGCTGGTTTTGATGAGTTTTCAATGGCTTTGGTTCTCGGTCGCCATAGCCGGCGGAGTAGGTCGGCTTCGTTGAGGTTTGGTCTGATTTCCCATTGAATAACAAAGATTAAATCTTAAAAACAAAACAGAAGAAAGATGACGACAGCCTCTGTGGTCCCTGTCTCCTCGAGTCTATCCCTCCGAGCGGTCGCGTCGTGTGGCTTCGTGGAAGGGGCGAGTCAGTCAGGGCCGGACGTGGATCATGTGGAGGGCTCGCATTTCGTGGTCGGTGGGGGCCATGAATCATTGAATATAAAACAGTGAGCGTCGCAATTGAATGCAAATTGCATTATTGATGCATTTTTTGCTTTTTTTGTTCTTTTAATTTAAAGCAAATATCATGACTTTTTTTGAATTATGTCCGATATAAATATTTCAAAAAATTTAAAATTTATATGTGATGCATGTTATTTTATATAATTTTTTATGACAAAAAATAAGGATATTTATGTGATAATGGGATTTAAAAAATTTCGGACTCTATTATCCTCTAATATTTTATTATTATTATTGTTTATATTTTTCTGCTTTTGGCAAATGGAATCCGAGGAGGAGCGTCTGCTTTTAGATGGGGACGGGTGCAAACGCAATAAATAATAACAATTGCAGATATTTAAAGGAGGATGGAGCCCCCATGCAGCTCGTGATTTTTCTCCTTTTTTTTAAATTTATTTATTTATTTATTTTGTTTGTAACGCCTTTTGGACGGGAAGGTCAATTCGGTCAATTCGGCGCCCGTGATTTTTTTCAGTGCTAGGTGGTCCCCACCCCGCGGCGGTGAAAATAAAGCGACTTTCGATGTTTTTATTTTTTTTTTTTTCGATTAAAACGAGGAGGTGACGGGACCGACTGCTTTTGCTTTTTGGAAACTTTTTCTCAACGGCTGAAATTTGGGGATTTATATGTTTGGAAGTAGATATAAGGTGAAACCCTAATTTTTCTTTGTCTTTTTCTGGATCAGATTAATTTTGTTCCGTGGATTTACCGCCCTAATATTCGCATATTCGTGAAAGTTTCGGATGGGGAGAACATTTAAATTCTTAAATTTAAATAAGAAATTATTTAAAGCTTGTAAAGTGATATGTGAAATTATAAATCTGTTAAATGATTTTTTTAACTTGGACCAGAAATAAAATTGATTTTTTAACAGATGAGTCTCTTGTGTTTTTAAATTTTTCATATTTGAAAGAGAGCATATAGTATTTTATTAGGAGAAAGTTGCGTAGCATGTGTAAAATTCAAAAAAAAATGGATGTGTCTAAAGCCGCCGAAAGTAGGGGAGATGTGTTGGGAATTGCGAAATAACGTATTCCAAGAAAATCATTTATTTCGTTACATTTCAAAGTACTAAAAAATCCGCAAGGTTTCGTGAATTAATTTGGACAAAAAAAAATTAAAAATCTTAGGAAAAATTTCAAAAAAGAACATAAAATATTATTAACTTTTTAGATAAGGATTCAAAATGGCCCTTATTTCAAATAAAAACTTAAAATACTTTCATTTTATTAAATAAGGACCTGAAGTGATTATGTACATTTTCAAATAAATGCCCTAACAATTCGGCAATTAAGAGTATTTTCGTAATTTATTATTTTATTATTATTTTTTTTTTTTTTTTTTGTTCATCTTCTTCTTTGTGGCAGGTTGTCGGCTAGCCACCAGCGAAGCCCAAAGAGGGCAACCCTCATTGGCCACCAGCAAGGGACAGCCTTGATTGTGCAAGGTGACCATGGCCCTAGCTGAGGCCGCTCCTTGCAGCCACATGCAAGGTTGACCCTTGCTAGATCTAGCGAGGTCGACCTCACTTTGCTTGCAATTGGTGAAGGCCAACCTTGCGAGTGGTCGTAAGGGGTGGCCTCCTCAAGGGTGAGGGTCACCTTGCCTGGTGAGGCCATCCCTTGCTTATGGCAGGTGAAGGTGACCCTTGCCTAGCTCTCTATGGGATTCGCTAGTGGTCGGTCGGCCATTGGCGATGAAGAAATGAACCGAAAAAAAAAGAAGAAGAAAAATTAGCAAATGATGAAAATGCCCTTAGTCGATCATAAAATTTAGTTGGCCAGTTACTAGCGAGGTTAGACCCTTATTTAAAATAATCATAATCATTTTATGCCTTTATTCGAAACAATCATGGCCACTTTGAACTCTTATTTGGAATAGAGTCTATTTTGGGCTCTTATTTGAAAAATTGAGGACACTTGAGACCCTTTTTTGGTATTTTCCCAAAATCTTAACTCAATTTATAATAAATTTATCTCAAATTAATTTTTTGATTACTAAAACTTTAAATTAATACATTTGTGTGAATTTATATTAGTTTTTTTGACAAAATTTTTTTCCATTCATTATCAAAATGATACATTAAATCAAATTTCAAAAGTGACAGTAACAAAGCAAGCTCATAGAGCTTCAAAATAAACAAAAAATCAGAAAACAACGTAATTAGATGATGATCGTTAGAGATAATCATAAGCTTTTCAGGAATATATCTAAGGCTGCATTGAAGTAAAATGATCAATGGCTAATCGCCAAGTCAAAAAGCACCATTAGTGATAGGCACATGATGAGATCTCCATTTGTAATTAATGCTTTTATTTTCGGAGGTGTGCCTAGATTTGGTGTCTCCACTACCATTATCATATGGAGATAATATAAACACGCTAAAGAAATTTAGATTTGATACTTGTGAGAGCAAACCTTAAAACCAATTTGAAGTACTAAAGTTTTGAATGAAAGCAATTGTATGAGAATAGATTTGACACCGAGACTACTATGAACATCATTAAAACTGAATGCAGACTATGTCTTAATTAAAATTCTAAAATCTAGAATTAGTTTAGAGGAACAATTTACATTTTGGTTGTTCCCTTTAAATTCGATCGATATTACGATAAAACACAAATTGCTATACCTGTGACAAGCGAATGGTAAAATCCCAAATTTGTATACTCGTCATTTGTCACATGTTATTCAATTTAATAATTTGACGATAAAATTTAACAGAAATTAATGGAGGGCAAATATGTCACAAGTATATTAGTTTGAGATTTTTGTGGTCAAAAAATTAGTTTGAAACAAATTTATTACATATGCACCAATTTAAGGATTTCTCATGGCATTAACTCTAAATTTAAATAGTTTGACATTATTCCGCATCTATTATTAGCCTCCCTAGAGAAATTATTTAGTATTATACATATTTGAAATGGATGAAAATTGTTTTTCATGAGATCTAATTATCCACGTTCATCTTAGTACATCGAACAAATTCATCTAATAATTACTACTTGATAGGATAACAAACAATAATAGGAAATTTTTGCAATCAATTAATTACTTAAGTGAGATAGTATGACGTTTCATAAAATATATTTGATACTCTTGATGTGTATTTCGCTTTGATCTTTATTTAGCTCATGAGGTCGATGTGTACTTCAATTCCCTAATCTACTCAACTCTTTCCCACCTCGGAGCTACAATCCTATGTACAAGTTAATAAATGTTGGTTTGACCAATTCAAACCCAGCAAATTTTAAATTTTCAAAAGAACAAAAAAAGCTCATATCATTCATGATGTTTAAATGCTGGAATAATTTCTTAGAAAAATGAATGTGGCCTTTGCTCTTGGGAATCCCTTACGCTGACCGTGGCCCGGCCCAAGCTTTCTGAGTCCAACTAATCGGGTTGATAGTCCAAAATTGGGCCAATTGGCTTGTTAATCAAAAAGTTCTCTCTGTTTTATTTTTTCTATGCACTGAATTGCAAGATTCAAATTACGTGTAGTTACCAAATCATTAACCTGATCGTGAAAAACAACTGTACTAGTTTCAGCCAAAAGCTCATGCATTCCGACCTCAATTGACGGGTTATAAATTTTAGTCTACACTGAGCTGCGAGACCCAAGTACTTATGCCAGTCGCGAAATTTCATGACTTGAGCATAGTCATTGGAAAGCTTATTCAAAGCCCTGATCGAATACGGAAGAGTATCATTTCCAGCATCTAAATTGATTCCAGATTTCAACTTGCTAGAGCTCGTTGATTTCGGGGATTTGCCATCTCCCTTTGCTATTTTATTTTGGGTTTTTGGTGTTTGTGCGCGTGATTAGGCTTTCCAGGCTAAAACTGAAGCTTGGTAAACTGGGTGGGCCCAAATTGGACCGGTCAATGCATCATGGGCCGAAAAGACATCTTCTGTCTGGTTCTTGCTTGAGGTACGGCTTAGCCAAGAGTTGGAAACGAAGTTTAGGATCCGTTTTACGAAAAATTATTTCGGGAGAATTATTTTTTGAATTTCCGGTAATTGGACGATCGAAAGCTAATCGATCTATAAAAAATATTTTTATGGATCGAAAACAATGAGCTTAGGTTGTGAGTAAAAATGATATCTCCTTTTGGCAGAAAATAAATTATTCTCCTTAAATCACTAAACAAACGAAATATTTTTTTTTTATCGTGAAAATTTTAGTGAAATAAACTTATCCTTAACATCACCTAATTGTTCAGCTTCTTTGCCTTTGGGTGCTTATTGTTTATTGTTTATTTGTGTTGATCTTGGGGTTTTCTGAAAAAAAGGGTAGAAATGCTAACGTGGATTGTGATTCCGTCCTGACTAAATACCAAATATGATGACATGGAACTTTATCACAATAGTTCCAAAAGGTCAATTGTTTAATCCTTTCCTCTCTACTACCGGAAGAATTTAAAAAAAAAAAACTCAAAAGGGTTTTACTGAGCTCACCCCTTTGAATCTCATGTTGAGTGGCCACTGCAATTGCAAGGGATCACATGGCCCATTCTCCTTTTCTTGTTTTAGCTGTATCTTTATTTTCTTAAGGGATAAGTGTATCGAAAATTCTAAAACTTATTATGAAAGTGCAATTTAGTTTTAAAACTTTCAAAAATGTAATTAAGTCCTAAAACTTGTTATAAAAGTACAATGAATTCCTAAAATTTTCAAAAATGTAATCAAGTTCTAAAACATGTTAAATTAGTCAAATCAAGTCATTCTGTTGATATTTTTTTTTTTTTAAATTTTAGGATTTAATTATGTTTTTGTGACAAGTTTTAAGACTTGATTGTGCTTTTTGAAAGTTTTAGAACTCCATTGCACTTTTATAACAAGTTTATGATTCAATTATACTTTCTAAAAATTTTATGACTCAGTTACACTTCGTGAAAATGTTTAAGACTTCTAGTGTACTTATCCAATTTTTAATGTAAAAACTTCTTTCAATTATTTTTCATGATAAATAATGAGATAAGATATATTTATTGATCATTTACGGTTTGCTAGGACAACTAGGGCATTTGATAAAATTAAGCTTTGTCATTTCTAATTGAAATACTAATGTAGTGATTATTCTTTTTGAACAAGATGAAACTTCATAATTGAAATACTAGTCAAAGATTATTCAAATAATGCTCTTTGATATTTTACTCTCAGTCAAAAACTAAAATACTTTTTGCTAAACCATTTTTTTGTATTTTGATTTATTACAAGGTATTTATCCCTATATGACGTTAATGACAAAGATTAGTTGCACTTTTTAGTTGAGATCCACCCCTTCCTTTTGAGATTTCTAGCTTTCATGCCGGTCCAAACCCTAATTTGGAGAACAAGCAATGGTGGTGGCTAGGCTTGGTGAGAAGTTGTGCCTTCACATTCCCAACGACTATGGTCGCGGTGTCTTGCTCGGGCAAGGTCGCGAAGGGCGGTAGCCCTCACATTTCCGATGGCTATGATCATGAACCCTCGCTTGAGTGTGATGGCCTAGGGTTGGTGATTCTCATCAAGATCTGGGCAGTAGCTGATTTCCATCTGCTTTACTTTCTCTCTCTTGCGCACTATTACTTTCCCCCCCCTAGGGTTTTTGTTTTCCGTAGCCTTTTTAGTACTTTGACAAAATCACTTTGGGTCTAGCTACTCATATTTGTATCATAGGTCGATTAAAAATATATTTGATTCCGGATGATTGCTTTGGTCACTTTGTAAACCATGGTGTGAAAAGGATCTAACTTTTTATTATAATTTTTCACTAGGCTAATGCCGCGACCAAGTATCAATTTGAAATTACTTTTCTGCCTTCTTGTTAAAGGAGGACAGGTTATGGTTAATCACATGGATTGTTCCTGAATTTTTTTTTCCATACTCAATGTAATTCTTGAATTTTTTGTTAATCAAATTAGCCCTTGAACTTTCCAAAATTTGGTCAATGTAGTAACTGTTTGGTATATTAGCATATCACGTAGATTTTTCTTTTTTGACGTGAATTGCCACATTAGTGTTTATTAGGCCAAAAAATCAAGTCTTGTTCCCAAGTCGGCAAAATTTCGCGAACTCAATAATAATTATGGCCAAGTTAGCTAAAGGTGTTAGCAATTTTATGCATTTATTAGATTTTTGAAGTTCAAGGACTAGATTTAATAATAGAGTTCAGACCTTGTGTTGAACATTGAGAAAGGCACAAGACCACCCCATATTAACATACTATGTGTTGAATTAATAGGCATGATATAATGGGTCAATCATCGTGTCCATGTTATTTGAATTTAATCCACTTTGCGTATCGGTTTAAACATAAAACCTTCCAAATTATAAACTTTTCTTTCAAAGTTTTGCTGATGCACGTCGCCTGATAAATAAGAAAATTCTAGATAATAACGAGGCCATTGAAAGGTTCTTCCCCTTTTAGGCCAGTTGTGGGCGAGGATGAATTCAAACTGCAGACACCGTGTTCGCAGCCATGTGCTCTAATCCACCAAGTTACACGCGCCGCCTCTCTCCACTGGATCTGTTCCCGGAAGTACCCTAAATGAAAAAAGAAAGGACCTTATCTTCGAATAGTCAAGGTTTGAATCTGCAAATCAATGGCTAGTTCAAAGGTCACACCAATAAGAGCCACCAATGAGAGTCACACCAATAAGTCAAAGTCCTCCTCAATTGAGAAAAAAACCTACCCCTCAAGCCTTGACATGTTTCTTTACTTCTTGAACTGGTAGGTTTAGGTCCCCTCCAATCCCACGTGCTGAATTCTCCAATTGATTTCCCCCATTTGACGGCCCAATGATACAAGCTAAGTCTAATTTCGGCACAAAGCGTTCTCGTCTTTGACGCGCAGCCACCGGACTTGAACATTCATATGATAACCTATGCTTTTTATTACCTCGATTTCGGGCTGCCGTAGGTCGTGATGAGAGATTGTGCTATCCATTCGCAGATCTAACTGAAACGTACTTGAGTTGACCGCTCTCCTTTCGTAATCCCTACGTTCATGCGTGCGTTTCAAGTTCGGTTTCTTCACGGACGTTGCAGCTTATCACGCGACCTGTTCACCGTGTCATCATCATCCTACATTGCGCCTAATGGACTGACAAGTTTCATGATCGTAGACTTTTATGTAGACAACAGACTAAAAGGAGCCACGGATTAGACGTGATTATCGAGCGTTGGTTCATGGGTTTATAGAGTTCACCGTGCCAATCTTGAAAGAGTGGATAAGAGCGATTTCTCTATACATCATTTAGCAAGAAAGATGGTCGACTAGTTTTTCCTTACGTTTATACTGTTTATATCGTTTTCTTCCGGCAAGGATGATGCATGCAAACCCATTTCTCTTCCTTCTTGGTCAGGGATGAGATTTAATAATATTCATCATTTGAACAAGAGGATTATGACGCAATTCCATTTGAACGAAACAGATCATGCCGCAAGTCTATTTGAAGTAGAACATAGGACGTTAGAAAAGGTTCTTTTTTGGCCCTTCTTTTTGTCCTTGTTGAAAGGATAAGGAGCAACAAGAGACCTTAGCAATCCCGTGCAATTTTTGATTTGATGCATAATTATTTAGCATCATTCTCAATTATGAGAATAGTGAGCTCAATATTGAGTTGGAGCATGCTGGCAAACTGCTACCTCCTAGACATGAGAGTAGACATGTCTCCTTACAAAATTCATTATATCATTGAAGTGCAATCGGTTGGGGCCATGTGAAAGATAGTGAGTGCTAGAAGCACTAGACTAACCATACTTGGTGGTTCAACTAGAAAGAATTTGATTGAAAAAGGTTAAAAGGATCATCCATTTTTCCAATCATCTTCTTTTGATTGGTGGGTTACAAATATGAATATCGTCTCATATTTCTATTTAGTTAGTTTTGCATGTAAATGATGCCCATATTTGATAATCCACCAATTAAAAGTATGGTTTGAGAAAGTTTTCTCCAACTAGGACAAAGGAAAATATAACTTGAACTAGAATACAATTTGGGTAGATGCACATCCATCAAACGTATGAAAGGTCACATGGGATATCTTGTGAATTTAAAGATTGATTGTGGGTCCACAAGTACATGGTGCATCTAACAACTTGCTTTTGAGGTAGAACCATAAGAAGGGTTTAGGAAGATTTAAATGGGCAATTAGTTTGGTAATTAACCTTCCAAAGAAGACAAGGTTATAGTCATAGAAGCATAAAAGCCTATTGAGGCAATGTTCTTCTCAAGCGATATCTACCTCTATTGCTGGTTGGATGAAATTTTCTCAAACCATGCTTGTTATAATTGGAATTTATAGGTTATCAATATCGCTCACATGCAAATTTAAATTAAAATTAAAGTAGGCAATCCTTATATTTGTAACCCACCAATCATAGATATTATAGACACTTTATGTTCTTTTTACCACCATTATTCATATATTGGGCGCTTTTGGTTAATTAGGTTTGAAGACATTCGAAAGGCTCACAAACATATAATTTGGCGTTAGTAGATATTCGAAACTAAGAAATGACATCAAACCAAGTCTAGTTGCGACGACAAGCATGGCCTTTAATTCCTATTCTTGTTTCTCGCGGCAGGTGAAAACTATCCTTCCTTGCTGATGGATTATCACTGCCTATCTTCAAACTCCCCTCTCCTCCCACATGGGTCAATCTCTCAAAACGTGTTTAAGAACCGTTAGCTCATCATAAGATTCAACAGTTTGAAGGGTTGTGCTGAAACCGGTCAAGTCCTCAAGAATGGAACGGCACAAAATTTCCCACTTTTGAACAGTGGGCAATTCATACCATTTCCCGTACAAGCAACTTCCTCTCACCCAGCTTCGCTCCGCCTATAAATAACCCTAATTTGGGTTCGTTTCAGGACACAAAACACAAAACACAAAACACAAGACACAAAACACAAAACACAAGCTCAAATGCCTCCCCCAATCCTAGGCAGCTTGCTCTTCTTCAAAGCGTAGTCAGCATTGGCAAAAAAATGGGCAGTAAGATCTCTTCCCTGGTCTCCAAAATCAGTTCTCAGAAAAAAGCACCACCACCACCAGCACCGGCACCGGCACAAGCACCACCACTGGCACCAGCACCAGCACCAGCACTAGCAGCAGCAGCAGCAGCAGCAGCAGCAGCGCATACACCGGACTAGCCAACATCATTAAGCTCCTTCCGACAGGGACCGTCTTCCTGTTCCAATTCCTCAACCCTCTTTTGACCAACAACGGCGAGTGCCACACTTATAACAAATACCTAAGCGCCATTCTGATTGCAGTTTGCGCCATTTCGTGTTGCATCTCTTGCTTCACCGACAGCTACAAGGGGAGCGATGGGTCGACCCACTACGGGTTCGCCACGGCCAAGGGCATCTGGCCTAGCTCGAGCTCTGGTAGCTCTACGAGCTTGTCGGGGTATAAACTCCAGTTTTCGGATTTTGTCCACGCTTTCTTGTGTGTGATCATTTTCTTAGTTCTGGCATTGTTGGATACAAACACCGTGAAGTGCTTCTATCCGTCTTTTGAGAACACGGAGAAGACTCTGCTCATGGTTTTGCCGACCGTGATCGGCTCAATCTCGAGCACGCTGTTCACGCTGTTCCCAAGCACGCGCAACGGAGTTGGGTATCCTTCAACTAGTACCACCTCGGGGACCAGTACTACTACCTCGGAGACCACCTCGGAGAGCAATGCCGAGAAAGTCTGATGATACACAGAAGCACATATGCATGATACAATGCAACCGCATGCATATGTCCAAATAGATACTTTTAGGGTTTCTCATATTAGACTCATGTGCTTCAGGATGAGTACATGATTAAGATTGTACGTATTTGTTGCCGTAGGTCTTACAATGTATTTATTTATTTATTTATTTTTGGTCGAACAATGTATTGGTTGATTTGGTCTATTTGTAATGGAATTCATGAATTTATAAATGTCTTTTGTTAGTCTGTCAGCAAGAGTGGTAATGGTATACATCAATCGTATTCAGTTTCTTTTATGGCAGCCAGACTTTTATTTCAATGACTCAAATATTCTGAAATTAATTTCTTTTTTAAGTTAGATAATATTACCCTTAAGATCTGAGCGTGTCAGTAATAAGCGAATTGGAAGAACAAATCTACGTCCCATGTATAAGTTTCAGAAGAATAGATCTGTGTTCAAAGCTGCCAAAAATAGTGGACATACTTTGAAATTTTAGAAATAAGGTATTTCAAGAAAATCATTTGCTTATTTAACTTTTCACAGTATTAAATTAATTTTAACACGTTAATGGAATTTTTTCGTTAATCTTAGATGGTTCACATCTTTCGGCATCTCATTTTAGCCTTTCTCTTGAGAGATAGTTGAGTGCGTTATAAAAATCTGGAAAGATTAAAAATTGCATCCAATTGCATCTAACAATGCACATTTAATTTAGCAAGTCGAACAAATTTATCTAATAATTACTCCTTCATGGAACAACTATCATTTAGAAAATTTCTAAATCAATTAATTACTTGAGTGGTAGGCGTCTTGTGTTCTATAAAATATATTGGAGCCACCGGTTTGTCTATCGCTTCTATTATACTTATCTTATGAGGTTGATGTGTACTTGACTTTGCGAATCGACCCAATTCTTTCATACTTTGGAGACTTGGCTACAATTTTTATTACAAGTTATTATATCCTGTTTTGACCAATTCATAACTAGCAAAATAAATTCTCGAAAAACAAAGACCCATATCATGATATTGCTAGAAAAATTTCTGAGAAAAATGATTGTAGCCTTCTTCACTTTCTGATTCGTTACACGAATCATAGCACAAAATTTATCGGCTTTTTTTGCGCTTTTTCTCTTTGACAACACAATTGTGACAAAGCACCTTGGTAGGTTCATTGCCTGGACTTTTGGAAACAATAAAGCCCAGCCCAATAGGGGCCAGTGCAAGCTTTTTGAGTCCAATTAAGGGACTCGAGGAAAAATTGTCCAAAAAATCATAAACATTTTGTATATTTATGAATTCAATCATAAACTTTTATTTTTGCCAATTCGGTCGTAAACCTTTTTAATTTTACCAATTGAGTTCATTTAGCCAATTTCGGTAAGAAATTGCTAATGTGGACGCTAGTGATGCCATGAAGGATAGCCTCGGTGCTAATAAGACAATTTAATAATTATTTTTTTAATTTTTTATTATTTGTCTTATTTTTTTTCTTTTTTCTTCCTCTTGTTGGTGGTCAAGTGAACTAACCAACGCCTACCACAGGCGAGCCTCAACCTCCCATAGGCTAGGCAAAATTGACCCTTGCCCAAACTAGGTGAGGTTGACCATTGCCCAAGCTAGGGTGGCCTTGCCAAATCTGGATTGGGCGAGGCCAACCTTTGCTAGGTTTGGCCTCGATGAGGGCAGACCTTGGTGGGGCTCACCTTTGCTAGTTAGCCCAACCATGGTTGTAGGTTAGCCATTAGTAAAAGGAAGAAGAAAGTGAAAAAGAAAAGAAAAGAAAAGAAAAGATCAGAAAAATAATAAAAAAATCAAAAAAATTATTAAAAATGATCTATATCAACGATAACTATCCTATATGGCATTACTGATATCTATGTCAGCAATTTTCAGTTAAAATTGACTAGATAGACTCAATTGACAAGAAATAAAAAAAAGTTTAGGACTGAATTGACAAAATTGAAAGATTTATCATTGAATTGGCAAAAGTGCAATAGGTTTAGGACTTTTTGGACAATTCTTCTAGTGACTTGATTGTTCAAATCAGGCTAATCATTGATGGCTGTTGTTTTGAACAAAAATTATGGAAGTTTCAATCAAAGTTTTGTGCATCCCAACCCGTTTCAGTCCACATCAAGTCACAAGGCTTGCATGTCCTAGTTGTGAAATTACATGACTTGAGCATACTCACTGCTGAAAAGCTTATCTAAAGTTTCGATTGAATATGGATGAGTTAATTTTTGGCCTCTAAAAGGGGTGATCATCGGTCCGGTTCCAATCTGGAAACTGGACGGTTTAGGGTGGTTCCCCGTTTCCATAATTTGGAACCAGCAATAACCATTCTTGGTCCTCCTCAATTGAGAGAAAATACCTACCCGTTAAGCCTTGAAATGTTTCTGTACTTCCTCGAACTGGTAGGTTTACGTCCATTCCAATCCCACGTGCCGAATTCTCCAATTGACTTCACCCCCATTTGACGACCCAATGATGCGAGCTGGGTCCACCAATTTTGGCACAAAGCGTTCTCATCTTTTACGCGCAGGTATCGGACTTGAACATTCAAATGTTGAACTATGTTTTTTATTCATCTCGATTTCACGCTGCCAAAGTTCGCGATGAGGGAATGTACTGTCCATTTGTCGTAGATTTATATGTAGACAGCAGGGTAGAAGAGCCTCCCCACAATACAATCTTGTTATAATGACTATAAGTACCGGATTGATTAAACGTGATCTTTGAGTGTTGGTTCACGGGCTCATAGATTTCATCACGCTAGTTTCGAAAGCGTCGATAAGAGCGTTTTCTTTTACGTCATTTGGCAAGAAAGATAGCCGACTAGTTTTGATCACGTTTATATTGTTTGTATCGTTTTCTTTTGGCAAGGATGATGAAAGCAAACCCATTTCTCTTCCTTCTTGGCCAGGGATAAGATCTAAGGATATTAATCATTTGAACAAGATGACGTTACAATTCCATTTTAAGTAGACCATGGGACATCAGAAAAGGTTCTTTTTTGGCCCTGCCTTTTGTCCTTATTGAAAGGATTAGGAGCAGCAAGAGACCTTAACAATCCCGTGAAATTTTCGATTTAAGGCATAACTATTTAGTGTCATACTTAACATTATAATCCGAGATTCGCATGCTCAATATTGAGCTAGAGCATTCTGGCCGACTTCTATCGTCTCTACATGATAATGACATGGCTTCTTGCGAATTCATTGCATCATTAAAGTTCAAACGGTCGTGGCCTTGTCAAAGATAGTGAGTGCGAGAAGCATATGACTAACCATGCTTGGTGGTACAATTGGAAGCACTTCGATTGAAAAAAGCTAAAAAGGGTCGTGCATACTTCTAACCTTCTTTTGATTGGTGGATTACAAATATGGATATTGTTTCACATAAATATTTAGTTAAGTTTGCATGTAGATGATGTCCATATTCGATAATCCACCAATTAAAATTATAATTAGAGAAAGTTTTTTGTAACTAGGATGAAGAAAAATATAGCCTGAACTAGAATACAATTGGGTGGATGTGCATCCCCAAATGCATGGAGTGTCACATGGGAAATTTCGTACATTTAAAATTTGATTGTGGGTCTACATGTATGTGGTGCATGCGATGACTTGCTTTTCAGGTAGAACCCATATGAAGGGTTTAGAAAGATTCAAATGCATTGAATTAGTTTGGTGATTGACCTTTCATAGAAGACACGGTTATAGTCATAGAAGCGTGCGCTTCACCTCAAGAAAGCCCATGGAGGCAATGCTCTTCTCGAGCCATATCATCCTCTATTGCTGATTGATGAAATTTTCTCAAACCATGCTTATTATAATTGGTATTTATAGGTTACCGGTGTCATTTATATGTAAATTAAAATTAAAATTAAAATTTGAATAGGTAATATCTATATTTGTAACCCACCAATCAAAAATACGGTTGGAGGAAATTTCTTCTACACATTTAAATAAATACTCTATGTTCTTTTTACCATTGTTATCTATGCATAGTCTACTTTTAGTTTAATTAGGTTCAAACACACTCGAAAGGCCCAAACACATATAATTTGGCGTTAGGAAATATTCGAAACTTAGGAATGATATCGAACTAAATCTAGTTGCAATGACAAGCATGGCCTTTCATTCCATTTATTGTTTGTCGTGGCATGTCAATCTCTCAAAACGCGTTTAAGAACTGTTAGCTCTTCATAAGATTCAACCGTTTGAAGGGTTGTGCTGAGTCCGGTCAAGTCCTCAAGAATGGAACGGGCCAAAACTTCCCACTTTAGAATAGTCGCAATTCATACGATTTCCCGTACAAGCAACTTCCTCTCACCCAGCTTCGCCCCGCCTACAAATAACCCTAATTTGGGTTCGTTTCAGGACACAAAACACAAAACACAAGATCAAATGCCTCCCCCAATCCTAGGCAGTTTGCTCATTCTTAAAAACGTAGTCAGCATTGTCAAAAAAATGGGCAGTAAGATCTCTTCCCTGTCCTCCAAAATCAGTTCTCAGAAAAAAAGCACCACCACCACCAGTACCACCACCGGCACCACCACCAGCACCACCAACGGCACCACCACTGGCACCACCACCAGCACCAGCAGCAGCAGCAGTACCAGCAGCAGCAGCAGTACCAGCAGCAGTGCATACACCGGGCTAGCCAACATCATTAAGCTCCTTCCAACAGGGACTGTCTTCCTGTTCCAATTCCTCAACCCTCTTTTGACCAACAACGGCGAGTGCCACACTTATAACAAATACCTAAGCGCCATTCTGATTGCAGTTTGCGGCATTTCGTGTTGCATCTCTTGCTTCACCGACAGCTACAAGGGGAGCGATGGGTCGACCCACTATGGGTTCGCCACAGCCAAGGGCATCTGGCCTAGCTCGAGCTCTGGTAGCTCTACAAGCTCGTCGGGTTATAAGCTCCGGTTTTCGGATTTCGTCCACGCTTTCTTGTGTGTGATCATTTTCTTAGCTCTGGCATTGTTGGATACCAACACCGTGAAGTGCTTCTATCCGTCTTTTGAGAACACGGAGAAGACTGTGCTCATGGTTTTGCCAACCGTGATCGGCTCGATCTCGAGCACACTGTTCACGTTGTTCCCGAGCACGCGCAACGGAGTCGGTTATCCTTCAACTAGTACCACCTCGGGGACCAGCACTACTACCTCGGAGAGCAATGCCGAGAAAGTCTGATGATACACAGAAGCACAGATGCATGATACAATGCAACCGCATGCATATTTTCAAATAAATGCTTCTAGGGTTTCTCATATTAGACTCATGTGCTCTAGGATGAGTACATAATTAAGATTGTATGTATTTGTTGCCGTAGGTCTTACAATGTGTTGGTTTATTTATTTATTTTTTGGTCAACAATGTATTGATTGATCCGGTCTATTTGTAGTTGAATTCATGAATTTATTAATTCTTTCGGTTAGTCCGTCAGCAAGAGTGGTATACATCAATCATATTCAACTTCATTTATGGCAGCCAAACTTTTATTTCAACGACTCGAATTTTTGAAATTAGTTTCTTTTTTAAATTAGATAATGTTACCTCTTAAGATTTGAGCACATCAATAATAAGCAAATTGAAAAAAATAAAGCTATGTCCCATATATAAGTTTCAAAAGAATTCATCTGTGTTTAAAGCCGCCAAAAACAGTAGAGATACTTTGAAATTTAAGAAATATCGTATTTCAAGAAAACCATTTGCTTATTTAAATTTTCAAAGTATTAAATTAATCTCAACACATTAACGAAAATTTTCAATTAATTTAAACTATTTCACATCTTTTGGCATCTCGTTTTAGCCTCTCTTGAGAGATAGTTGAGTGTGTTATAACAATTTGGAAAGATTAAAAATTGTATCCGATTGGATCTAATAATGCACATTCAATTCAGCGTGTCAAACAAATTCATCTAATAATTACTCCTTCATGGAATAAATGTCTAAATCAATTAATTACTTTAGTGATGGCGTCTTGTGTTCTATAAAATATATTTGAGCCACCAGTTTGTCTATCGCTTCAAACTTACTTATCTCATGAAGTTGATGTGTGTTTGACTTTTTGAATGGACCCAATTCTTTTATACTTTGGGACTTTGCTACAATTCTATTTACAAGTTATTAAATGCTGTTTTGACCAATTCATAACTAGCAAAATAAATTCTCGAAAAACAAAAACCCATATCATGACATTGCTAGAAAAATTTCTGAGATAAATGATAGTAGCCTTCTTCATTTTCGGATCCTTTACACGAATCGCAACACAAAATCTATCAGCTTTGGTTCTTTGACAACGCAATTGTGAGAAAGCACCCTGGTGGGTTCATTGCCTGGACTTTTGGAAACAATAAAGCCCAGCCCAACAGGGCTTGGCTCATGCTTTTTGAATCCAATGAAGTGACTCGAGGAAAAATTGTCCAAAATGTCCTAAACCTATTACATTTTTACAAATTTAGTACTAAACTTTTCAATTTTGCTGATTTAGTCTTAAATCTTTTCTCTTCTTACCAATTGAGTCCATCCCGGTCAATTTTGGCAGGAAATTATAGACGTGGATGTCGACAATGCCATGTAGGACGGCTGACACTTATATAGATAATTTTAATATTTTAATAAATATTCGAAAATTTTATGATTTGTCTGATTTTTTTTTTTTTTGGCTTTCTTTTTCCTCTTGCTTGTGGCTAGCCATTGGCCATGGTCAAGAAAGCTAGCCACATGACCATGGCCGAGCAAGCTAGCCACATGGCCAATGGCCAACCATGCTCGCCACAAGTGAGGCTCAGCGAGGGTCGACGTCACCCAAGCTAGGTGAAATCGACCCTTGCCTAGGCTAGGGTGGCCTTGCCAAATTTGGCATAGGTGAGGCCAACCTTTGTCTAGTTTGGCTTGGGTGAGGGCAAACCTCACCGAGGTTGGCCTTTGCCTAGCTGCACCTCCCCTATGGCGGGCAAGGCCAACCAGCCGGCCATCGGCAACAGGAAGATAAAAGCAAAAAAAGGAAAGAAAGAAAAAAAAATCAGAAAAAATAAAAAATTAAAAAAAAATAATTAAAAATTATCCACGCGGTCTTTTATCGTCATATGTGGCACTGCCGATATCCATATTAGCAATTTCTAGTTAAAATTGACTGAAAATGGACTTAATTGGCAATAACTAAAGAGATTTATGATTGAATTGACAAAATTGAAATGTTTAGTACTAAATTAGTAAAAATACAATAAGTTTATGACTTTTTGGACAATTTTTCTAGTGGCTAGACAATCCAAATTGGATCAATCATTAATGGCTATCATTTTGAACAAAATCTCTAGAAGTTTCATTCAAAAGCTTTGTGCATTCTGACCCGTTTCAGTCTACACTAAGATACAAGGCTTGCATATCCTAGTCACGAAATTAAATGACTTGAGCGTACTCCTCGCATAGCTTATTTAAAGTTTTGATCGAATATGGATGAGTTCATTTCTGGCCCTTAAGAGGGGTGATCATTGGTCTGGTTCCAATTTAGGAACTAGAATTAGACGGTTTTGGACGGAATCTGGTTTCCATAATTTGGAATTAGCAATAACCATTCTCGGTCCTCCTCAATTGAGAGAAAAAACCTACCCGTCAAGCCTTGAAATGTTTCTGACTTCCTTGAACTGGTAGGTTTAGGTCCATTCCAGTCCCACGTGCTGAATTCTCCAATTGATCCGCCCCCCTGTTGACGGTCCAATGATAAAAGCTAAGTCCACTTTTGGCATAAAGCATTCTCATCTTTGACGCGCAGGCATCGGACTTGAACATTCAAATAATAAACTATGTTTTTCATTACCTCGATTTTGCGCTGCCAAAGTTCGTGACGAGAGAATGTGCTGTGCTGTCTATTCGCAGATCTTAACTGAAATGTACTTGACTGCTCTCATATCGTCATATCTGCGTTCATGCGTGCGTCTCAAGTTTAGTTTCGTCACGGACGTTGCAGCTTATCATGCGATCTGTTCACCATGTCATCATCGTCAAACATTGTGCCAAATGGACTGATGAATTTCGTGATTTTGTGGTAAATTTATATGTACACAACAGGCTAGAAGAGCCTCCCCACGATACGATCTCGTCATAATAATTGTAAGTACTAGACCGATTAGACGTGATTATCGAGCGTTGGTTCATAGGGCCTATAGATTTCATCACACCAGTTTTGAAAGAGTAGATAGGACGATTTATTTATACGTCATTTGGCAAGAAAGATGGCCTGGCTTGTTTTTTCTCACGTTTATGTTGTTTGTCTTGTTTTCTTCTGGCAAGGATGATGAAAGCAAACTCATTTCTCTTCCTTCTCGGTCAGGAAAAGATCGACAATATTAATCATTTGAACAACAGGATTATGTCACAATTCCATTTGAACAAAAGATATCATGCCACAAGTCCATTTGAAGTAGACTCAGAAAAGGTTCTTTTTTGGCCTTCTATTTTTGTCCTTGTTAAAAAGGACCTTAGCATTCTTGCCCAAATTTTTGATTTGAGGTATAACTATTTACCATCATTCTCAATTATGAGGATAGCAAGCTCAATATTGATTTGGAGCATGCTGGCAGATAGCTACTCTCTCCACATGAGAATAGACATATCTCCTTACGAAAATCATTGTATCATTAAAGGTCATATGGTCATGGCCTTGCGAAAGATTGTGTGTGCGAGAAGCACTGGACTAACCATACTTCAATTGAAAAAAGCTAAAAGAGTCATGCATTCTTCCAACTATTTTTTTGATGGGTGGGTTATAAATATAAATAGTCTCACATTTGTATTTAATTAATGTCCATAAAAGTTTTCTTCTGACTAGAATGAAGGAAAATATAATCCGAACTAGAATTTAATTGGGTAGATGCACGTCCCCCAAATGTGTGAAGGGCCACATGGGACGCTGTGTTAATTTAAAGAAAGATTGTGGGTCCACATGTACGTAGTGCATGCAACAAGTTGCTTTTGAGATAGAACCCATAAGAAGGGTTTAGGAATATTCAAATGGGTTCAATCAGTTTGGTAATTAAACTTCCATGGAAGAGAAGGTTATAGGCATGGAAGCATGTTCTTCAACTCTTGGAAGCCCATTGAGGCAATGTTCTTCCCGAGCTATAACATCCTTCATTGCTGATTGGATGAAATTTTCTCAAACCATGCTCATTATAATTGGTATTTATAGATTACCGATATCACTTACATGCAAACTTAAATTAAAATTAAAGTAGGTAATTCTTATATTTGTAACCCACTAATTAGAGATATGATTAGTGGAAATTCCTCCAAATGTTTACATAAACACTTTATGTTCTTTTGACCACTGTTAACTATGATTGGTTGGTACTAGGAGATTTTCGAAACTAAGAAACAATATCAAACTAAATCTAGTTCCCATGACAAGCATGGCCTTCAATTCCAATTCTTGTCTCTTGCGGCATGTCAAAACTATCATTCTTTGGTGACGGATCATCGATTTGCCTATCTCTAATAATCTCTCCTGTCTTCCCACATTGGTCAATCTCTCAGAACGTGTTTCAGAACTGTTGGCTCTTCATGAGATTCAACAGTTTGAAGGGTCGTGCTGAAACCGGTCAAGTCCTCCAGAGTGGAACGGCCCAAACCTTCCTCAATTAAAAACGTGGCAATCCATATGATTTTACGTACAAGCAACTTCCTCGCACCCAGCTTCGCTCCACCTATAAATAACCCTAATTTGGGGTCGTTTCAAGACACAAAACACAAGCCCAAGTCCCAAATACTTTCCCAAATCCTAGGCAGCTTGTCCATTTTTCAAAAAGTAGTTAGCATTGTCAAAAAAATGGGCAGCAAGATCTCTTCCCAATCCTCCGATACCACCACCACCGCCACCACCACCGGCACCAGCAGCAGCAGCAGTAGCAGCAGCAGCAGCAGCAGCAGCGCATACACCGGACTAGCCAACATCATTAAGCTCCTTCCAACAGGGACCGTCTTCCTGTTCCAATTCCTCAACCCTCTTTTGACCAACAATGGCGAGTGCCATACTTATAACAAGTGCCTGAGCGCCATTCTGATTGCAGTTTGCGCCATTTCGTGTTGCATCTCTTGCTTCACCGACAGCTACAAGGGGAGCGATGGGTCGACCCACTACGGGTTTGCCACGGCCAAGGGCATCTGGCCTAGCTCGAGCTCTGGTAGCTCCACGAGCTCGTCAGGTTATAAGCTCCGGTTTTCGGATTTCGTCCATGCTTTCTTGTGTGTGATCATTTTCTTAGTTCTGGCATTGTTGGATACAAACTCCGTGAAGTGCTTCTATCCGTCTTTTGAGAACACGGAGAAGACTGTGCTCATGGTTTTGCCAACCGTGATCGGCTCGATCTCGAGCACACTGTTCACGTTGTTCCCGAGCACGCGCAACGGAGTCGGGTATCCTTCAACTAGTACCACTTCGGGGACCAGTACTACTACCTCGGAGAGCAATGCCGAGAAAGTCTGATGATACACAGAAGCACAAATGCATGATACAATGCAACCGCATGCATATTTCCAAATAAATGCTTCTAGGGTTTCTCATATCAGACTCATGTGCTCTAAGATGAGCACATGATTAAGATTGTACGTATTTGTTGCCGTAGGTCTTTGTATTTTTTTTTTTTTTGGTCGAGCAATGTTTTGGTTGATCTGGTCTATTTGTAATGGAATTCATGAATTTATTAATGTCTTTCGGTTTTTCGGTTAGTCTGTCAGAAAGAGTGGTATACATCAACCGTATTTAACTTTGTTTATGGCACGCAAGTTAGATAATCTTACGCCTTAAGATCTAAGCACATTAGCAACACGTGAATTGGAAAAACAAAGCTACCTTCCATACACTATAAGTTCAGAAGAATAGATCCGTCCCAAAAATAGTGGAGATACATTTAAAAATTAAGAAATAAAGTATTTCAAAAAAAAAAAAACTTGCTTATTTACATTTTCAAAGTGTTAAAATAATCTCAACATGTTAACAAAATGCTTCCGTGAACTTTAGATGGTTTCACATCTTTCAGCATCTCGTTTTAGCCTCTCTTGAGAGAATTATAGAAATTTGGAAATTTTAAAAAATTGAATCCGATAGGAATCTCATGTTCTGTAAAATATATTTGAGCCACCAATTTGTCTTTCACTTTGACCTTATTTATCTCACGAGGTTGATATGTACTCAAATTTCCGAATTACTAAATTCTTTCATGCTTGGAAAGACTTTGCTACAATTCTATTTACAAGTTATGAAATGCTGTTTTGACCAATTCATACCTAGCAAAATAAATTCTCGAAAAAATAAAAAGCCCATATCATGATATTGCTAGATATATTTCTCAGAAAAATGTTGTAGCCTTTTTCACTTTTGGATCCCTTACACGAATCACAGCACAAGATCTAATCATCTTTTTTTTTTGGGCTTCTTTTTTCTTTGACAACCCAAATTATGACAAAGCACCTTGGTGGCTTCATCGCCTGGGCTTTCGGGAACAATAAAGCCCGGCCCAGTAGCGGCCCAAGCATTCTGAGTCCAATGAACAAAAATTGTACAAGTTTCCAACTAAAAGCTTTGTACAATGACCTCTTTTAGTCTACACCGAGTTAAAAGGGTTTTGCACATACTAGTCGTGAAATTACATGACTCAAGTATACTCATTAGAAAGCTTATTTAAAGCTCCAACCAAATATGGATGAGTTGACTTTCGGCCTCTAAAAGGGGTGAGTAGGGGTCCGGTTCCAAAGTGGGAACCAGACCTAATCGGCCTGTTCTGGTTAGTTCCACACTCCTAGTTTTAGGTTCTAGGATGGAAACTGACCCACATTGAAACCGACCATCCCTCTAAAATGACTTCTGAATTTGACTTTGCTAGAGCTCGTTTCATACAGCCATTTGCTGTGCACTTGCTAGTCCTATGGGATTTGGGAGGCACTTGGGCTTTTAAGAGGTTTGTGCATGGGCTTCTAGGCCAATTTGGGTTTTCCAGGCTATTACTGAAGCTAGTTAAACCGGGTGGACCTTAAATGGACCGGTCAATCAACCCGAGCCGAGAAAGGGATATTTTGGCTGGTTCCCTGCCCGAGGTATTGTTTAGCCAAGAATCTAAAAAACTTAAATTGTGCCACAGAAACACAAGTTTTGTGAATAATCAATTATAAAAGAAGATTAATATCACCAACACTTCAAGTTGGGAAAAATTATCCAAAAATCCCCAACTTATTACACTATTACAAATTTAGTCATATATTTTTAAAATTTTGCCAATTGAGTTCTAAATTTTTTCATATTTTACTAATTAAGTCCGTCTGATTAATTTTAGTCAGAGATCGCTTGCGTGGACAATTTTTAATATTATTTTAATATTATTTACATCATTTTTTTCTTTATTTTTCTTTTTGTCTTCCACCCCTTCTTCTTCCTCTAGCTAGGATCTAGTGAGGGGTGACCCTCATTGGTTGTTTCCTTTGGCTGGTTGTTGGCCATCGCCTAAGCCCAGCGACTAGCGGGAGGAAGAAGAAGGGAGTAAGAGAAAAATAAATGAAAGAAAAAGAAAAAAGAAAAAAAGAAAAAAAGAAAAAGAGAGAAAAAGAAAAAAGAAAAAAGACTAACATATTATTATAAATTGCCCATGTTAGTGCCGATTGTGAAGTGTAGAATGACCATTGTCCACGTTAATAATTTCTAGCAAAATTGACCAGATGAATTTAATTGGCAAAACTTAAAAATGTTTAGGACTTAATCAACAAAATTAAAAAGTTTAGATTAATTGATTAAAATAACATTTTGGATAAATTTCCCCTTGAATTTGTTTGCCCTCAAATGCACATTGGGAGTAAAGATACTATTTGTTTTTGAACTTTTGTGGAGAGTTAATCTAGTCCCGAATTTTGTTTGTTTGTTTGTGTTAAATCTTGGGGATATATAAAAAAAAGGGTAGACATGTCAATAGGGATCGTGAGTCCATTCCGACTATAGACCAAATACGACGTTGTGGAAAAAAAAACTATAAAAAGTCGAAGAAAAGGAGATAGCCATTGCCCCGACTACAATGATGGTCTTTTCCTTGTTTTAACTATCTTCATTATTTTTTTTTTGTGAAAAGTTATTTTAATTATTATTTTTGTGATAAATGATGAGCTAAGATATAGATTATGATCATTTATAGTTTAATGAAACAACTCGGGCATTTGATGCGATTGAGTTTTCTTATTTGATTGAAATACTAACGTAATAATTATTTTTTGGGCGTCTTTGAACAAAACGAAACATTATAAAATGAACTCTGAAAATTTCGAAAAGATTACTCGAATTATGGCTCTTTAGTAAATTTCTTTCGTTTAAAAAAAAAAAAAAAAAAAAAAAAAAAAAGCGTTTTACTACACCCTTTCTTTCGTAGTTTGATTTATCTTGTGGTATACTTCCCTACACGTAATAATAATAAATATTAGTCAAACTTTGAGTAACTTTGAAAATTTTGCTCCCTCCAATAGATTATGGCTCTCACAACGGTTGCAACCCTATTTTGAGATCAAGCAATGGTGGTGGGGGCTTTGTGAGGTGTCATGGCGCTCGAATTCACACTGACTATAGTCGTGAACTCTTGCCTGAGCAAGGTGGCTAGGACCAGCGGCGCCCCATTATATTATCATGCTTGTGATTATGTTTGTACATCATTGCATGCCCTTGTGTTGCCAAGCTAAATTATTGTACAAGACTTAACCTGGCCGAATGTGTCCCATAGTTAAAGTTTTGGTGCTTCAAGAAACTGAACTTCCTATGTGGTTTTGTAGTTTAGTTTGTTGCTAAATTTCTTTATCCATTGAATTTGAATCAGCTCAGAATGATCATAAATAGCGAAATCAAATGTGATAAACTAGGTCAGAAATAACTTGATGCTCAATCTGGGCATAAGATTGAAATAGCCACAAAGAAGCGAAAAACCCGACAAGAATCAAATCGACCCAAATCACATTTTTCGTTCGGTTTAATCCACATTTTGGGTCAAAACAATTGCAATTCCAAATGCTTTGTTTTTGATATCATGGAAATTCGAATCAAATCAAATCGTTGACACCATAATTATATGGTAGTTAATTCAGTCATAAATGTTTCAATTATGTCAATTTAGTTTTAAACCTTCAGATGATTTATCAATTTAGTTCTAAATTTTTTCGTGTCAATTTAATTCTAAACTTTTTCAAGATTTGCCAATTTAACCTTAAACCTATTATTAGCATATTTGGTCAGAATGACAACATTGGCAAATCATCAAAAGGTTTAGGATTAAATTGGTATAATTGAAAGGTTTAAGATTAGATTGGTCATCGTATAATAGGTTTAGAATTTTTTGGACAATTTTTCCCGAAATTTTATTGTTAATAATTCTAACACCATTAGCTAATTTGACCATAAATGTTGTTAACTTCATTATAGGCTTGCTATGTTAGTGTTCACGTGGCTCACATACAGCTTCCACGTCATATAGAAAATTACATTGTGGTGGCGTAATCTCCATGTCATATATATAAATGCGCTCACAAGCATATTTACATTTATGTAATCATTTTGGCCTAAAAAGAAAGGACAGAAGGAAAGGAAAAAAGATTTGCTAACTCGGGAGAACGATGTGGTGTATCACTTCATTATTCCGGCCCAATAAATGCCTAAAGGGGCAATTCATGAAAAAAAAATAAAAAATTGCCATGACAATATATTTAATACAATGACTACGTTGAATGAATTTAAAAAAAATTAGGGATTATATTAAATAAAAATATTTTGGGACCAGATTGAACATTAAAAGACAATTCACAAACCATGCATGTCATTGCCATTAATTTAATCTCCTTTAAAAAGGAGACGAAATTCGTACTTGGTCGCTGCTTTTGCTTGCATAAGATTGAGATGACAAGTTAAATCCTTTTCATTGCATGGTTGACAAATTGAGCCAAGTGATCAACTAGAATCTAGTACCTTCCTAATTGATCTATAATACATAATTGATCTAAAATACAAATATGAGTTGCTAGACCAAAAGATTGCGTTTGGCAATTAAGATAAAATTCATGATAAGATAAAATTTATTTAATCTAGCGTTTGGTACCTGTGCAAAATAGGATAAAGTCGGATATAAAAGGGATATAGGCTGGATAAAATTATTCCATGAGAGAGGTGAGATAAAGATGTATATGATTTTTAATATCCATAATAAGAAAGTTATTTTTCTCGAATAATAAACTTCATAAATTAACAAAATCAAATTTATATTTCAATATAAATAATATTTGACTTCTAATATAAGAAATTCAAAATAACAAAAAATAAGAATTTGGTTGTTTAATTTAATCTTTATATTTATATATTCAAATTTAATTCCATATTAAGATATAAATTCAATATATAAATATTAATATATATTTGTATGACATATTTTATGTATGTCAGTATACTTTACTATTTAATAAAATTATATTAGAGAATGATGGAAGGGGAAAAAAGTTGAGGAATATAAAACCTGGATAGGAAAGGGAGGAGAGAGAGATGTAGGTAGGGGTGTCAAATGGGTGGGTTGGGTCGGGTCGAAATTGGTCCGACCCATATCGACCAATTTAACCCGTTTTGACCCATTTTCATGCAATATAATTTTGATAACCCATACCCAACCCAACCTATACCTGACCCATACCCGACCCATATTACTAACACATATTAATATTTTAACTTAATTTAAGAAAATCTACTCTTACTTATTTAGTCCACTTTAAACTTTTCACATATAAAAATACGAATACCTCTAAATTGAAATAGTTTTTGGAAAATAATTTAAAACAAATGATTTTTTAATTATTTTTAAAAAATTGATTTTTTTTTTTTTCTTTTTCTTTTCTCTTTTCTTTCTTCTTCCTTCTTCTTCCCCCTTTTCCTCTACTTGTGTCGCCCAACGATGACTTGCCAAGACACGGAGCCAGCGAGCCCGAACTCAACTAAGGCCGACGAACTTGAGGTTCGGCCGATCTAGGCTCCACCAAGGTCACTAGCAGTGATCAAGCTTGAGTTCACCCGGATCTGGCAAGCCACGAACTTTGATGTGGCCAGCGAGTTCAAGGCTCGCCGCAAACTTTGTTGCGGCTAGCGAGTTTGGGGCTCGCCTACCTAGATTCAGGTGAGCCGCAGCTCGGCCAAGGCCGATGATCTCACGGCTCGCCTGTCTAGATCTAGGTCGAGCTCCGATTAGCGAGCTTAGGGCTCACCAGTCGAAGCTCTGTTGCGGCTTGCCTGCCCAAATCTAAGCGGAGCTCTAGTCGGTGATGGCAAGCTCGGGATCGATGATGGTGATGACGGCGTGATGGCAAGATTGGCAACGGAGGTCGAGAACGCATAGAAAAGAGGATGGAAGGAGAGAGATAATGGGTCTACCTTCAATCCATATTTGACTCATATTTAACTTTCACTTGACCCATATTTAACCCATATTTAACTTTTACTTGACCCATATTTGACCCATATTTAACTTACACTTGACCCATATTTGACCCATATTTAACTTTTACTTGACCCATATTTGACCCATTTAACAAAAAGTGAGTCATAATATGGGTTTATGACCCATATTGACACCTCTAGATGTAGGCTAACCACTTGGTTGTTGCTTAGATCTTGACGAGGGTCACTAGCCCTCGCTGTCACATTCGAGCGAGAGTTCATGATCTTAGCTATTAAAAATGTGAGGGATGACTAACCAAGATCTTCCATCTTTTTGTTTAATAAAATCAATATTTTCCAATGGATTCAATCGTACTTAAGCAGTCTCCATCATAGCCAAAATACCATATTAGCTAAATCTCTTGGGGAGAATCTTTCGAAAGACACAATTAATTATTGATATTGTGAATTTTTCATACATGAGGAGAACATCAACATATGTTTTTCTAATGATGTTACACCGGGAACCATGATCATCCCTTTCAACATAGTTTTTATAATGATAACGACACAATTTCTATGAAGATCTCCCTAAGTCATAAAACAATCATGTCATCATATTACAAAGCAAGAGGTACAACACAAGTCTCACAAATTAAATAACAAGATTATCTACAAAATGAGGGACTTACATCATTAATGATTAAGAGAAAATCATGCTTTCTCTTAAATCTCACAAGTTCATCCATTTGGTGCAAAGTCTCCATCCATGCTAAACAAACTGTAGAGGAAGAAAACAAAGATCACCCTAGTTTAAAATTTAAATTACTATCCACTGAACTAAAATAATTATTAGAAAGCCTTACCACGTAGCTTCATTTCGCTTTAATTGGTAAACTCTATTTACTGGTGATCTCCTCATTAAAAAAGAAGAAGAGAAAGATTAAATAAAGCATTCATTTATTAGACATATATAAGGATTTACAACATATAAAACATGACTTTCGAGTAAGAGACAATCCCTATTCACTTATGGTCAAACGAATGTGATGTCTCATGATGCGTTACTGACTATTTTTTTTTTTTAATCTTTCAATTAGACACATGCGGAAGTGAAACAACAAACATCTAGTCAAACAACAACAATAGGGATAGCAAGAAGACCAACAACAATAATAGCAAACACACCATTTTATTTATTTATGGATTAACCCAAAGGAAATGTATTTACAAGCCCTACAAGTGGGCACTGTTCTTTACTAGTTGACAAAAAGATATAAAGGGCCGGGGATAATTTACTTCATCAAAAAAGCTGGGGGTCAAGTTAGTCAAAAGGTAGGGGTCAAGCACGTCCTTCACAGATTGTTGAAGTATCAGGACGATGAGTTGAGGTCATGCTTCAATGGGTACACCGGGTTTGGATTGGTGGCTGGATCCTCTACCACCCCATCGAGAGGATTTATATATATCGAATCCCAAACCTTATGACCAGGCCCCTATCAAGAGGACTGTCAAAACCTCGTAGAGGACTTAACATATCTTCACTCTTCCTAATGAATCGTGCCTGAAACCTATGGGACACCCACAAGGTCAAACCCTCAAGTGGCACTCATACAAGTGCGGTATGCACAAAAACCTATGAGTAGTGATAATGGTGTCCATGTCCCTAGGGACCTTAAACCGCATTGGGTGGTGCGGCATTCTAAGGACATGAAAATAGTTAAACAATGATGGGTGAGATAAAAATCATAGCAAGTTAATATCCTAAGCCTCAGTTAAGAAATCAACTTGCCTCGGGGTACCTAAGTGTGCAACCACATATCGATGATAGAACAATAGTAAAGCGACCTACGTTTTGCCTTAACTAAATATGAACTTAGGCAATCAAACATCATAGTAAATAACCAACAGTCAAATCAACTCGCAGGCACCCTTACCTCGCCATGGCACACACCTTGCACAACACAAACTCACACGTGTAATAATTAATGTAAACAAGCATTACACACGAGCAAAACACATCTCATAATATTTCATGCATAATGCAATTACATGTGTTTCGATTACTACAACCCCTTGGGTCACGGCACAACCCGAAGGTTGTCGGTCTTCTGGCATGACTGGGTATCGTTCTGCCCTATCGGGCATGGCATCGTTTGGGACCCCCACTACAGATAGCATTCCTTTATGGAGTATTGGTTTAGCCCTTAACCGCAACTCGGCATCCAAATCTCCGTCGGGCATCCGATAAATTGGGTATCGTCCCCAAACTCCTGTTAGGTTATAGGTTCCTTTAATGTGACTACACAAGCACCTCAAACCACTCAACCATTTTATTTCTCATCAAATAATCAATGCAAATGTGATACGTGCTCCCAATAATAACCTATTGTCATTTTCCCACATAAAAATGCAGTAAAATAATCACATGTGGTCACGTTCATTTATTTAACCCACCAAACTTTGCATGTAGTCCTTTTAAAATATTGTTGCCCCAATTAAATCATAAAACATGACATATAAACTTGCTTTAAGAATTCGAAAATGAAGTTTCACATGGGGTAATTATTTTTAAGGCAAAGCAGGCATTTGACAACACATCATGTGCATGAATTTCTCATAAAATTCAAGCATAAATCATATATTAAGTAGCACTTATCGCTTTATGGCGGTAACCTATCATTAAATTCCCGATAGCTTATCACTAAATTTTCTAATAGCTTATCGTTATTTTGATGATAGTTTATCACCCTTTCCAATAGCTTATTGCCAATTTGCGAATTTCCTTGATAACTTATCGCGATAGCTAACCACCCTTTCTTATAGCCTATTGCGATAGCTTATTGCATTGATCATTTTTAATTAAACTAACCATGCTAACTAAAATAAACTAAATATTAATTAAGTTTAACTATATACTAAACTATCTCTAAGCAAGTTTAACTTACTAATAAAAGGATTAGAGCATTAACTCACAATTTAGCAGCAGTGTTGGCACATGAACAATGGCAGTGGTGACGGCTATGTGCGGCTTGGCCCAAAAAAGGCAAGGGAGGCAGTGCGGGAATGGGTCTTAGTGGGGTGGTGCTCAGTTTCGTGAGACTGAGAGGGAAATAGGAGTAGTGGACGGTGGGCGGCTCGTGGATGATGACGGGGCACAACCTTGGTGGACCGGGGGGGATGGGCACCGGCAGCGACAGTAGGGACAACATGAGGTGGCTAGTCACTGAGGTTCATGGTGGTGGTGTTTCCATGAGGAGGGAGGGGAGAGTGACGGCGGTGAGCGACTTGGTGAGGAGCTTGGTGAATGGCGGCTCACTAACTTGGACAGGCAAGCGGTAGTAATAGTAAGGACGGCAGCGGGGGTTGTGGTGTGCGGCTAAAGGGTGGCAATGGCAAGAACAAGAAAGAAAAGATGAAAAACAAGGAAGAAATATGAGAGAGAGAGAGAGAGAGAGAGAGAGAGAGAGAGAGAGAGAGAGAGAGGAGAGAGAGAGAGAGAGAGAGAGAGAGAGAGAGAGGCTTGAGAGTTGTGGAGAGGATGCATGGTTGGGGGGGGAGAAGAGCGGGAGAGAGAGAGGGGCTTGAGAGTTGTGCAAAACTCTCATCATGCACTTTATTAAGTGCAAGGTTACTTCTCCTAACTCTCTCCCATCCACACAATTTGTCTCTTTGGCATTTTACTAATAAATGCAAGATGGGCAATTTTTTCATTTCACATTTTTGGACATGGAATTCCCATTTTGCCCTTGGGCCATATTCAAGAAATGGGCCTTGGAATGGGCTTGAAAAGGTTGTTGGGCTCTAACTGGGCTTAAAATTGATAAGGTGGGTTTGTTGGGCCTCATTGGGTCCACTTGGGCTTGTTTGGGCCCTTGTGGCTAACCCACATTGGGCGTGAGGTCCAATGGGCCTTCACTCAGCCCACTTCCTTGTGGGCTCAAATTTTCGGCCTGTTAATAAGTTTTTCAACATTTCCGTGCTTTCAATAAAGTTAAGGATTAATGAGATGATGTCCAATACTTTAATCTTGATGTTCTTGAAAGTTTGATACCCAAAAGTGCATTAAAATTTATGGCTAAATTCAATCAATTGTAGCTTTAGTACATCTTCGACTAACGAGTAACTTTTAGGAGTCACATATTTTTGATATGTTGTTGAAATGATATCAATTCGCATTTAAATCTCCTTGATTCATGGATGGCCTCGGTACACGATCATTAGGGATTAATTTAGGGTTGTTTGCAATCCTACAATGATCATGCAGGTCACTTGTGATCCGATTATACTCTCTTGGTAAATCAATCTAAAACATTCCTTAATCGGCCTATATTGGCATAGGATTGTTTGCGGTCAATCCTTATGGTTTAATTGTCAATCCATGGTCAAGTTTTCGAGTTATGCATATTTGAATTCTTAATAGCTTTTCCCCTTTGATATCTCATGAGTGGTCAATTTATAGTAAGATTTAACTAATAGTGTATTGATGAAATAACAATTCATATATTTCAAAATAGGTCGAAATTTATGACGTCACAAATGATGCCTCACTTTGCAAGGTACTCTATATTTGTTACAAACAATAGTTGTACTACACCATCCACTTGGGTGGCGTTGTTGGTTCGCGTTATTTTCCTCTCGTAAAAGGTCGAGAGTTCGAATCCCAACTTCGTCATAGGGTGACTTACCTGGTTGTATGTGTGTGGTGGTTAGCATATGCGGCCCCCAGGATTTACTTCCCTAGCTGTCGGCGGGGTGCGGGATTCCTTGGGTCATCAAAAAAAAAAAAAGTTTGTACTACTCATCATTTTTGTCCTTTACTTTGAAGAATGAAAGCATCCAATGGTGCATTTATATAACAATGAAGCTATGAGGAGAATGAAAAAGCTTGCTTGAGGAATTCTTTATGACTCGACGAATGAGACCTAAACCAAAAATATTTTAAATTTTCTATTCGATTTGGGTTGGGTATTTTCGGCACCCCTACATATAATGGATTAAAGAATTTTTGGACAATTATCCCAAAAAATTATATTGGTTGGTTTTTTGAAAGTTTAAAGACTATATTGAGCAATAAAATAAGTTCAGGACCCATGTTGAACATTGAAATGGCACATGGTGTATCCATGTCTTTATCCAATAAATTATTTATGTCATATGAATGATGACGTGATATAACGAGTCAACATGTCCATGTGATACGAATTTAAACGTAAATTCATTTTAAATGGTAAATTTCACTCTTGTAGTATTGCTACGGGGAGAATTACCAAAAATCTTAAATCTATTGCAATTGTGTTTATTTAGTCCTAAACTTTTTTTGGGCCCATTCGGTTTATCAGACCAATTATGATTGGCTATAATTGACGTGGATAATTTTTTAATAATTTTGCATTTTTTCCCTTTTCTTCTCATTTTTTTTCCCTTTTGCATTCTTCCTCTGGCCAATTGCTAGTGGCTTGAGGAAGAAGGAAGGAGGAAAAAAGCGAGAAAGAAACAAAAAAATATTATTAAAAAATTATCTATGTTAACATTGGATGAATGGTTAGTATCCATGTCAACGGTGGCCAATCAAAATTGATTGGATAGACTGAATTGACACAAATGTAAATGGCTTGAGATTGAATTGGCATGATTACGATAGATTTTAGATTTTTTTTTGTAATTTTTCCTGTTGCGACATGATAAAACCCAACGCACAAAGTACATCATTAGATTAACTAAGAGAATTCTTGACAGTGACGGAGTTGTGCCCACGTATCCTTCGAATATTCATAGGTTGATTCTTTAAATCATGGTCAGTCCAAGGTTTCTTCCTTCTTTTACTGGTTGGTTTAGGTCCATTTCTAATTCCATTAGTTACATCACCGGCTGAATTCTCCAATTGCTTTCCTCATGTTTGACAACCCAACGACAAGCAATAGTCCATTTTGGCACAGTGTTCTTATCCAACGTTCAAATTATCGATCTTATCTTTCACAAATGAGAACAAAATACACATGAGAAAAAAGATTATTAAACACCCGAGCACTGATTGCATTTTCGTCGATTTTACACTACCAAAGTTTGTGACAGAGAAAATCTGCAGTCAATTTGCATATTCCACTGAAATGTACTTGAGTTGACTGCTCTTATATTATAATCTCTTAAATTCGGGTGTACGTTTCTAAGTTCGTTTCTTCACGGACGTTGCAGCCACCGCGATCAAGCGAACTATTCGCCATGTCATCATCGATAGCTTGCACCCAATGGACCGAAAAATTCCATATTTCTTCTTATATATATAGACACGAGACTAAGAACTTAGCGCAACATCATCGTGACAATTATAAATTTCCAGCCGACTAGACATGATTATTGAGCTTGATGTATATGGGCATAAGTATATAACAATCGGCATATATTCTTTTGCGTTATGTCATTATAATAAGAAGATTTCTTTACGTCAAGTGGCAAGAGAGATGGGCTTCAAGCTTTTCTCACGGTTTGACATTTATGATATTATTTGTATCGCACTCTTCCGGAAAACGGATGACAAAGAAATCCTACCTTGAGGACTTCCCCTCCGTTTTCCGTGAAAGCGAACCCAAATCTTTTTCGTCTCGGCAGGGATGAGATCTCACGACGTTCATCATTTGAACATAAGAGATCATGTCCCAGTCCATTTGAAGTAAGACCATGGAATCGAACGGATCCTTTGATTTGAGTCATAACTGCTTAGCATCATTCTTGATTTCAAAGTCCGAGGATAGTGAACTCGATGTTGTGCTATGATCCTACCGGCGCATTGACGAACTGTAATCCACTCCACATGAGAGCAGACACGTTTCCTCTACAAAATTCATCATGTCCTTAAGTACAGATGGTCATGCCCTTTGGGAAGACGACCAACGCTAGAAGTTGGACTAACCGTGCTTGGCGGTACAATAGGAGAACTTCAACCTGGAAAAAAAAAGGGTTTAAGAAGATTCAAATGGGTTCAATCCCATTGGTAATTAACCTTCCACAAAAGAGAAGGTCATAGTCATAAAGCATGTTCTTGACCTCATTGAAGCCTATTGAGGTGATACTTGTCTATCTATATTTTCCTCAAACCGTGCTCGTTATATTTGGTGTTACAAGTTATAAACACCACTCATATGCAAATTTAAGCTAAAATCAAGAGTGAGCAATCATCGTGTTGGTGATCCATCAATCAAAGACGTGGTTGAAGGATATTTCCTCTACATATAATGTGCTTTTGGTCAATTAAGTTAGATGATACTTGTAAGGACCAACAACATATAGTTTGGTGTCAGCAAGTATTCGAAACTAACATTAGTATCCAATCAAATCTAGTTACCATAAAAAGCATGACGTCAAATTACGTTTTTGCTCAATCCCCCCTCTCCTCTCTTCTCATATTCGTCAACTTCTTAAAACGTGATAAAGTAACCGTTGCTCTTTAATTGGCTTCCACCGTTGAAGGGGTTTGGACTGAAATTGGCCAACTCTCTAAAAGAAAGGAGCGCAAAAGCCTTTTCCCACTTTGAAAATATGGCAACTCACACGATTTTTCGTACAAGCAACTTCCTCTTCCACTTCCCCAACTTCGCTCCATATATAAATAACCTAATTAGTGGTTGTTTCAAGACACACACACAACTCCATATACTTCAATAAACCCTAGCTAGCTTCTTGTTTTTACAAAGTAGTAGGCATTGTCCCAAACAATAGAATGGGCAACAAAAGCTCTTCGAAATCCAAGGCCGATTCTCAGGAAACAACCACCACCACCAAGAAGAGCGCACTCAACAGACTCGGCAACCTCATCAGGCTCCTTCCGACCGGGACCGTCTTCTTGTTCCAATTCCTCAACCCCGTCTTGACCAACAACGGCAAGTGCCACCCCGTGAACAAGTACCTTAGTGCCGCTCTAATCGGAGTTTGCGGCCTTTCGTGTTGTTTCGCTTGCTTCACCGATAGCTACAAGGGGCTGTTGGGGTTGACCTACTATGGCATCGCCACGCCCAAGGGCCTCTGGCCCGGCTCGAAAACCGTGGACTTGGCGAAATATAAGCTTCGCTTTTCAGATTTCGTCCACGCTTTCATGGCGGTGATCATTTTCGCCGTCCTGGTGTTGTTAGACACGAACACCATGATGTGCTTCTATCCATCTTTCGAGAATAGGGAGAAGGCTTTGACCATGGTTTTGCCGCCTGCGATCGGCACGGTCTCAGGCGTGGTGTTCGTGTTGTTCCCGACCAAGCGCCACGGAATCGGGTATCCTTCTTCAAGTGAGAGCAAGACCACCTCGGAGACCAGTACTACCTCGGAGAGCAAAGCCTAGGGGAGCATGATTCATTGCGACCACATGCGTATTTCCAGATACTTGCATCTACGGCTTCTCATGTTAAGACTCATGTATGTGAATACGGTACTCGTTGCCGTACATCTTACATTTCATTGGTGGTGAATGATCTATCTGTATCGGAATCAAGAGATTCGTTGATGTCTTTTTACTAGTCTGTAAGCACGAGTGGCATACTAATCGTATTTGACTTCTTTTACGTCAGTTGAATTTTTATTTAGAAAAATTCGGATTTTCTAATATTAGTTACCCCTTCTGATCTCGACATATCAACAGCGAGCGAATTGGACGACTTCCTTCTGTTTCTTTCCCTCTTTCCCCCTCTTTCTTCCATCCCGTTTCGCTCCTGGATGCATCTGATCACTGTGCATGACCTCAATTTGTCAATCGCTGTGCACGACGCAAAGAGCTCACCTGGACCAACGGCCACGATCACGCGTCCGCCCCAGACCCTCTGTGCCGTGCCGGTAACTCCGCTACCATCTTCTCATGTCCGTCCTCGAGCACCCAACGCCTTTCTATCTCCCTATGCGCCCCTCTCTGCGCCTCCGAGTCTCAAGTTGAGCCGGGATAGTGATGCCAGATCTGATGTCGCCTGGCCCGGCCTTGCTTGCCTGTGGCTGGCTGGCAGACTGCATTGGGGTTGCAACCCTGAACCCTCCTCTGGCCTCGTTGGCCATAGACGACGCGGGATCTAGAGTGGGTGATGATGCCGGGGTGGTCCCCAAGTCTCGAACAGAGGAGGGGGTGGTGCCGCCAAGGCGAGGTAGAGGGTGGAGCTCAAGTCCGGCGGGTGAAGAATGTACAAGCAAGATGACAGTGACATCCTCTCTGAAATTCTCACATAACCTTTCGACTATACATACTATTGAGGAAAGATTGGGCTTTAGGCGATCTTGGCGGTTGGTGACAAAAGTTATTCGTGTTTTCTTCTCCAAGGTATATTCTCAAGCGCTTCACACGTCATACCCACTTAATAATTAGGATTAAGAATATACATTAATTTATATCAGCAGTTCCAGCTGAGCCTTGCTTCCTAAAGTTTCTCACCGGCGATGGATCGGAGTCAAATAGACCATGGACTGTAGCTCAAGCTGTGACTAATGTTGCTTTAATAAGACCATGATAAAATGCGTGATTGTTTTTTGGGAAAATTCCAAAAAAAAACTTAAATACCATTATTTTCTCAAATAAAGGCTTGAAATGAATTTTATTTCAAAAAAAGGCATAAAATGACTATAATTATTTCAAAAAAGAACTTGAGGTGATTATAGTTGTTGTAAATAAGGACATGACCTTACCAGTCACCGGTCAGCTAAATTTTCCAATCGATCAAAGGTATTTTCGTTATTTACCCTTTTTCTTTTCTTTTTTTCTAGTTCTTCTTCATCACTGGCGGTCGGTTGGCCAGCCATCAGTGAAGTTCACAGAGGGCTGGGCGAGGGTGGCCCTCGCTCGACTAAAAATATCTGCACTACATTGTCGTGCCAATTATAAATTTCCGACCGACTAGACATGATTATTGAGTATTATATATACAGGCATAAATATGTAACAATCGGCATATACTCTTTACGTCGTGTCATCGTAAGAAGATTTCTTTACGTCATGTGGCAAGAAAGACGGGCTTCAAGTTTTTCTCACGTTTTCACATTTATAGTATTATTTGTATCGCATTCTTCTGGAAAGGACGTGAAAGAAAGCCTTTCTGAGGGCTTCCCCTCCGTTTTCCATGAAGCGAACCCAAGTCATTTTCGTCTCTGTCATGGACGAGATCTCATGACATTCGTTACTTGAACGGAAGAGGTCATGTCCCAAGTCCGTTTGAAGCAAGACCATGGGACAAGAAAAAGGTTCTTTCCCGCCCCTTCTTTTGTCCTGAGAGAATTATGAAAAAAATCTTAAATTTATTAAAATTATGTCAATTTGATCCTAAATATTTTTTTTACTAATTAAATTCTAAATCTTTTACATTTATCCGATTTGGTCTATTCAATCAATTTTGATTAGAAATTATTAACACGGATGCCAACTATCCTACATTGTGAGGTTGACATTGATACAGGCAATTTTCAATAATATTTCATTATTTTTTCAAATATTCTTTCTTTCTTTCTTTCTTCTCTATAGATTGTCTTCAGCTTCTAGATCATCTTTAACCTTTCAATTGTCTTAGTGGTTCATTATCTTCAACTTCACGATCGTCCATGGCTGGTCACCTTCGCGCGCTTGTGGCGACCATCGGACTGCGCAAGGACCTCCACTGCGGTTGCTTGGCATCGGACTAAAGGTCTATAACCTTGGACTCAAGGTCCATGACCTCAAAATAAACTCTCAAATCTGATGTGGACGAATGTCCGTGATCTCGAATTCAAGGTCGCGGGCCTCCAAATTAGCGAAAATGGAGGTATGCGAGGTCATGGACCTCCTTTAGCGCAATTACAAAAATAGATTTTAGAAAGACGGAGAGAGAGAGGAGAGGGAGGGAGACAAGCAGAGGTGAGGGTTGGCATGGGTGTGGCGGTGCGTCATGACTGTCCAATTATCACCAATTCCGACTCATCCCATTGCTCCAAACTTGTCCATTTCAACACCATAGTGTCATATAAGATAACCGGTATCAATGTTAGCAATTTTTAGTTCAAATTGGTTGGATAGACTAATTGATACACTGTAAAATGTTTATGATTTAATTGGCTAAAAAAAAAAACTTTATAACTGAATTAACATAATTACAATAGATTTAGAACTTTTTGTCAATTCTCTCCCTTTGTCCTTGTTAAATGAATGAGGAGCTAAGCAAGTCATCTTAGCAACCCAATAAATTCTTTGATTTAAGTCATAACTACTTAGCATCATTCTTGATTTCAAAATTCGAGGTTAACAAACTAGATATTATGCTGTAATTCTACCGGCACACTGGCGAACTGCAACCCACTCCCCATGAGAGTAGACATGTCTCCTTTATAAAATTTATCATGTCCCTAAGTACAGATGTTCGTGCCTTTGGGGAAGACAATGAACGCGCTTCTCACTGGACTTATCATGCTTGGTTGTACAATTGGAAACACTTCGATAATAAAAAAAATACTAAAAAGTTTATGCACTCTTCCAACCATTTTTTATCGGTGGGTTTCAATATGGAGAACTCATCATGTTCATGTTTAGTTAATCTATCTATATGTGAATGATACCTATAATTTGTAATCTACCAATTAAAAGTAAGTTTGGAGGAAATTTCCTTTGATTATAATGGAGGATAAATATAGTAGGAACTAGAGTACAAGTGGCCAGATGGACGTTCACCACACATAGAGAAAAGTACCAAGTCCCAAACCTTTTGTAATTGTATTAATTTAGTTCTTAACCTTTTTACATTTTGCCAATTTAATTCTAGATCTTTCAGCATTTTGCCAATTGAGTCAATTTGACCAATTTTAATTGGAGATCGCTAATGTGGGCACTGGCCATCCTATATCGCATGTCGACGTTGATGTGGACAATTGTTAATACTATTTTAATATTTTCTTGAAATTTATAATACTTTTTTCTTTCTTTTCATTTTGGTTGGTGAGGGCCAAAAAGCCCTCGTTCATGGCTAGCGGGGCTGTGAAGGTCCTAGGCGAGCTCCATGACCCTCGTCAGTAGCTGACGAGGGCTTGGTGGCTCTCGCCCAATGGCTAACACAAAGATGAAAGGAGAAAAAAGGAAAAAAAAAAGGAAAGAATTAAAAAAAAAAAACCTATAAAAATTGTCTATGTGAGTGGACCGTATCATGTAGGACGGATAGTATCTACATTTGTGATTTTCGATTAAAATTGGCCAAAATGACTCAATTGACAAATTGTGAAAATGTTTATAACTAGATTAGTGTAATTGAAAGATTTAAGAATGAATTGGCATAATTACAATAAGTTTAGGACTTTTTTGGTACTTTCCCAAACATATGAAAGGTAAGAAGGGAAATTGCGTGAATTTGAAGATTGATTGTGGGTGCACATGTACGTGGTGCATGCAACAACTTGCTTATGAGACACAAGGAGGTTTAGGAAGATTCAATTGGGTCCGATCACTTTGGTGTAGTCTTTCAAAAAAGAGAAGGTTATAGTCATAAAGCATGTTCTTGACCTCATTAAAGCCCATCGATGTTATGTTTTTTTCTATCTATATTTTCTACCATTGCTAATCTCAAATCATGCTTACTATAGTTGGTGGTTACAATTTATGAACATCACTCATTGTCGCGACCTCCCCCTCCCGTTCGGAGGCTAATGGCTCAGTGAACGCCTTTCATCAGGGCTTCTGCCAGGGCTCTCCCAAGCCCACCAATTCATGACTTAAGGGTCGAATTTTTTAACCTGCAATTAAAATTCATTTAAAAAAGGAGTCGCCACTAATCAATTTGGGGTGGGTCGATTAGAAACCCAAGTAAAATATCGGGAGAAATATTTTACTCCTGCGCAACCAGAGAAACTAGGATCGGGGACTTGATTATACTAGTTAATCACTAATGCCCTTCCGGTACCTAATCTTGTTTAAACCCTCAGGTTTGATATTTTTGCATTTTTCAAGGATTTTTCATGCATTGTTGAAACAAACATTTTTTGGCTTTTCCCCTTCTTTTTGGAAAATATGAAATATTTTTGGGTTTTTCTGATTTTTAGAAAATATAAAATATTTCTGAATTTTCTGGTTTTTTTCTAGAAAATGTGAAATATAAAATATTTTTGGATTTTTTGATATTTCTGAAAAATATAAACTATTTTTCGGATTTTCGGATTTTTCTGAAAAAAAAAATTTATTTTTTATTATTTATTTTTGAAAATACTTTTATAATTAAAACAATAATATATTATTATAAAAACCGGCCGGACCTAGGTCGGGTCATCCGGTCGGACCCGGGTCAGGCTCGGCCCGGCACGAGGCCCGGGCTCCAGATGACCTAGGGCCCTCGGATATGGGCTGACTTCGTTGGGCCTGCGAGGAATACCTGAAACAAAAAAATAGTTAGGCCCAATCAAAATAAAACAAGTCCAGCCCAAGACAGAAAAGACCCAACAGCTTGGCCCGGAAAAAACCAAACCCTAAAGGGTCGACCTGGTCCTCGCGCCCGACCTGGTCATTGACCCGACCCGCGTTCCCCTTTCTCTGTGGCAGCTCCTCCGCGGCGCTGAAAGGGGTGGCCGAGCACCTCCCGGCCACGGCGAGCGGCGGCGGTCCTCGTGAAACCAACTGGCGGGACGACGAAGTGGCGAAGGGCACCGGAGACGACGGTGGTCGACAGCAAGGCTGGCGTGAGGCTCAGCCGAGACGCATGAGCAGCGGGGTTGTCGCGGATCAGAATGGCGTCGGACGGGGGCGGTGACGGGAACGACTTGCTGGCAGGAGAGACTGCGACGGCTATACGGGCGGATGGCGATGGAAGCGACGCCGTCAGGCGGCTGTCGATGGTTGAGCGGCAGTGGCGGAGTGGTGGTGGCGTCGGCCCCGCAACTCGCGTTGCGCGGCTGGCGCTTGGCCCGCAGCTCTCTCTCGGATCTGCTTCTGCTCCCTTCTTTCTCTCTCAACTCCCAGATCTGTTTTCTCTCCCCCCCTCTCAGATCTCTCTCTTTTTCCTTCTCTATTTCGCTCTGTGTTGCTTGCAGTAGATCTAGTTTCTTCGATCCAGGTCACTCGGCCGCGGTCGCTCGGCGTTCCGGCTTCCCTGGATGTCTCTCCCGGGAAGTCAGAATGCCGAAACCTCGCTGTCGCCGGTTTCTCTCTCTCTCAGATCTCACCTCCCTCTCTCTTTTCGCCTCCGTTTCTCGCTCTCTGTGTTTTCTGTGTGTTGCTTCTTGTTCTCCTTCGCTCGACCCCCTATTTATAGGCAGAGGAGGACCCGGTCGACCGAGGGCTTGACTGTCGATCGACAGTGAGCTGACCGGCGTGCCCCGTTTTACCGCGCCACTTGCTTTGCATTGAAGACGAGTCCTATCCGTCCGGGTTTCGCGCCAGATCTCGCGCGGCGGCATTGATGGCGCATGCAAACGTCCCCATCCGTCGGGCTTATCGTCCTCCTCTCTGTCCAAGCGCGCGTGAGTTGCGAGAGGAGGAAGGAGGAAGGAAGGAGGAAGAAGAAGAAGGAGGGGCCGGCCGAAAAGAAAGAAAAAAAAGGAGAGGGCCAGGCCGTGTGGGTGAGGATGAGGGGACCGAATGGGCCTGGACCCAAGTGGAAGAAAAGAATGGGGAAGATGGGCCTGGGCCTGCGTGCAAAAAAGGGAAGAAGGAAGAAGTGGGCTGGGAACAAATACCCAGCTCCCTTTTTGGGCCTCTGATTTTTTCTTCTCTTTTTTGTTTTTACTCGAAAATAAAGGAAAATAAATAGGAAAATCAAACTTAGTAAATACAAATAATATTAGTACTTAGGTGATCAAAAATCCTTTTTGTTAGGGTCAAATTAGTCCCTAATTTTCTAAGCAATTTAAGTGCAAATACTTGGTCAAAATTTAGGTGTCAACAGTCATATGCAAATTTAAGCTGAAATTAAAACTGAGTGATCCCCATGTTGGTGGTACACCAATTAGAGATGTTGTTGAAGGAAATTCCCTCTATACATAATGTGCTCTTGATGAATTAGGTTTGAAGATACTTGTAAGGCCCAAAAACATATAGTTTGGTGTCAAGAAGTATTCGAAACTAATAATAGCATAGAATCAAATCTACTTAATATAAAAAGGATGATGTCTAATTACGATTTCTCATCACCAATAAAAGTCATAATTCTTTTTTAATGGATTATCACTTGCTTAATCCATCCTCCCATCTCTTCTCACATTCGTCAACTTCCTAAAACGTGTAAGAACCGTTGCTCTTAATTACATTCGACCGTCGAAGGGTTGGGACTAAAATTGGCCAACTCTCTTAAAAACCGGAACGCAGAAGCCTGTCCCCACTTTGAAAATATGGCAATTCAGGCCATTTTTCGTACAGGTAACTTCCTCTTCCTCTTCCCCAACGTCTCTCCGCATATAAATCCCCACAATCAGCGGTTGCTTCAAGACACGCAGACACAACCCTTCGCAAAACCCTAGCTAGCTTGCTTCTTGTTTCGCAAATTAACTAGCACTTTCCAAGAAAATGGGCAACAAAAGCTCTTCCAAATCCAAGGCCGATTCTCAGGAAACAACCACCACCAAGAAGAGCGCATTCAACGGACTAGGCAACCTCATTAGGCTCCTTCCGACCGGGACCGTCTTCTTGTTCCAATTCCTCAACCCCGTCTTGACCAACAGCGGCAAGTGCCACCCCGTGAACAAGTACCTCAGTGCCGCTCTAATCGGAGTTTGCGGCCTTTCTTGTTGTTTCGCTTGCTTCACCGATAGCTACAAGGGGATGTTCGGGTTGACCTACTACGGCATCGCCACGCCCAAGGGCCTCTGGCCGGGCTCGAGCTCCGTGGACTTGTCGGGGTATAAACTTCGGTTTTCAGATTTCGTCCATGCTTTCACGGCGGTGATTATTTTCGCCGTCCTGGTGTTGTTGGACACGAACACCATGATGTGCTTCTATCCATCTTTCGAGAATAAGGAGAAGACCTTGACCATGGTTTTGCCAACCGTGGTCGGTGCGATAGCAGGCATGGTGTTTGCGTTGTTCCCGACCAAGCGCCACGGGATCGGGTATCCTTCTTCAAGTGAGAGTAAGACGATCTCGGAGACCAGTACTACCTCGGGGAGCAAAGCCTAGGGGAGCTCGATGATAAACATAAGGAACATACCCATGATCCAATGTAGCCACATGCGTATTTCCAAATACTTACATCTACGGCTTCTCATGTTTGGTTCATTATGTAAATACAATTGTACGTACTTGTTGCCGTAGATCTTACATTATATTGGTGGTGAATGATTTATCTGTATTGAAATCAATAGATTCATCAATGTCTTTTTATTAGTCTGTGAGCACAAGTGGCATATTAATCGTATTCAACTTCTTTTACGTCAGTCCAATTTTATTTAAAAAATTCGGATTTTCTAAAGTTAGTTTTCTCTTAAATTAAGTAAAGTAAATCCTTAAGTTATCATATCAACTGCGAGCGAATTGGACTTCTTCCTGTCCTTTTTCTTTCCCTTTTTCCCTCTCTTTCTTCCATCATATTTCGCTCCTGGATGCTTCTGATCACCGCGCTTCGCCTCAATCCGTCAATCGCTGTGCACGATGCAAGAGCTTACCTCGACCAACAGCCGCGATCACGCGCCCGCCCCCAGGCCCGTCCTTGAGCAGCCAACGTTTATTGTATGTCCCTAAGCGCCCCTCTCTGTGCCTACGAGATTCGAGTTGAGCTGGACTTGTGATGCCAGATTCGATGTCGCCCGGCCGGGGTGACTGAGGCTGGGTGGCGACTGCTGGGGGTCACGAAACCTGAACCCTCCCCTGGCCTTGTCGAAAATAGGGGAGGGCAGATTGAGGCCTCATCGACCACAGACGATGTGAGATCTAGCATGGATGGTGACGCCGGGGAAGTCACCAAGCCTCGAAAAGAGAAGGGGCCAGAGGGGTGGTGCCACCGATGCGAGGTAGAGGGTGGAGCTCAAGTCCGGCCGGTGAAGAATGCCTAGGTAAGATGACAGTGACATCCTCTCTGAAAATCTCACGTAACCTATTGACGGAAAAATGTACCATTGTGGAAAAATTACGCTATAGGCGATTTTGATGGTCGGTGACAAAAGTTTATCCGTGTTTTCTTCTATAAGGTATATTCTCGAGCGTTTCTCACACGTCATACTCATTTTATATTTAGGATTAAGCATATGCATTAATTTATATTAGCCGGTCCAAATAAGCGTTGCTTCCCAAAGTTTCTCACCAGCAATGGATCAAAGTCATATAGTACAGATCAAGCTTAGACTAATATTCCTTTAATAAGACTACGATAAGATGCGTGATTGGTCTTTCAAAATTGAAATTTTTTAAATTCCAAGTTCAAAGAAATGGATAAGTTTCATATTTACTTATCTAAACGATATCGTGTTAAATGACAAAATTAGCCTTCAACTTTGTTAAACATGAATTGACATTTAACAACACATTCTCTAGGAAACTAATAAGCTATGGGCTGTTACTTTCCTATCTCGATTAAATTAAAAGAATTCATGTTTTATTCTTTCTCGCAACTATTTTGAAGAGATCAGCTCACCTTTTCCTCAAAAAGAAAAAAAAATTCATGATTTTAATTCCTTTGGTCCTTCCTATCTTAAACCCATACAGGCTAAAAGGAAAGCTCAAAGAAAAAGAGAAGGAAGGAAAAGATCAAGATTCAACTTTCTATATTATTTAATCATAAAGAAAGTTAAAAATATTGCTCGTGAATTATGTCTTCAATTTTTTTGGGCCGCACTTTTTTTGTTCCTCTTTGGTTAAAACACTGATCAACATAATATTTTGACTATATTAACCTTAAGGGATCCAACTTTTGAGCATCCTTTAGCCTCTGTTTTAAAAGAAATGTTTCTTTTTAGGTTGAAGCGACTTTGCTGGTCCTCAAGACACACGACAGCATCTTCTTGAGCTGCCCAAGCGTGAAGGCTCTGCGGCACATATCTTACGGCAACAAGGGGATTTTATTCGTGGAGAGTGGCGCATGCTGGTGGGGCATGAGGAGGTTCTCCACTTTGCATTTACTAAGCCCAGCATAGGGAGTTGTTTGATTGCTTATTTTTTTATTGAGAATTTCGGTTTGATTTGATAAATTGAATGGAAAAAATGAAGAAAAGGTGAAAGTTTTTAAATTGATTTTTTTTTATTGAGAATTTCCAACACCGATAAATCGAAACGAAAAAAGTTAAAGTTTTTTTTATTATGGTTCGAACCGAAAATGCATGAGATTTCGATTTGGTTCTGGTTTATTTCTGACACCTCTAATGATAAGGAGGAGTTGGGAAGGTGATGGGGAGGTTGAGATAGAGGGGTGATCGGTTTATGATCCGATCTAGTTCCAAGGTAGAACCAGGATCCGGACCGCTTGGTCCAAGGACTGGAAACTAGACTGGACCATCGGTTTCAGTTCGGTATGAGCCGATTCCCGCCCATTTTCCACGAAAGGGAAAATTTATGTCTTAATAGAACTGATTGCATTTGTTCCTACGTGCAATAAATTAATTTCCACTTGTCTTGAGAATCAACCACACTTCATGTATTTTACTTCAATTTTAGCCAAAAATGCCATGAACGATATGGCTAAAAATCATACTTGGCTTGGGTTTCATAGATTATTTCTCTTATGCTCTATGAGTATTTGGTTAATATGGGACTCTTGAAGGCTTGGAGTGCCTTGTCTCTTGAGAGAGAGAGAGAGAGAGAGAATGAGTTTAAGGAATGAGAGTGTGGCTCTATGAGTATTTGGTTGACCAGCGATGACGTTTGGCAATTGGCGGTCGGCCGTTAGATGCTGGATGCTAGACACCGGCCACCATCGAAAAAAAAAAGAATGGAAATTTTTTGAGTCGGTACAAAACACATTTTCATTTTTTTCCTATTTTGAGAATAGAAAATTTGTAGGGTTATCAAATACATTATTTTAATCAGAAATTGTTCTAGGAGTAGAAATAGAAAAAAAACTATTTCTAAAAAAAAAGTTATTTTTAGGAATAGAAATTTTACCAAATAATCTTTAGTCCTGTATTGGGTGGAAGAAGAAACTAACAAGTAGGCTTCCTCTTTAAGTAGCAAGGAACAAGAAGGTGGGCTTATTTGATTGGTTTCACATCTCATAGAGCGTGAATTCACACTATTGAGGTGGAGTGGCATCTCATAGAGCGGGTTCACACTATTGAGGTGGTGGATCGGAGGGTTTGGTCAGACGGAGGTGGGGAAGGAGGTGGGGGGGGCGCGCTCCGTCCATGTCCTCGAGGCGGGTTAAGGTGGCCTTGATCAGGACATGCGAGCACAAGGCCATGACCTTTCTTATTCTCCGTTTCTCTGTCTCTCGAGAGAGAGCACGGAGAGAAAAGGACGCTGAAGGAAAGTGGACGTAGGACCCATGAGGAAAGAAATAGAAAGTCAATATAAAAGGAAAACGACGAATGCAAGGAATACTGATAAGTTAAATAATTTGAAACATAGCTTTACTTTAAATAAAGACATCTTTTATTTTTACTAATTTTAGAAGAACACTGGAGCTGAATCAGAGATAAGTTAAATAATTTCTTTTGGAAACTTATCCTAAGTATGGTGTGAAGGGAGAAATAATGATATCAGTTTTATTGACAGAGCGGTAATATTGATTATTTATAAAAATTCTGTGATTGAAAGGTAATTTGGTCAGTTAATATAAAAAAGGTTGTGTTTTAGTTAAATAAAGGTGTGGAAATAATGCTGGCCAATAAGAAACATAGTTTAGCTTCATGATTAATCTTGGGAAACTTTTTGGGGGCAAAAAACAAGTGGGTCTAGCCCAAGAAGGACCAACATAGCTTAGCATGTGGGTCTCACCTCAATATCTAAGAATTGGTAATTTTATGGCCCGTTTTGGAACAGCTATTCTTCTTCTAACCTATTAATGATCATGTTGAAACACTCATTCCCTCTGCTTGGATAAAGATGGATAAGGGAAAAACCTTTCTAAGCAAATTTGTTACTGTTTTACACAAAAAAGTTAACATGATAAGTGTATTAGAATTTTTAAAATTTATCATAAAAGTGAAATTGAGTAATAAAATTTTTAAAAATTATAATCAAGCCATTTAACACATATGTCAATAGTACAACTAGGGTAGTTCATGATTGAGTGAAAACTTAATTATCAATTAATTATTTACATATAGTTATAGGGAAAATTATCTAAAATGTCTTAAACCTATTGCATTTTTGCTAATTTAGTTTTAAACCTTTCAATTTTGCCAATTACATTCTAAATCTTCGCCTATTTTACCAATTGAGTCCATTTGGCAAATTTTAGTCATGAATTGTTGATGTGGACACTGCCGTTATTTTATGTATATCACTAGTGTTGATGTGGACAATTTATAATGATATTTTAATATTTTATTTTATTTTTGTTTTTCTTTACTTTTTTTCCTAACCCTTGGTTGACAACACTTGCCCTTTGGCTAGTGAGGGTTGCAACGCCCTCGCTTGTGGCTGACAATGGCACAAAGCCCTCACCCCGAATAGGCAAGGGTGTTGGGACCCTTTGGCTAAAGGGTGAGGGTTGTAGCCCTCGCATGGAGTTAGGGTTGACACATTCTTGTGATTGGCGAGGGTAGTGCTACCCTAGTCCAAACTAGGTGAGGCTATTGGCCTAAGGTTAGGAAAAAAAAGAAAAAGGAAAAAGAAAGGAAAAAAAATAAAAAGATAAAAAATTCAAAAAATATTATTAACTTAGTGTTAGATATACCATTTAGGATAACTTATGTCCACATATGAGATTTTTAAGCTAAAATTGGCAAGATGAACTCAATTGACAAAATAAAAGGGTTTATGACTTAATTGGTAAATGAAATATTTAAAGTGCAATAAGTTTGGGATTTTTTGGACAATTTTCCTTATAGGTACAACCCCCTAATAAAAGGAAACTCATAAAAGAAAAGGAGAATCACTACCTAAACTCATATTTCTCCCCATGCTCAGAAAAAAAAAAATCTATCCTTTTTATTGGTGGATTACTAATACATATATCACATCACATTTATATTTAGCTAAGTTTGCATATGGAAACATTTGGGAACTCAGAAAAGAAAAGGAGAATCACCTCCTAAACTCATATTTCTTCCCATGTTTGGGAAAAAAATTCTTTCCTTTTTATTCATGGATTACTAATACAAATATCACATCACATTTATATTTAGCTGAGTTTGCATGTGGAATACTTGGATTTATTTTAGTGACCACCCATATTACATGGGAAGGGAGAGGCGGGGGTTCGAAACCCCATCTACTTAGGGGGGTTGGGGTGAGGACGTTTAGTTTTAGGCGTGGGTTTTAACTCCCATACTCTGTAAAGAGGTAGGACAATATTTTGAGAGTGAATTGAGAATTAGAGTATGACAAGACAAAAAAAACAAAAGCTTCCACATGGATAATGTCTATAATTTTATCACCATTAAAGGTATGACAGGAGAAAGTTTCCTTCAATTTAGATAGAGGAAAATAAAGTCTGAACTAGAATGCAATTGAGGAGATGCACATCCAACAAAGGTATGATAAGTCACATGGTAAATTATATGCATATAAAAAAAATTGATTGTGGGTGAACCAATGTTCGTGATGCATGCAACAATTTGCACCCGAGATAGAACCATAAGAAGGGTGTAGGAAGATTCAAATGGGTTCAATCACTTCCGGAATTAACCTCCCATACAAGAGGTTATAGTTATAAAAGCATGTTCTCGACCTTAGTGAAGCCAATTGAGGCCATATTTTCGTCCATCATTGGTTGGATAAAATTTTCTTAAGCCATGCTTTTTATAATTGGTAATTACAAGTTATGAACATCACCTACATCTAAATTTAAAATACAATTAAAAGTGAATGATTTCCATCCATCAATCAGAAACATGGTTGAAGGACGTTACCTCTATACACTGTGGTTTTGGTTAATTAGGTTTGAAGATACTTGTAAGGCTCAAAAGCATATAATATGGTGTTAGCAAGGTTTCGACACTAAAAAGGATAAAGTCGAACTAATCTAGTTGCCATAAAATGCATTACGCTAAGTATGATTTCTTGTCACAAGTGAAAATAATCCTTTTTTTATTGATGGAGCATCACTTGCTCACTCCACCCTCTCCTCTCTTCTCAAACTTAGTCAATTTTCCAAACGTGATGAACGAACTTTTGCTCGCCAAAAGATTCGAACGTCGAACTGAAATTGGCCAATTCTCTACGGATGTATGCAAAAACCTTCACACTTTAGCATACGGCAATTCGTTTTCCGTATAAGCAACTTCCTCTTCCTCTTCACCAACTTCGCTTCCCATATAAATAACCTAAATTACTGGTTGTTTCAAGACACACAAACACAACTCCATACACTTCACAGCTAGCTTGTTATTTTTACAAACTAGTAGGCATTTTCCGGAAAAAAAAATGGGCAACAAAAGCTCTTCGAAGTCCAAGACCGATTCTCAGCAAACAAACACCACCAAGAGGATCGCATTCAACGGACTAGGCAACCTCATTAGGCTCCTTCCGACCGGGACCGTCTTCTTGTTCCAATTCGTGAACCCTGTCCTGACGAACAATGGCAAGTGCCACGCCGTCAACAGGTACCTAAGTGCCCTACTAATCGGAGCTTGTGGCCTTTCGTGTAGTCTTGCTTGCTTCACCGATAGCTACAAGGGGAGCGACGGGGAGACCCACTACGGGTTCGCCACAGCCAAGGGCCTCTGGCCTAGCTCTAGCTCTAGCTCTAGCTCAAGCTCTGGTGATTCCATGGACTTGTCGAAGTATAAACTCCGGTTTGGAGATTTCGTACATGCTTTCTTTGTGGTGATTGTTTTCGCAGTTCTGGTGTTACTGGACACGAACACCATGAGGTGCTTCTATCCGTCTTTTGAGAATACGGAGAAGACTTTGCTCATGGTTTTGCCAACCATGATCGGCACCATTTCAGGCGCGGTGTTCATGTTGTTTCCAAGCAAGCGCCACGGAATTGGGTATCCTTCGAGTGACACTAGTACTACCTCGGAGAGCAAAGCCTAGAGAGCTTGACGACACACATAAGTACACACATGTATGGTATAATGTAACCACATGCACGTTTCCAAATCCTTGCATCTACGGCTTCTCATGGTAGACTCATTTGCTCTACATCGAATATGTGACAACGATTGTATGGTATTCGTTGCCATGGGTCTTACGTTCTATCGGTAGATATAAACTATTTGTGTTGGAATTAGTGGATGCTTCCATATCTTTTGATTAGTCTGTCGTCATGAGGGGCATATCCATCATATTCAACTTCATTTACGGCAGTGATATTTTATTTCAAGGATGCAGATTTTCTAAAGATAGCTTTCTTTGAGGTTCGATAATGTTATCCCTCAACATCTAAGCAATATTAGCAATAATCAAATCGGACGTTTCAGATCGGGTCTACTTTTTTCCTTGTATTTTCCCTTTGCCTGCTCTTTCTTCTATCCCATTTTCCCCCCGTATGCATCTGATCACTGTGCATGACCTCAATCCCTCGATCACTATCCGTGATGCAGAGCCAACCTCGAACTACGGCCATGACTGTGCCGCCTCCACCAAACCCCATGCGCCAGCAACGTCGCTGACCGTCTTCATGTGCCCGTCCTCGAGCACCAAACGCCTTTGTATCTTCCTCAGCGTCCCCCTCTGCAAAGCCAGATGTGGCGCCTCCCGGGGCAGGGTGGTGACGCCCGGGTGGTTGTGACCTGGGTTGTCTGGAGGTCCCGGCCACTGAGCCTCGGACAAAGGAAGGGTATCAGAGAGCGGAGGTGGGGGGCGCCGCAAGCGAGAGCTAGATGGTGGAGCTCAAGTCCGGCCAGTGGACACGAGCTAGACTACGGTGACTGCAGGCGCTGGCGGTGGCGGTGGCGGCGCTGTGACGAGTCTGGTGGGACGGGGGCATCAGTGACAGAGATGGAGGAGAGGAGAGAGAGAGAAACTTGAGAGAGAAAAAAATAGTGTTGAGGGAGGACATGGGGTTTAGGCGATTGGAGGTAGCTCACGAAAGTATATTCGTGTCTTCTTTTCTAAGCAATATTCTTTCCTTGAGTGTTTCATAAGTCATAATCGTTTAATATTTAGGATTAAAGATGTGCATTAATTTACATTAGCCGATCCAATTGAGCCTTGCTTCCTAAAGTTTCTCAGCAGCAATGGATCAAACTCATACAGACCATGGAGTGCAGATGAAGCTGTGACTAATAATGGATAATTAATTTGTATTTACATATCGAAAAGATAATAGTGTTATTTGATAAAAAATAGCCTTTGATTTTATTAAGCATAACTTGATATGGGCTTTGTTAGTATAATTGTTTTTGAGCTATTATAAGAATAACAATTTGTTGTAAGTCACGAATTTTTAAATGAGTGCATCTTACAACAATTTATAGTTATTTATGATTTGGTTTTTTGTAATAAAAAATAAATTTATTCTCACTGTACATTAAAAACCGTCACATAATTATTTATTTATTGATAGTTATAGTACATTTTAAAGGAAAATTAATGACATACGTGTTGGTACTTTCCTTGGTTAAATTCAAGAATTTCTTATTTTAATATTTATTGCTTAAGAGCCATGCCCTCAACAGTGAATTTAAATATTACTTTGAATGCAAAGAAAGCATAACCAGCTGGATTTGAAATCAATCAAAATCACTCAACGATTAGACAAAAGGACAAATGAACGATTTTCTAACAAGTAAAATTTAACAACATTACATCTCCAACAGATTGGTCGATTCATGATCATAGAAAGAGAGATGTTTTTTTGACTTTGAAACATATTTTGCCTTTGAATAGATAATTCTTTTATTTATTAAAAATAACTTCAAGATCAAACGAAGATTAGTCAACTAATCTTTTTTGGAAACTTAGCTGAAATATGGTGTGAAGAGGAGAAATAATGATATCAATCTTATTGAGGGGTAGGGTTAAATATTAATATTGTACCAAATCTTGTGATTGAAGGGTAATTTGATTAATTAACATAAAAAATATAATCTAATTTTAGCATTAACCATGGGACTTTTTTTGGGGGCAAAATAGCAAATGGGTCTGGCCCAAGAAGGACCACCATAGCTTGGCAGGTGGGTCTCAGCCACAACATCTGAAAATTGGTTATTTTCATGACAGATATGATTCATAAGAATAGCTATTCTATTCATAGCCATGAGGAAAGACTCGTTCCTCTGATTCAAAAATGGAGTAGGGAGAAACGTTTCTATTTGAATTTGTGCAGAAAATCTTTCACATGGACTTCCCACAGTTCTTGGTGCGGCATGATGCAATAGCAAACTTTGGAACGAAATCGAAATCACATCTTCCCCGCTGTCCAAATCTATGATTGAAGATCAATTTTCTACTGTTTTGCATAACCAGAGGGTGCATCATGAGCTTATTGCTAACGCATGTTCATGCCACACATGGTTTAGATTCCATATGCCCATCAGAAATTTGTCCAAAGCGTTCTAGATTTAGTCCATTTCTTTGACCCGTAAAAATTTTGAGGTGAGGGGTCAAATGATTTTGTCTGTTAATCTCGATGGATATTGAGTTGGTTAAGATTCGATATCGAAATGCATCCTAAGTTGATCGATCAATGATCATAAGTGCAATGAATTCAATTTCGTCGGAGCTGCTTTGAGAGTTTTCTATCTCTTTATAGGTATCCAGCAATAATGAAGGGGGGGCTATCAGGACATGTGAGATTAATTGGGATACTTCTAAGTAGTCTGAACACTTCAGGTCCCCTAAAAAAGGGATACATAACTCTTCCTCCGACATGAAGGAGAGACCATATAGAAATTATCACTGGAAACCCAGAAGTTGGGCTTGGCTATAACAATTAAAATAAGAAAAAGAGAAAAAAAATTACAGTTCAGCCTATAATTTTTTAGGCTTTTACTTGCCATACACTTCTACAAGGGTATCTCACCTTCAAGGCCTTCTGTCTTGCCTTCTGCTGCTGTCTGAGAGGGTCTTTCCTAGGCTTACAACTTGCTTTAACAACGTCAACCTTGACTATGTGATGGTCTGAAGTGCCCTTAGATGAGATCACTGAGTATGAATTGGGCACAAACTTGTAGGGCGCCTCTGGAGATGCCCACATGTAGTCCACCCGGGTGCCGTACTTGCACGTGCCTTGCACATCTTTCAAGAACCGAAAAGAAGAGATTAGACTCATTGGGAGTGTTTCTTTTTCCTTTTTATGGAGGCATGTGAGCTAGGAAGGACAAGGAACACATACTTTGGCCTTTTGCAATGATGACCACAGGCTCACAATCCCCAGCAGAGTTCTTTGCATCGATGTAATCTTTCCCCTTCAAGAACTTGGTTACTTCAACCTTCGGTGTGGGCTTCCCCATGTCCTCATAATACTACATAAGAAAGCAACATTGGCAGTTTCAGAAGTACACAAAAAGAAGAAACAGCAACTCTTTTTCATCAAGGGTTATTCCAGGAAAAGGAAATCTTTTTCTTGAATTTACCTTGACAATGTCCATCCATCTAGAGGTGGAGTAATCTGATTCATCCAGTGAATTGAGGCCACCTGCAAGGATGTGAGGAGGGTCATACGACTGAACAATTGCCCTGATCTGCTTCATCCTCCAGAACTCATCCAGGTGGTCCAGCTGTGTGCAGTTGAAGCTGAGCTCTCCTGCCCATGGCACATCTATGGTGGCCTTCAACACATTCCTGGTCATCACCCACAAATGCAATCGTATTCAGTGACATTGAGATCATGTTGACCAGTGTTGGGGATTTAAGATTAGCCCGCCTTGATAGGATGGCGATTTTTAACATGATTCCACAGATAACATGACTTAATTGAGATGAAGATGGTAAAAATCACCGAATTTGGACTCAAGACTCAGCATGACTTGAGCATATGATCACCTTGAACTTAAATTTTCCCTTTCTACTCCTTCTTTGGCAATAGTTTGTTAAGTTAAAAGGCACCCAAGGGCAGGTCACGATGGGAATGCAGTAAAAATTGAAGTTTCACTTTCACCCCGGAGATGTGGCTACCCTTTAAGCTTCTAATCAAAATAAAAACAGAGCACAACTCCCCCTCAAGAGGTTAACAGCAGCTAAAAATGTACTTGCTTATATATCAAATGGCAGACTTCGTTTTCCAGATAAGAAAGTTGCTTATTGACCCCTGAAGCACTCAATTAAAATGCCTATGCGGCAAGCATTGCAGAGCACAAGACACCATGCTTTCCCTTGACCAATGCAATGATTTTAGGGGGGATGATAATAAGATGATTGAACAAGCACCTGAAGTCGTCGTCGTCAGCTATTTTCTGAACCCGCCACTGCTTGATCGGCCACCTTGACAGGATTGCGTTGCCGTACTCAGGGGCCCAGCTCTCGGCAAACACGTAGTCCATTCCCAGAGCACTCGCCAGATCGGAAAGAGGCCTCATTCCCTTCTCTTCCTCAGCCTTCACATCTTGCAATGCCAATATGTCAGCATTCACCTCCCTGAGCACTTCCAAGATGCTCTTGCCACTCTTCAGATTCTCTTCCTGATTGCTCCTGGAATTTCCCAGCCCCAAGCTGTAAGGGAAACATATCGGTGATCTTACAGGGACTTTGCTTCGAGAGTTGGTGCTGTTGGTGATCATGAACGGCGAGCTCTTGGCATCATTCTCTTGCATGAAGCCAAGCAGCTTGCTATTGGCTATGGAGATCTCGTTCTCAGGCAGATTTATCGAGACCTTCAGGTTCGACCTTGCAGGCCTACTGTTCACCGGTGAGTGCAAAGGAGATTGCTTCAATATGCTCCTCAGCTGAGAATCAAGTCCTCCTGGCTTCTGCTGATTATTACCGAACACAAAGAAATCTTCCTCTTCTTCTTCTTGATCGAACACAGAGGATTCACTGCAACTTGGGATGGCGGGTGCAAGAGTGAACATGGCCACGTTGAATGTCGCGATCCGGATCGGCCTCTCAGGGAAAGAGAAACTGAATTGGCCATTGTTCGAACTGTTCTTGGCACCTAGCGATTCACCAGAACGGACTTTTGAGCCAAATCTTCTCAATCTCCTGATGACGATCTTTAGCCGTGGCCGCTTCCTAATCAGCCTCCGTATTCTGGAGCAGAGAAGCCGGATTTTTCGTCGCAGCACGCTCAGTATGCGAGCTGAATGGTCACCGAACAATGCTTCATGTGCCATGTATCAAGGTGTTAAAAGAAAAAAGGAGGCACCTTTAGCACTTCATGGGCACCTTTCTTCACAAGACTAGAGCAAATGAACATCTCTGTTTGTGGCGAGATTCAGGGTCACGAGAAAGATGATAAATAATAGAGTTAGTACGAAACAGATGAGGACATTGGATAAAGGTTGACAAATGTTGTATTATGAACACCAATGTATGTTGAGAGAGAGAGAGAGAGAGAGAGAGAGAGAGAGAGAGAGAGCGAACAAACTCCAACTGCTCCAAAGACAATGGTGGAGGCTTGAGTTTGACTAAAAGCACAAAAACTGTTGAGCTCCTTTTCCAAAGTACCAACTACTACCAATCATATGTCAATTGCTGAGCCCATTAAATAATAAATTTACATAATGAAGGATGGAAATTAGAAAATAGGGTCATGATTAAACTTGGAAGGAATGATCTTTGAAACCCTCAAAAGTTAGTACGGTTGGGAAATCAGTTTTCATGGGTGGATCTTCAAGAACTCACGATGAATTATATGATGACTTGGGCGAATATGTTTTGCAAATAAGACTAGGTTTTGTTCCTCGGCTTATGATCCTTCTAAGGAAGACAACTTATGAGGGAATAACAAGTAAGCGAATATATAAACAACAGAAAGGTCGAGCCAACGATGATTAGGGTCCGGAAAAAGGTTGACTTGTGTGTAGGATCGCTTGTCTTGGACGGTGATGTGCAGTGTGTTGAGAAGTCATGTCTTCTCTTAGGGATCTTTTATTGGTGTTGAAATGCGTAGGTTGAACCGAAATGAAGTCACCAATATATGAAGAAAACATGCGAATGTGTGGCCATGAGTTGACTCTAGCGGTCCTTTGGAAAATGTTTAATAAACAAAAGCTTTTTGTTTTTGTTGATCTTTAGTGATGGCAAAACGACGAGATTACGTGCTGGAGTGCTGCAATTTTCCAAAAGTAGGACTGACTATTCGTGTTGATGTCTACAAACTATTTATAACTATGACCTAGATTATCCGAGTGATATCACAAAGAGTTAATTATGGCCATCACTCAAGAGGACCTTGATTTCTCAAACATAAGCTAATTAAAGTCATTTGCATACATAATTACAATTTTTTTGGAAAGAATATACATATCTGAGATTTATAATCACTCGATCCATTTCACGCGAGTCAAGTCTCTCAAAGGAATATTTTGAGTAACCACATGATGTAGAGCCTCTCTCATCTATGCAAGACTTTAAAACATTACAAATTCCTCCACTTTTAATGGGCTGACGTCCTTGTTAGTGTTAACCCATATCGTGATACCGCCTATATTTTATGCGTGATTTAGACCATGCCCGCCCTCTTTGCTACCTTGCAAGTGTATCAAGAGCCATACATCATCTAAGTCCTCTCAACTTGGCACTTCACACCCTCATCAGATTAGGTATGACTTAGTCCATCCAAGAATTGCCCATCTACTGAAGGGGTCCTGCTCTGATACTCAACATAGCAATTTGGCCCCTGTTTCATGAGGTTCGAGTGTTCAAAAAGAGTATCTCTAGCAACCATAAAAGATGCATTTAAGGAATATGGTGTACTTTTTTATCATTCAAGAGCCTATCTTCCATTGAAAGGGTGATATGTTTCTTCAGATGTCTCCTTGGATCCAATATTGGATTCTCAAGCAGACAACTTTTGAAGAAAGACTCCATACTATATCATTCTTCTATAAAAGACAAATCATCAATGACGCATACAGAGAATAGCAGTAGTTAAGGAACGTCGACCCACGACCAAAAACCATAAATTCTTGCAGGTACTTGCATCGGATTGAGACAGAGGCCTATAATCGTTTCGCATAAACTAAAGACAATATAGGTTTACGACAAAGTACAGCCTTCCTTCATTCTACGCTCTCGTGATGGAAACAAGACTTGAGAAAACCGTGCCCTGCGCAGACGCGGACTAATGCTTTCACTTCTGAATTGAGTTGCGATGCAAACAAGATTTCCAGCTCAACATGGAAGTGGTTTTTAACTGTTTGCCATAGCAACATCATGAATTTTCAGATGCTAGAGTGCTCGACTCAACGTCAAGGGACCTACCCCTGTCCCCATGGAACTCGGGTCAAGCTGTTGGGGATTGTAGTGTTAGAGTAATTAAATATTAAACTACGTAAATGTTAGAGTAATTAAATATTTAACCATGTCTTTAAATATTAGGTTTTAGAATAGTTAACAATTGTCTTATAAAATTTCATATGTATCAAGTTAGAGGGTTCGAAGCTTTCTAGACCTCATTTGCCTCTCCATCCAAAAGTTTCCACGATTAGACTAAGGCTGCGCATGACCAAATTTTTGTCCAGAAATTGATTTTTCTAATTTTATTTCTTGGACGAGTTTTTGAGGTAAAATAAGTATTTGATAATGATATAAAATTTCTATTCTCGAATTAAAAATTCGTTTGACAATAATATAAAATTTCTTATTTTGACTAGTGGTAGGGGGTCGGTGGTGGCGACAGAGGGCGAGTGATGGGCTATGGCGGTGGGCAGTAGCGGTGGTGGCCGACGATTGAAAGTGGCAACTGGCAATGGCCAATGACCTGTGCGGGGGGATAGGCAGGTGGGTGGCGAGCGGTGATGAAAGCGAGTGATGAGAAGATTCTCACTTTTGTTCCAGAAATAGAGGAGTAAAAAATTTTAATTTCCGATTTCTGTTGCAAATATATTTATTGAGTAAAAATTTATTCTAGAAATAGAAAAATGAAATTGCGATACCTAATGTATTTATATTCCAAACTTGTTTTTAAGATTAGAAAAATAGAGAAACATAGAAACAAAAATGTTGTCATGTACAACCTAAGTGTTTACCCAAGGTAAAAGTACTAGGGTCATTTTACCCATAGATTGTTCGGATGCTTTTCCCACCGGCTTCATAAATGTTAATAGAATATGTATCATTTTTGTAAATTCTAATTATTCTTTTATCAACTTGTGCATTGTTCTTCAAGGATGGCATAATGCTGTCTTTTCTTCATTAGACTAGAATCCATAGATGGTCTAGTTTAGTTAGATTGTACTTGATTGGCAGTGCATATTTTCACGTGTTTTGGCATATAGTGAATGTTGAGGCCATGACATGTACACTGCAACATCTTTTTCGTTTCTTAGCCTTTTTTTTAATGCATTAGTCTTAATTAGATATAATTAAACATTTCTTAAAGATTACATAATTTTCTAAACGAATAGAAGGGTTTACCAGTCAAGGCCTTTCTTATTCTTAACACGCGTCCTTCCTTGCTAGATGTTTCTAGAGAGAGAGAGAGAGAGAGAGAGAGAGAGAGAGAGAGAGAGGTCTTTCTTTCTGATGGGCTTCCGAAGCTAGCTCTACGGGTCGGATTTTCCTCAAGCAAATCGGACATGGGCTAGTTCCTATGACTTGAGCCCAATTGAAGCTGAGGGTGAAATGGGCTGCTGGGAAGGTGAGTTTGTGGGCTTGACTTGTGATGTAACGCTGATGGACCGGGTCGAAATCAAATGGCCGGATGGGCTGATCTTATGGGCCAGCTTTGGTTCCTTGCAAAGCGAAAATATCCCAATTGGACCCTCTCTCTCGTTTATATATTTCCTGTCGAAAAAGTTCAGGTGCCAGCAATCGATATGATCACAGCAGGAAGATCAACTAGCGAGGGCTTGTGTACAAATTGTGTATGCCAGAAAAGGCGAGGGGTATATTTGTCATTTTCCCCCTGGATGGGAAACCTTTTGAAGTTGATGGAAAATGAGTGACATGCATAAAATGCCTAAAATATAGGATTTTGCACTGCATAAATGTGCACGTTTTGGTATTGCCTAGTATGGGAAGAGATTCTTACGGCAATTTTATTTATTTTATTTATTTAATTAGAGAATAGGAAAAAAAATTATTTTTAGGGAAAATTTCAAAAAAGGACCCAAAGTGAGCCTATTTTCTCAAATAAGGACCCAAAATGGCAATTGTCTCAAATAAGGACCCGAAGTGGCTAAACTAGTCTCAAATAAAGACATCAAATTGGCGAGCAGCCAAATGTTCGCTAGTCGGCGAGCGTATGGCATTTCTTGTGGCCAAAATAAGGGCAATTTTGTCAAAAAAAATATTGATAGAAATTAACAAAGTCCACCTAAAATAATCTTGACAGTCCAACGAAAAAGACAAAATCTCGAGCCTATGGGAAAAAATCAAAATCAAAATCTCCCTAAAACAATCTTGACAGTCCAACTTTCTTCTTTTTTGATTTCAAATTTTTCCTACCTTCGTTTCTTTCCAATGAAGAAGATAAATCTCGAGCAAAACAACCTCTTTATTATTTAGACACTCGTATATAACACGAGAGCCTCGATTCTTTATCATCTTTTCTCAGGTTCATGTATATTTTGACCTACACTCCCATTCAATTGAAGTCAATTTCATTCAAATTGGTGCAAGCCATCCTTTGCTTAAAGCAATTGTAGCTTGCCGAAACAATATGTTGACAAGGTGCGGGCATGTGGTGGAATATCACACAGATAGCGAGGACGATGAAGGTAAAAGGAATTTTTGTTTGTTTTATGGTGTTCTTTTTGCCTGTTTTGTTGAATTTCTAAGTTAACATCTCATTTTTTCTGAACAAATCGAACAAATGCGTCCACTATGAATTTTGGGAAAATTTCAAAAAAGGATCCAAAGTGAGCCTACTTTATCAATATTAAAAAATTGCAAAACGTTAAATTCTATCAATTTTTTTGACAAAATTGCCCTTATTCCGGCTATTAGAAATGCCACAAACTCGTCGGCTGGCGAACATTTGGCTGCTCGGCGATTTGAGGTCCTTATTTGAGACTGGTTTAGCCATTTTGGGTCCTTGTTTGAGATGATGGTCACTTTGGGTCTTTATTTGAGGAAATAAGCTCACTTCGAGTCATTTTTTGAAAATTTCCCTTATTTTATGCCTAAATGTAGGATTTTACACTGCATAAATGTGCAGGTTTTGGTATTGCCTAGTACGGGAAGGGATCTTAACGGAAATTTTATTTAATTAATTAGAGAATAGGAAAAAAAATAAAGAAAGCAATAATGTAGAAGCAATTACTTGTAGGAAGATAATAAACCTGATAGATTAGCAAGGAGAGTGAACTTTCCCAATCGACCTACAATTTTCAATAAAATAATAGTGACAATGTGCCATGATAGTCTGAAGAAGTTTGAACCGAGAGATATAGTGATCACAACTGAATATTAATAAATCAATCATGTTATCTAAGCATATAGAACTTTCTATTTTCACATAAAGAATCTCCATCCTAATATGGGTTGCATATGTATAAATATAAATACATCTTTATGAGTAACTAATAAATCACAGCTTGCACCTCACAGATCCCAAATTCAAACTAAGTAATATTCTTAAGTTCATAACTTAAGTTCTAATACCAACTTTGTCATACTGCAAATCCATCTCAAGAATTTAGAAAATGACGGGCTATCATTTGAAAAAGATAATGAACGAGCCTTTAACAAAGAAAAATGATTTAAAATAAATAAATTTACTACCCAAAACCTTTCATTGAATGATAATTATAACAAAATCCAGTTAGTCATGAATTAACCAAAAAATAGAAAGTAATTAATCCCCTAAAATCGGTCTCCACGTTTATTAAGAGTAAAAGATGAAAATTAATTCAATGTTTAAAAATTTGGGCGAGTCCCTATTTAATCGATCTGAGTTCTGGTCCTTCTGGAACGGTTTTTGAAAACGCTTCCAAATAGGCCAGAAGGAGCATGATGAGATGGCCACATTCTTATGAAAAAATTGACATGCAGGGAAAATCAACTTAAATAGGAAATTATACACCAATAACTATACCTATTAAATAGGTCTAACTCTTGAGTAAACAGCATTAAACTTTGGAGAATTGATTGATATTGCATTGATCATGTAGTTAGGACTTTTTAGGATGGCGAACCTAGGACGACAATAGCATGGAAAATGTGTCTCACAACTTGGTCTATTCTCCTTTGCTTCTGGGCCTCGGAAACTGTCAGAAACAAACAACTAAATAAATATCTGTGTCACTTCAACGCCTGCATCTTCATTGCCCTTGCAAGCATGCTAGGCTACCAAACACTAGATGCTCGTAAAGTCCTTAGACAAGACCAATCGCCGAACTTGGACCCAATCTCGGTAGGTCCCATATGCACTGTTGACTTGGGCTTCACTTTCCATTTTGCGTGGCTGAGTAGAATTCCTAAGTCTCTAGTCTTATAAACGACTGGAGTGATATCTTCAGATCCACAGAGAGAGATAGAGAGACGGACAGAGAGAACAAAATGGCGGAAGCTGTCATTGGGAACATTGCTGGAGAGATCATTGCTAATTTGGTTCCTCAAGCAATAGAAAAGGTTGGAAAGTTATGGGGCGTCGAGCATGAACTTACGAAGCTCAAAGACACCGTCTCCACACTTCGGGCAATACTGGACGATGCAGAAGAACGATACTACCAAAGCCGCCGAATCCAAGTTGGGCTTGAGAAATTGAATGACTCTTTTTATGACACGCAAGACATACTTGAAGAATTCAACATAGAAGTCACGCGACGAGAATTGAGGGGCCACAATGAAATGATCAAGGAGGTAAAGACATTTTTCTCAAGTTCAAACCAGCTTGCTTTTAAACTGAAGATGAGGAAAAAAAGTAAGAACAGTGTGGGAGAGAATAGAAGCCATTAAGGCTCATAGGGGATTCCACTTGGATGAGTGCCCCAAAAGAGAGTGGGGGCAGAGAGAAGAGACACATTCATTTTTACTAGAGAGGTATTATAGGGAGAGATGATGATAAGAAGATTGTTATGGATTTTTTACTAGATTCAAACTTGAAAGAGCACATTTCCACCCTTCCAATTGTTGGTATTGGTGGGCTTGGAAAAACGGCTCTCGCTCAATGTGTATATAGTGATGAGATAATCAATAAACATTTTGACTTGCGTATGTGGGTTTGTGTCTCTAATGACTTTGACGTCAAAAAAATAGTGAAAAATATGATAGATTGTATAAACAAGAAAGAACTGAATGAGGTTGTCATGGGATGGTTGCAAAGTGAATTGGGGGCAAAAAATGATGGAAAGAGATATCTCTTAGTTTTAGATGGTTGTGGACTGCAGAATAAGAAACATGGCTGAGCTTGAAGACTTTATTGTCGGGAGGTGCTAGAGGAAGCAAGATATTAATTACTACTCGCCTTCCTTTGGTGGCGGAGATCATTGGCATTGCTCCACCTCATTTTCTTGGTAGCTTATCTGAAAGTGCATTTCTTGATTTATTAATGCAAATGGCTTGGTTTGAAAAGAAGAGTAGATGCAAGATCTTGAAATGCTAACTATTGGCAAAGAGAAAGTTAGAAAGTGCTCTGGTGTTCCATTAGTCATTCGAATTGTTGGGAGTTTATTATTCTTTAAAAAAACTAAACTCGAATGGTTGCATTTCAAAGATAATGAGCTCTTAGAAGTGTTTCAAAGGGAAGACCACATAGTATCTATTCTTAGGTTAAGTTATAAACATCTTCCTTCTCATCTGAAACAATGTTTAGTGTTGTGTTCATCGTTTCCCAAAGATTATAGGATAAAGAAGTAGACTTTGGTCAATCTTTGGCCGGTAGAGGGATTTATCTAGCCATAAAATAAAAGTCAACATTTAGAAGACATTGCTCATGGATATTTCATGGATCTATTTTCGAGTAACTTCTTCCAAGATTATGAAAAAGACATAGAGACTTGCAAGATGCATGATATGATGCATGATATGATGCATGATCTAGCTTGCTCAGTTGCAGGGACCGATTATTGGGTGGCATGGGATGAGACAATATCCATATTTGAAAGAACTCATCATATACCTCATGGTTCAACTTCTAATTTGATGCGTCAACTTCCAATCTCACACTTGAAATCAAGTTCACTGAGAACATTTCCTTTTGCTATGCTTGAACCTACATATGGGGAAATTGATCAAACAGAACTAATAAATGAGGCATATCTACATAAACTCATTCAAAGTTTCAAGAGCTTGCGCATCTTGGATCTACATGCTGTGAATGTCAAGAACGTGCCAAGGTCCATTTGTAAGTTGAAGCATCTCACATATCTCAATTTCTCTCACAATAATGCACTCACAAGGCTTCCTAGCTCCATTACAAGATTGTAGAATTTGCAAACACTCAATCTTTATAGCTGTTTTGTCCTCAAAGAATTGTTGAGGGGTATAAGGAAGTTAGTCAGCCTTTGAAATCTAAACATAGATGATTGTTGGAAACTTATTGATGTGCCACATGGGCTAGAGCAATTTGAGTTCTTTGCATAGGTTAACATGCTTCATCTTGCCCAAAAATAAAGTTCTTGCTAAGAATTATTGCCGACTTGGGGAGCTAAATGGGCTAAATAACATTCAGGGAAGCCTTACAATTGAAAATTTGGGACACATGACGGGTGCAATACAAGAATCTAAGGTTGCAAGCTTGACAGGGAAGCATTCTTTAGAATTGATGTACGGACCCTAGAAGTGCCATAACTTGGCACGGAGGGACACTTAAGTGTCATAACTTACAAATGGTACACTTAAGTGCCAAAATTAGAGTAAAAGGGATCACTTAAGTGCCAACGGAAAAAAAATCCAGCCAAATTGCCACATGTCCATTTTCCGGCGGTTTCATTTGCTGACGGAGCATTTTTTCAAAATAAAAAATCCATGTGACAATTTTAATAAAAAAAAAATTGTCCACGTCAGATTTTAAAAAATTTAAATCAATTTTATTAAAAAAAAAAAGAAAGAGAAGGGGGATCGGCGAGGGCTGCACAGCCCTTGCCGCTGTTGCCGTCGCTGCCCCACCCTTGCCGGGAAGGGCCAGCGATGGTGGGGAGGGTCGGCGGGCCCCGGCTGGCCCGCAGGCCCTCGCCAAGATCTGGGCGAGGGTCGCGACCCTCCCCGAGTCGGCGAGGGTCGCCGGCCCTCGCCCCCCCAGCCAAGGGCCACCGGCTGCCTAGACCACACCGGATCTAGCATGGTCTGGGCGCTCGGTGACCCTTGGTCCGACGGGGTGAGGGCCGGCGACCCTTGCCGGATCTGGGGAGGGTTGCGACCCTCGCCCCCGATCTAGGCGAGGGCCTGCGAGCTCTCGTCGCGGGCCGGCTGGGGTCACCTGCCATTGGCCGAGGCCCGGCGACCCCGATCGACCCTCCCCACCGTCGCCGACCCTTCCCGGTGAGGGTGGGGGTGGTGACGGCGGCGGCGGCAGCGGCGGCGGCGAGGGCTACTCGGCTCTCGCCGATCCCCTTCTTCTTCTTCTTCTTCTTTTTTAAATAAATAAAATCGATTTTATAATAATTTTTTTTATTATTTAATTAATAAATTTTTATAAATCTACGTCAACCAAAAAGACGTCGTTTTGGTGATTTTTCACCGATTTAGTGTTTTCGGCAAGCCACGTAGGCAATAAAATTAATAAAAAAATGCCACATAGGATTTTTGGCAAGGTTCCGATCACTTGGCACTGAAGTGATCCATTTTTTTTGAAAAGTGGCACTTAAGTGTACCGTTTGTAAGTTATGGCACTTAAGTGTCCCTCCGTGCCAAGTTGTGGTACTCTTGCTGTACTTATGCCCTTTAGAATCTTTGGAACTTCGGTGGGGCTATGTTGATACTAATGATAGAGAAGTTGGGGATAGAGATGAAGCCCTATTAGATGGACTAAGGCCGCACTCAAATTTGCAGATCTTGAAGATCAATGGCTATCAAGCTAAGAGCTTTCCAAGGTTGATGATGGATCGCCTTGTGTTTTTCTTGCCAAATTTAGTTGAGGTACACTTGTAGCAATGTGGAAGATGTAAACATCTCTCTCAACTAGGCCGACTACCTCACCTCAAGTCTCTACATATTTGGGGGCTGGCAGAATTGGAATACATCGAGTCGGACCTTTCATTCACCACAACATCATTTCCTAGTTTATTGAGATTACAGATTGGTTATTGTGAAAACTTGAAAGCCATGCCTCCAACTCCACATCTTTAGGAGTTAATTCTGAGTAAGGTCAACCTAGAGTTGATAAATCACATATTTAGCCTTAATAAGTTGAAGAGTTTGGATATATTGGAGATGGAGTTTCTAGAATGTTTGCCTGAGAAGTGTTTCCAAAGTCTTACTTGACTTGAAGATCTTAGCATCAATTGTTGTCATCAGTTAACTTCTCTCTCACTTGGTATGCGACATCTAACGAACCTAGTGAATATCTCTTTTTGGTATTGTGAGGAGCTCAACTTATCCAAAGATGAAAGTGACAACATTTGGGATGTGCTTAAATTTGAATGCTTTACTAGAGCATATTGAGGCCCTTCAATCACTCTAATAACTTGAAATCATTCAGTGCCCCTCAATAACATCATTACCTGAAGGAATGTGAAGGCTTGCATCCCTTAGTCACCTAAGAATCACAACTTGCACTGTCACGCCCCGACTCTCGAGCTCGCAGCAACCCCATTTCCATGGTCAATTGAAAGCGACGTCCTAGGACCCGTCAACGACCATTCATTTTATCTTTCATTAAGCGCAAACGGAAGATGAACCATCCCCAGACAAACAAACAATCAAATAGGGATAGGGGGTGGACAACAAGAACAACATCGACTACTCAATTATTCAATTTACTAGATTAACCAACAGAGGATCGTTTTTCGAATTACAAGCCTGACAAAAAGGGCCAATCCATCCTCTAAGCCAAATAAAAAAGAAACTAAGCTAATCCAACAGGACACAAAGAACCCTCAGGTTCAACACCACAGTCACTCGAATCCATCGAACTCAAGCTTCATTGGGTCGATCATTGGAGGAGTAGGGACAGGATTCTCCATTGCGGGTATACCATTCTAGAGGCTTGAAAGTGGTTATACAACAACCAGTGAGATAAAATCTTAGCAAGTTCTCCCCCTAAGCCCCGGTTAATATGCCAACTCAACCAAGGGTATCTCTCTAGAACCACCCCACTCAAACCAACAATAGATAGCCAACAAATAGTAGACCAAACAATAGACAAGGCAATCGACAATCAATATTTGGTTCGCATGCAATCTTACCTGGTCTGCCATACCCTGCATGTCAAATATCATACAATGCAAATAAGGCACATGGCCGTTAGATGATGCAGTTTATCAATCACATGTGAGTCGCGTCACAAGCGATTTCACCTGGCTATTGCCACCCCTGCATGACTGTCAACTCATGTGTCAAATCATCACGACATTAAGAGTATGCGAATAATCAGAGCATTTCACACAACTTTCTCATGTTTCACACCTGCACATGCTTCGATTATTATAACCCCTCATCCTAGGCCATGACACAACCTTTTAGTTAGCAGTTCCTGGCCAAGCTAACTTCGTCCTCTTTACCTCGAGGCACGGCGACGTCAAGGGCTCACTCCCAAGACAACATTTCCAAAGGAGTATAGGACCAGCCCACTACCGCAGCCCCGCAACTGACAGAGGCCTAGGGACCTACCCACTACCGCAGTCCCACAAAGTTAACCCCTCTCTGTCAGGCATCCGACTAAAGTTAGGCGACTAAACGGCCATGGCACAACCCCATAAGGATTGACAGTCTTTTGGCAACGTCGGGTTCCTTCTCTTAATGTGATTATACAACACATCATCAAGCAATCCATTTATATCTTGGCTCTATCGTGAATGCAACATTGCTCACGTTCATGCGACAGCATCCGGCAGCCATGTATAATAGCAGCAGTCCAATCATTCACGAAACTTGCGACAATCAACAATTCAAGTCACAGTTTGACAATCAATTTGGACCAATCAATATCACAGTACTTGCATGCTTTTCCAAAATCATCACGTACCTCAATAATTATAGTACCCAATCATGCGTCTCAATATTTAATAATAAATAAACATGTGTCCTCACAACTACAACGATTAATTATTCCCATAAATACTCAATTATCCCAAAATAAGTATAAACTATATTATATTCAAAGATACTCATTTAAGAAGCATATAATACTATAGTTGATTGTTCTGAGTAAAATAATTTAAGTCCCACAAAATACTTATAATTATTTTCCAATTCCATAATTGATGTCCAACCCAAATAATTTCATTTAATAAAACCCTTCCTTAATAAACCAATGCCATTTAATAATGTAGTATATAAATACTATGGACTTTAGAAAATTAGACCATAGTAATTTTCCCACAAAATCACTCAATTAAAGCCATTTCCCATAAATAATCACAATTAATTATTTTCCCCAAAATAATTAATTTTCAGAAATATTAATTATTCGAAATTATAAAATAATTTAATTAATTAATACATTAAATTCAGAAATTAAACAAAACATTAATTAAAATAATCAATCAAGCAATTTAAACAAAACATGCTTAATTAAGCATATAAACCACCATTTAAGCAACAATTAAGCAAATAAAGCAAGGTTAAGCTAATCTAATCTTAACCATCTATCTAACTGCCTATCTTAAGACTAATACAACTTAATTAAACTTCCTAAATCAATCTTACCACTAATTAACCCAACCCTAAGCAAGTTTAGGTACTAAATAGGGATTATGGGCTAAACTTACCCATTAAGCGGGCCGGCGACACGGACACGGCGGTGGCGATGAACCCGACACCTAGGGACCTCTATCACAACAATCCAAGGTGGCCCTAGGGCTGAGAACAGCAGCAATAAACTCGGATCCCCTCTACAACACTGAAAAAATGACTACTTGGAGAGGAAAGCGGTTGAACGGAGCTCACTAGAGCTCCGGCGAGAGGTGGGTTGGCGATTAGCGTCACCTGGGGGTCGAGGGACAAATTGCTGGTGGCTGGTATGGGCAGTGATTTGGTCGAAATGGGAGAGAAATGGAGGAAAATGTGGAACTGGGCAGGCTGGTTGCTATAGTAGGTGGTCAGCCACCAACCGGCTTCTGGCCGTCGTACGGATCGGCCGGTGACTTCGTTCGACAAAAGGCTGACACCATCCATACGTATTCTCTCTCCTAAATGCAACGGTGGGTGGCACGGGCTGTGATTCACACGGAAAGGCCATGAACAACTCGATTTTCGGAGGAAGGTTAGAAGTTGAAATTGCAGGAACTAAGGGAAAACAAGGGAGAGGTGCAGTTTTGGAGGGGTTGAAGAGGAGGAGAGAAAGGGAGATGAGAGCTGGTTTCAAGGCCTCATTAAGGCCATTCAATGCCTTGCCCAAGTCCCCAAGTAATGACATCATCTTCTCTCTCTTCTTTTGTCTTTTCTTTAAAATATCCAAAGGCAAAATGGTCATTTTTACCTTGCACATTTCCCAATCTGTCCTTGGGTTGAAAATGAAAGGCGGGCCTAAGAAACGGGCTTAAAAATGAATAGGACCAGGCTTGGGAATTTGTTGGGCTTGAAATGGCTCAAGGTTAGACAATGGGCTTAGGTGGGTAAATGGTCGGTTTGGTCCAACGGGCTCACTTACTTGCCTCGGGTCTACCACAGTGGTTGTCTCACCTTGGGTGTGAGGCCCACACTGTTCTTGCCTGGCCCACATCCTCGTAGGCTCGTTTCCTTGGTCTGAAAATCTCTTTTCCAAATACTCGGTTCAATTGGCACTGTCGACTGTCTAAGAGCATCGTCCAAAAGTCCATCTCGGACGTTCTTGAAAATTCGAAGTCCAATACTGGATTCTCATGCCATGTCAATTTTGCCCGAATGCTATTTTGGTACTACTTAGACTAACAAGCGGCTTCGAGGATTCACGCGTAACCCACTCGTGTCAATTCATGTTCAAGACTTCTCAATACATGGATGTCCTTGACTACATGAAATTGCAAATGATTGATTCTTATTTCTGTTGAGAAAACTCCTAGTTTTGATGCTAACAAAACAGCTTATGAATGACATTTATATATCAATCTCTTGAAGGAAAATGACACAGAATGACATAGGCTTTAAAGTCTACTTGTTGCAGAAGATAAAGCATAAGATGTCTAAGAGTCTGACCGTGCCAGACGGAAAGACTCATCCAGACTTAGTTTTAAGTCTGACCGTACCCAGGCATCGAGTTTTAAGTCGACCGTACCGATCTAGTTTTAAGTCTCGAATGAACCAAACCGAGATTTTAAGTCTCGAATAAACCGGAGGCGAAAATCTAGGCGATCGAACTTAAGACCATCGACTTAAGATGAACCTACACGATAAGATCACCAACGGTAGAGTATTTCACTTACCTTATTTATGTTGATTCTGTTATACTAATCTGATTGACAGGATCAATTAATGAGCAACTTCCAATAAAGAATAGAGTACTTATGGATGCCCGGATTCTGGTTGTATGGGCGAACATAATCTAAGGGGATTTGATCTACCATCAACGGTAAAAAAGACTTGCCTTATAAAGTCTGTCCAAGAAAGGGAAAACTAAACTCTCAAGGAAAGAGCCAACGGTCGAAAGTGTGGCTTGGAGAGTATTTAAGGGTAGGTTGAGACTTAGGGGAAAGACAGATGAACATTACTCCAAAGCTGATTCAATTCTTCAATTGTTGTTCATAGTGCACATTTGAGTGATCTAGGTGTTTTACAAAAAGAGAGTGACTTAGTGAGACAGATCATCACCGAGTACAAACACTCGAGAGTGTGTAATCACCGTTGATCATATAGTGAAATACAGCCGATTGGCTGGTCGCTCGGAGAGTGGATGTAGGCTTATCAAAAGTTGAACCACTATAAATAGTGTTTGCAATCTTCTCTAACTCCCTCTACTTGATTTCAGTTCGTTGATTCGAAAAGTAGTATATATTTGATCGATTAATCTCTACACCTATTCACCCCCCCTCTAGGTGTTTATACTAGTTATTTCAATTTCAAAGTATACGATTATCAAGGATTGACATTGGGCTATTCGCGAGTTCGATAACAGTAGACGGAATCACCCATCGTCCCATTATTTCTGTCCGTGAATTGACTTCTATTTGTCCCTGGAATTGGCTTGCATATCTATAGGATCGTCCTTACACAAGTCTTATGGTCGAGTTGTTTTTCCAGGTCAAAATTCTTTAGTCGCACAAGTTCTGTCCTCATTAGCTTTTCCCTTTAAGGTCAGTATCTCAAGAGTGATTAGTTTTAAGTGAGATTAACCAACAATGCATTGGTAAAACTAATGTTCAATTATCCTTTGAAGGGCTCGAATTTCAGGATGTTACATGCACAAAATTGGAGGAGAGGTGTAAAAGAGATGCAGGCGAGGATTGGTACAAGATTGCTCATTCCCCACCTATAAGTGATGAGCATGAATATAATGATGACCTCTTTTGGTTATAAATTCTCCACTTTATTTTTGTAGGTATGGGGACCTTTTTTCCTAGAATTTGCATGAATAATTTCTTTTGAATTGTGTTTCAACACTTGATTCAATTGGGGGAAATATTGTTGAAAGGTTTGGACACATCCTTGGATGCAAGTATATACATGGTGTGGGAACACCAATGTTGATGGGTTCTTTTAGATGTCTCACGACCCCCATTTAGGGTCCGAGATGTTGGTTATTTTTGCGACATTCCAAGCTTGTTGCTGACTCAATTCTTTTTATCTTGTTTATATGCATATGCAGAAGTGTAAACACAACAACCCTAACAAACATCATTGGAAAAAGCATGGGATGTAAGTATATAATACACTACTATTTTTCATTAGTAGTTCCATGTACAACTAATTTCCATTTTACATTATGTAAAATGCCAGGGTTACCCTATCTCCGCTACAGCTACGGCTTCCAAAATTGGGAACCTTTCCCGTTACTAGGTGATAGTATTGACTAGAGTCCATTCTATCGAATGTTGTCTCGCCACTTGGGTTCATCGATCCTCTGAAACCACAAAGCGGTCCAATAAATTCCTCGTCCAACTAGACGTACCAAGCCTTGTAACTGTGAGGGACCAACTCAACTCATCTCTCATCAACCCACACGGTGGTGGTGTATCTTTGGTACGTTATTTTAGCTTTAGCATGTATAACATCTATGGTCAATCCTTCCATCTTTTTAGGTAGATCAAAATGTATAGTAGATGGGTTAGCCATGCTTACAAACTTGTAAAGGTAAATGGGTGAGTTTTGGGAAAAACTCAATAAGTAAAACTCTTAACTCTCGGCCAATAAGACATTTCTTCATCAAAAACTAGCAAGAACAACTCATGCAAATAGTGTTGATGGATGATTAATTGCAAATTTATATGCGATGCCGTGACTAATACAAGGGTTTCATTTACTCACCCTTTGGCTAACACATAAACACTTACAACTCAAACTTGAGCATAACTGGCATTCGTGTAGATCATTTTACATTGTCCTAGTTCAACCAGGCCCTCTTGGCTCAATCAAGGCTTCTAGTGTCTTGCTAGGCTCAACCAGGGCATCTTGGCTCATATCGAGGCTTATTGGGGCTTGTTTCTCGAGGCTTTTGGGTGTAACCCGGGCATCCCGTTGCGGGGGCATCATCATCATTCTCATCTTTCATGGAGTGATCATACAAATGCATCACTTTTTCTGATTCTTGTCTTTTTCCTCTAGCTAACTCATTCATGGCTCAACAAAGACATGCTCAATACATAGTCATGTGTGTTGTGCTTTCTATGACCTGATTCTAATGATACCGTGTATGACATTAAGTCCGAGGTTTGGCTTAATTGCCAAGCACCAAGGATCCTGCACCAATCCAAGACATGAGCTTGGTACCTTTTGATGCCAACTAAGACCTTATGGACTTGAGCAATCCCCATACCAAATGAGACTAGGATCCGGCACACCTCAATGTTAATCTAAGACCTTGCGGTCTTAGGCGATTATCGTACCATACAAGACTTGAGTTTTGACATTTCATTACTGACTCGAGCCTTATCGCTCTAGGCTTTCCCAACTTGCGTTGAACACATGTCACGAACCTTGGCATCATTCGGGTCATGAAAGACTCACGTACATGCATAAGATTTATGTATAAGCCAATATATACATAATCTTCCATACAAATTATGGCTCGTCAAGAGAGGACTATCTAGATTTCATGATAAAAATGGCAATACCAAGGAGAAGTAAGAGATTATACTTACCTAGACAAACCTCATGAAACTAGAAAAATTAACTTGAGAGAAAAGAGGCGGCTTGCTTGGCCAAAGGAAAGAGAGGGCGAGAGAGAGGAGGAAGAGGCATCCAAGAGGAGAAATGAGGAGGTGGACGGCAAATGGTGAGAATTGAGGAGGAGTTCCTCCTATTTATACTTCTCGGCATCATGATTACCGAGCCAAATGGTCCATTTATTTATTTCCAAGCGGCCCGCCTATGGTTCTTGGGTGGCAAGCCTACTTGACCAATTATTATACCTAAGGAATGAGTCGGCATGCCTCATTGGTCTTGTTTGGCAATCTAGCTTCTAGACTTCATTGATAGAGGCCTGCCTTTCACTCTTTCATTGGACCACTTGTACGCCCTGCATTTGTGAACATTTGATGCCACAAGAAGAAACTAGACTCTTCTTTGCCAACTTGGCACCCTAGACTCCTTAGGTTATTAATGAGGGGATCGGGTATTGCTTTTCGATTGGTCCATGTGTGCCGTCCCTATCTAAGCCATCAAAAACATTTTTGACCTAATCATGGCCTTTGAAAATTCAAAGCACACATCATCCCCCTTCTTAAATGAAGGGTTCTACAAAATTCCATTATTTTGTCCTTTTCTTCTTCAACAAGACGGTCTATAGAAATATATTGTCTAAATTGGTTTCGGGGTCAGAAAATGGATCACTTGGTACACCTTGAAAAACTTAATCACATGTGCTTGAGGTTCGGGCCATCGTGCCCCACAATCATCCAAACTGTCATATTAGATGGTTGGTCAGCCTTGGAGGGTTGGCCCAATGGTCGGCACCTTGGCCAACTTTTGGTTGGCACGGTCACATTCGTCAAGATCCAAGACTAGCTCTTGGGCCAATCCTTGGGCCTATCATCAGGCTTGCCCTAACCATTCCTCAAATTTCGGTCCTTGGTCTTCCGATCAGTTCAAGAGTAATCCCAAGACTATCCATGGCCTAGCACTAAGCCAAGACACTTATGTACCTTAAAATTAGTGATGGAATCGTTTGGTCCCGAGGGTCATTCGGATTGGCACCCGATCCATCTGTATGGGTCCATAATCGGTACACAACCAATCCACGATCGAACATCACCAATTCAAGATTCCCTTTTGATCACTAAGAATTAAATAGTGAATGATGCATTTTTAGACGAAAAATGATCGCATTTGATCGAGTCAGATCATCCATGTATCGGTATATAGCTAGGCGGAATCACTACGACCGGGCATTATGACTAGTCAGATCGATCTATGACCATTTGCTGATTAAAAATCATCCCATGACCAATTCTTGTGATCCAAAAGTCATCTTATGAGCTGGTGATTCGAACCCACCAGTATGCTCGATAGACATTTCACGGTTGACACCTCGGCCAGTTCGTGGTTGGTCAGTTGGTCGTACCATGATCAATCCTTAATTCTTTACCGATCAAACCAATTGATCCAATGGCCAATGGCCCATGGTCGACCTATTCAAGGACCTTATGGCCGGTCCTCATGGTGTTGGAATCGAAGGTTTACAAGATGGCCCTCAATGGGATGTCCCTAAACTAAGTGCTCGCTTTATTCCCAAAAGTGAGAGGAAAACAAAGAAAACTCATGATCCATCTCATCCAATTCTGAGCTCATTAAATCTGGCTCGTGACTCATGCCGTAGATATAGTGTGAAATCTACTTATTTGATTTCATAAGGAGAACAATGCCTGCACGGTCCTATGATTCTGGAAGCTGACATTGAAAACTCCCATAGATGAATCAATGTTTGTTTTTGTCCCATTAATTGTGTAGTGAAACTAAAGAATCATCTGTTCACGGCTTCAAGGAAAGGAATGCTCGTTTGGTCGTTTGGCTTGCTTGAACTTAGTATAACTTCGACGAATGCATTTTTTTTCCCGTTGTCTTGGTTATTCTTCGATTTTCTCTTTCCCACCTTTTCATATTGACATAGTCTCTTAGTGAATAATTACTAAGTCAAGATGTGCAGTAGATTTGCTTAATTTAATTTCGCATAAAATCATAGTAATCTTGGAAAGGACGCAAGTGGCTGCGCTACTCATGGCAGCAACATAATTTATATCCATTCTTGATCTATAACACTGATATATGGCACCTAACAATTGACACTATAATTTATCTAACTAAAATTTATATATTTCCTTATAGTAACCTCTAAAAAGACGATAATGGCGAAAAACAAAGGCATTCCTAACGGCAAGAATACCTACCCAAATGGACTTAAGTGATGGCTCAAGGCTTGTCGCTTGTTTGTTGCCTGATGGGTTTTGTGGGTGGTGGGCCTCCCATGTTGGGTTAACTCAGCCCATAATTCAAAATGGCCTACAAATTATAAAAAAGAAATAATTGCCGTAAGGCAGTTATAGGATGTTATCTTTCATAAGTGAAAGAACACTTTTCAAGTGAAGTGTGTTCTTAAGAGGAGAAGAACGAAAAAGGAAATCTCTCTCACTCACGAAACCAAAGAACTCTCTTATGACGTTGCAATAAGAGCACTTAATATGTGAAAAGCAAGGTACTTTCCGTTGCATGATGTACTTTTTATTAATGATTCGAGTATTTCTTAGGCACGTTTCTCGTATAGGGTTTTAGTGTTACTCAATAGTTCGAGATATGCAATTAAGAATTAGTTTCCATCATCGCCTATAAGCTTGTTGCTAAAGGGAGATAGTGGATGCTTTGTGAAGCTTGTGGCTAGCTTTCCGAGGTCGGCTCCTAATGCCATATAGAAAGGCTATCATTAAGAACTGCCGTCCTGTTCCTAGTAGTTTCTAATGTATTCGCCGTTGCGTCCTGCCTTTTCTCGTGATTGTAAGAACTGCCCTGACAGCGCAGCAACAGTGAGGGAGGTAGCAGTTGGTAAAGCGTGAATGAATTTGGAGCCAGCTATGATGCATCTACAACTGGTCTTCCTTTATGATTGTTTAAAAATGGGATGGCTATATATTTTGTCCCATCCAAACTGTTGTCTAACAAGCCAAAATTTCATTTATTATCTCCTTGCACAAAAAGAATTGTTTTTAATTGGGATCAAGTCATAAATTGCAGATTTCCAAAATGAATCCATGTTATACAAGAATCATTAGTATGTTTTATCTACAAACAATTAGTAAATATGGGGATGGATTATCTACCTCTCTATGGTTTGACCCGTGGCTCGAGATAGGCCTTCTCAGCTCGGTGTTCCCACACACTCGTATATACCAATCAGCTCTCACAAGGCATGCTAGGGTCGCTGACCTCTTCACCCTTGACGGCCAGGATATTTTACAAGAGATTCTTTCAATGCAGGTCATGGTCCCTACATTATCACATTTATCGGATTCCTTCTATTGGACTATACATCCTTCGGGCACCTTCACTTCTGCATCTGCCTGGTCAGCTATTAGGAGGAGAGCCCCACTGGTCTCGTGGGCATCATTAGTGTGGAGCAAGTCTATTGTCCCACGGCACCAATTTCTCCTTTAGCTCATCTCTAGGAACCGGCTCCCTACCCAGGTATTCCTGATGTCTTATGGTAGACTGGCATCTGTGCAATGTGTTTTATGTAATACAAGGCCGGATTCCATCGATCACCTATTTTTTGATTGTCAAATTTCCAATTGCCTTGCAACTTTTTGGGCTGTGAAATGTAATCTTCCATGGATCAACCGACTATGGATGGAAAATATCAAGTGGATTATCAATACACTCTCTGGGAGTGGATTCTATGTTGATATTGCCAAGTTTTCCTTTGGCGCATTGTGTTATGTAATTTGGAAAACCAGGAATGACATCACATTCTGGTCATCTAATCTATTTATACTGTTGATGAAACAACACCTCATCAAGGCGGTCAAGGATAAAGCTTTGGCTTTCAATGTGGTACTTGACTCCACAAGAAATAGGAGATTACAACGTAATTGGGGCATAGATCCTAGCATTTTTGGTTAGGTTGTGTGGGAGGGTTGTATATAACTGCTCCTTACTTCTACTTGTTGTTATTGTTTCCTTCCATATGTGAACTCGGCCCCCCCTCCCACTCTAGTGACATGTTGTCCCATTGAGTGTGGGTGGTGCCTAGTCTCACACCCTTGTACATTCGTATGGTGAAAATCATCTATAATACTTACCTTTACCAAAAAAATATTAGTAAATATAATTAATGTGCCCAAGTAAAAGTTATAACAAGTATACATTGTGGATTTCCTATGTTGATAAGTTAACTGCAATGTATTACTTGAGCAAGAAAAACGAGATAAAATAGCATTTTCTTGAAACATGGATTGCCTAGAGACTAAAAGACTAAAGCTTGCACGAACTGCACTTCAAGTGATCCTTAAGGAAATCCTGTTCTTTTGGCCTGTCACTTCTAGTTTTAGCGCAACATCCTCACGTGTTGGAGGCTACAACTTTATTATTAATCCATCAAAACCATAATACCGTATTCACTCCACATAATGCAGTCATTTCAAAACATTGTTTAGGCCGATGGCACACTATTTTATAATTTAGAGGCATTAGCATAGAGCTCGAATACATAAAAGCTCGTGAAATACTCTAGAAGCTACATGAACTGATAAGCCATGACCCAACGTAGTTGCATGTAGTTGGTGGAATTTGAACAAGTGATAGTTCCTAAGTGGCATAAGTACATAAAGAGTGCCAAAACTTGGTATGGAGGGACACTTAAGTGTCAAAAGTTACAAACGGTACACTTAAGTGCCACTTTTAAAAAAAAAAAAAAAAAGGATCACTTTAGTGCTAAGTCATCGCAACCCTATTGGAAATCCTATGTGGCAATTTTTTATTAATTTTCTTGCCTACGTGGCTCGCCGAAACTGAGTCAGCGAAAAATCAGCCAAAATGACGTCGTTTTGGCTGACGTGGATTTTAAAAATTATTAATTAAATAATATTAAAAAATTTAAAAAATATATTACTATAAAATCAATTTTATTTTTTATTTTTTAAAAGGAGAAGGGGGATCCGTCAAGGGTTGTGCAGCCTTTGCCGCCGTCGCCGCCCCACCCTCACTGGAAAGGGCCGGTGACAGTGGGCAAGGGTCGACCGGGGTTGTCGGGCCTCGGCCAATGGCCGGCGACCCCGATCGGCTTGTGGCGAGGGCTGCGGGCCCTCACCCAAATCTAGGGCGAGGGTCGTGACCCTCCCCCAGATTTGGTGAGGGTCACTGGATCTGGGGGAGGGTCATGACCCTCGTTGCGGATAGGTTGGGGTCGCCGACCACTAACTAGGGCTTGGTGACCCCGGCCGACCCTTGCCCACCATCGCCGGCCCTTCTCGACGAGGGTGGGGCGGCGACAACGGTGGCAGCCCTCGCGATCCTCTTCTTCTCTTTTTTTATTTATTTAATAAAATCGATTTTAATTTTTTAAAATCTGATATGGACATTTTTTAAAAAAAATTTCCACATGAATTGAAAAAAATGCTTCGTCAGCAAATGAAGTCGTCGGAAAATGAACATGTGGCAATTTGGCCGGAATTTTTTGCCGTTGGCACTTAACTGATCCCTTTTACTCCAATTTTGGCACTTAAATGTACATTTTGTAACTTTTGGCACTTGAATATCCCTCCATGCCAAGTTTTGACATTCCAGGGGTCTGTATCTCGTTCCTAAGTTGAAAATCCTTGATGTTCCAATCAATTGTGCCAACTTTGTCATACATTTTTCTCACATGATTTCACACAATGGATTACTATTAACAGACGTGGCTTGCTAAAGTTCGAGCGAAGAGGAGAGTTCTAGGTGATCAAATAAAACCATCAAAAGTAATTTACGCAAGCATTACACAAAGGAAATTGAATGAGTCATATCTAAGCCAATGGATGAATAAGATGATTTAGTGCAACATACTCATTTCTTTTGTGGTGCGACTGTCGGAGAAAACTCCCAATTAATTTTGAAGTTGACAAAATTGTCCAAATCTTTATTCATCTTGATGAAGTTTTAGACAGGTACTTAGTCTGAGCAATCGAAACACTATTTTAGACAATATTCATTCAGATACACACATGCGATATTTCAGTATTAATACATACGGAAAAGACTAGCCTTATTCTTACATGCCAAGACAGAAGCTAGTTCGGAACCTGGAAAGTTCATAACCAAAACCAGATCATATATCTTCCAGAAGTTGATAATAGCCAATAACTAGTTACCATGGATGATACTCCAAAGACCTCACACATTACGTTTTTTAGGTATCACTTTCAAAGGATGGAGCTTCCTTAGTGCTATTCCCGCTCGCTCTGTCATGTCGAGGGTATCTGGAGTCAAACCGCCGCCTAGTTCCCAATCGAAGTGGTAGAGCAACGTCGCAAGACCGAGATGAAGCAACCTCTGTGCCAAAGAAAGTCCGACGCACATTCTTCTGCCTGATCCGAATGGAATTAGCTCGAAGTTTTGACCTTTGTAGTCAATTTTAGATCCCAGAAACCTCTCTGGTTTGAAAGCCAATGGGTCCTCCCAGGCATTTGGGTCTCTTCCAATTCCCCAGACATTTACGAAAACCTGGGTATCCTTGGTTATATGAAAGCCCATGAAATTTGTTTCCTTCAGAGCATTTCGTGGGAGAAGTAAAGGTAACGGTGGATGCAATCTTAGGGTTTCCTTCACCACAGCTTGCAAAAATGGCATTTTTTCCGTGTCATTTTCTTCGAGCTTCCTGTTCAACCCCACAACCTGGTCAATCTCTTCTTTGGCCTTTTTCATTGACTCGGGTTGGCGGAGTAACTCGGCCATCGCCCACTCGATGGTGCTGCTAGTAGTCTCTGATCCAGCGAAAAACATTTCCTGCACCATCAATTAGACCCATGTAGTACAAGATTATGTCTTGCTAGGGATACCACTAATTTCGATTCTTGTGTTTTGCTCGAAAATCACTCCCTCAAGATAGTCGGCTCAATTGTAAAAATTATTGCGTTTCACTTGATCAACAATCCCCATCAAACATAGCAGTTCGCATACTTCAAATTGATAAAATTGACGAAATGAATCCACTAATGACAACGGAATAAGAAAGGGCAAGAGCAAGTGTTTGATTGGCAAAAGGAAATAAACAACTGGAATGGCAAGAATTAAGTTGCTGAGAAACAACTGAAAATGAGTTGCAAGAAAGTAAAGTTTGTTAACATAAGTAAATATTGTTCTTTTCATGTTTGTGCGTCTTTTTCCCTTTAGATGTGCTCTTTTTATAGTCTCGGCTCCAATAATTGCTTCACCGCAACTGCCAGTCAACGACTTTGAAAATTATTCCCACCTAAAAGTTTGACTACAATAATTGTTCGTGTTAGTTTTATCCATGAAGTCGATCTGATTCGGCCAGACGTTGAGAGCCAATATCAATGCTTCTCGACTCAATTGACATTGGCTTGATTCACATCGACCCAGTTATAAGTCGATGGGCAAAAACTGTTCATGCCTTGTCAACTTAACTTATTGGCTTCTCATAATCAATGCTGGTGTTTGACCGTAGATTTTATTTACGGTCAATATCAGATCAAACGAGCTAGTCAACATACTATTCATTCATTCCTTGTGTACCGACACTCATAATTGACATTGACTTTATGTAGTCAATGACTTTGCTTTGTCATTGTGGCCCGACTCAAGAGATTGCTCTGTCTCTATGGTCTTAGTTCTTTTTCATCAACCCAGGCTCAAGCTAATATCATATTTAAAGCCATAGTTGATGCATGGTCAATGGCATAAATTCTCACCAACTTTAGCTCTTTGAAATCAAAGTTGATTTTTTAAGTTGCTGTGATTTTAGCAAAAAAATTAATCATTTTGGGATCCAATTTGAAGAAGATTGTCAATCTCAATCGAACCTCTTCTTTAGGCTTAAGACTTGTTGTTTACTGAAGTCCATGATACCCACCACAATTGAAATAGCCTTTTCCATGAACTATCTATGAAAACATTTTACACATTAAGTTTGTAGAGAATATTGCATAACAAAAAATTACTACTATCATTAAAAATGTTATCATTCTTTCCTGATTTGGCCTATCTGTGCTCATTTTATAATGAATAGCTCGAATGCTCGGCGAAAACACAAGATTGATTTATGGTTAATTTTAATAAAAAGGAAAAGCTAGTGCTAGAAAGACACAGTGAATGATTTATTAAATTAACTACTAAGCATTCACCTTGACGCGCGATGTGACCCTACTTGTCTGGATGTCAACTAATTTACCACCCTACTTTACAAACCGAACTTGACCTTAAGATGTTAATCATTTCTTTGTGGCCATGTTCAACTTGGAAGAGAGGAGCAAACTTACCAGAATGATTATGTTGACATTCTGGGAAGAGATTTTGCGAGGGCCTTCTTTTCCATCGCCCTCATAATCCAATACCGCGTCCAAGAAGTCATTCGTCGTTCTCACCTCTCCCCTTAGCTTTCGCTCCTCCACCCTCTCTTTCACAAAGCCTTCGGCAATCTTCATGGCTCGACCCATGTCCTTCGCCATGCTTGCTTTGATCCCCTGCGGATCCCACCATTTCAACCACGGCAGGAAATCAGCTACGTTGGGCTTGCCAGCCCATTCCATGACCCGGTTCATGGCGTCGAAGAACTCGGGCCCGTCCTTTGATTTTGGGTCCAACAGATCCCGCGAGAGCACCATATTGCCCACCACATTAAACGCCAGGAGAAAGAGGAAGAGAGATAAGTCGATTCCTTGCTCTTCATTAAAATGAATAAATTTTAACGATTAATTATAATCAGAGAATGTATAGCAGCACATAACAATTTAAACATAAAAAAATACTATTGCACCAAGTTGTGCAACTAGTTAAAGGAGGGATATAGTCCAAGCGAGAGGAATCAACCTCTAAGCTGCAATGTTAAACACGAAAGGTTAAGTTTTTAAACTCAAGTCGAACTTAGTAAAGTGATTGATAAGCTTGGTTTCAGCTCTTCGTTGCTAACTAATCTAAATTAGCATCTGAACTCTTAAAATTCCAACATGGCTTCTACAAATAAAATTAAGTGGAAAGTTTACTTTTGCATTCTCTTGCCTATTTATGGAGATGTACTTGATCAATGCATCAGAAGATATATAAAACCCATTTACTTGATCATGCTCGAGTTTGACTCAATTCAATGGTAAAGCTACTCTAGCTTGGCATTTCAACAATAGAGCCACTCAAGTTCGACTCAAACTCAGAAAGAATGAATGCAAGTTCGACTAAATAACAAATTAAACTCCAGTAGCTCTTGGATAACTTGAGTTATTTACACTAGTATCTATTTTATTGAATTTGTCAATTAGAGTATGCAAAATAAAGGGATAAAAGTATCAGCAGTCCCTAAACTTTTACAAAAGGTTTAATTAGGTTCCTGAATTTTGTTGTGCAGAATTCAAGAGAAGAGCCAACTCGAACTAAAAGATGTATAATTCAAGAGCTCAATTGTAGAAGAAGAAGATTCTGGAACCTAATTGTACATATTGCAAAAAAAACAAGGACCGCCGGTTCCTTTATCCGCAAAAAGCAGCCCCAATGTTTTCTTAGGTAAATCTAGTTGCAAGTTGCATTCTTTACTGAAATACGATTCTTTTGACAGAGTAGATCGTTCGCTCCTAATGATACTTTCGTAGAAGTCTCAACATATCTTAATCGTTGATTTTACATATATTAATAATTGAGAAGTATTTGTGACACTAGTGGAAATATTTGGTAGGGTATAGGATCGCCATCCTCCTTTTATATTTTAAAGGGGAGTTTAAACGTTCCTTTCTCTCTCGCTGCTGCTTTTCTTTGTTTAAGAAAACTATTATTTCGGTCATTCAAGGTTACACACGCAACACAAACGTCCTAAGTAACACCAAGCAAGTAAGAAATAACCTGTTGCTTGTTCAACTGCCATTTCGTCCTCTAAATACATGATCATGCTGTCGACGCACTTCTGCCTGAGGTACGCTGTATCATTGACGTGCTTGCTCACGAAGAGCTCTGTGGAGTATAGACGTCGGAGAATGCGCCAGTAGCCACCATAACGATTGACAGATAGTGAGCCTTGGTTAAAGTCGAGAGCCGTCAACGCATGGGGACACTTGCGGTCTGCAAACGTGAGATCGTGGCCTTTGAAGAACTCTGCAGCAGCCTCAGCCGATTGAATCACCATGGTGTTCGTGGAACCGAGCTTCAACCATGTGACAGGCCCGTGCTTGGCTCGGAATCTATGGAGGTTCTGGTGCGGCATGGTTCCGAGGTCAAGGATGTTGCCGATCACGGGCCATGCTGGGGGCTGAGGGGGAAGCTTGGTGCGCTTCCGATGGTTGAGAAGGAAAAATAGAAGTGCCGGGAGGAGGAGGCCGAACCAAAAGAGCGAAGTGGGGCAGTACTCCATTGGCTAAGCTTTGAGCTATTGCTTACCTTGCACTTATGCGATTATTGGGACGAAAAAATTATATAAATAGACCCTCTTATCGTGTTCACAAGAAAGCAACCCAAAACAGTAAAGAAAAAAAAATTCAAGGAGTGGAAGTATATGCCGTACACATTATAAAACGGAGAAAGCATATCTTTTGGCAAAGTAAACATGCTAATCACGTTGATTCTTGTAACTCAATCATTTCGTTGAATTAGGTAAGACTCAATTCTTACTAGGGGTGTCAAATGGGTAGGTTGGGTCGAAAATGGTCCGACTCACATTAACCCATTTAACTCGTTTTGACCCATTTTTATATAATGTAAATTTGATGACCTATATCCAATACATATTTGACCCAACTCATATTACCAACATATATTAATATTTAATTTAATTCAAGAAAATCTACTCCCACTCATTTAATCCACTTTAAACTTCTCACATATAAATTATTTATATAAAAGTTTCACATCAAATTTATAAAGTAAATTAAATAATAAAAAATTAGTAAATAAAAAAAAAATGTCGATACCTCTAAATTGAAATAGTTTTTGGAAAATAATTTTTTTAAAAATTCGATTTTTTAATTATTTTTTTAAATAATTGAATTATTATTATTATCACTATTATTTTATTTTATTTTCCCTTTCTTTTATCTTTTCTTTCTTCTTCTTTTTCTTCTTCCCCCTTTTCCTCTGCTAGTGCTGCTCAACAGCGACTGGACCAAGATGCGGACCGGCAAGCCTGAACTTGACTAAGGTCGACAAACTCAAGGCTCGGCCAATCTAGGCGAGCTTGAGGTCGCCAGCAGTGGTCAAACTCGGGCTCGCTTGGATCTGGCGAGCCACGAACTTGCCAATTCGAGCTGTGTTGCGGTTGGCGAGTTTGGGGCTAGCCGGCCTAGATCTAGGCGAGCCGCAGCTTGTCCTAGGCTGATGACCTCGTGGCTCGCTTGCTTAGATCTAGGCCAAGGTATGGCCAGTGAGCCTGCAGCTTGCTTGCCCAAATCTAGGCTGAGCTCCGATCGACGACAGTGAGCTCGAGATTGACGATGGTGATGGCGGCGTGACGGTGGGATTGGCAATAGAGGTCAGGAACGCATAGAGGAGGAGGGGGATGGAAGGAGAGAGAGGATGGATCTACATAATAACTCACTTAACCCATATTTGACCCATATTAAGACTCATTTTTATTTTTGCTTTATTTTCTAAAACCCATTTATAACTCATATTTAACTTTCACTAGATCCATATTTAACCTATTTAACTAAAAGTAAGTCATAATATGGGTTTATGACTCATTTTGACACCTCTAATTCTTACTTCATTGGAATAATTTCCATTTTTGGATAAACAACTCACATGAATCATGTAATCAAATTTGTAATTCTTAATTTGTGCATCTAACTCCTATAAATTTAATTCAGTGTTCAATATGATCCTCTAGTTAACACGGAATTATGATGTCTTGTTCTTCCTTGGTTTCACACATTGGTTTAACAATTTTTCTTTCCTACCAAAATCAAATAGTTATGTATTTGCTTTTGCTGAGAAATGTCCGATACTTTCACCCAAGGAAATTGCTGAAGGGGATCCTAAGTCCAAATCAATCAACATGTCCAATTAGACTCACTTTTATTTAAAAGCTTAAGTCAATAAATTATGGGCTAACTAGATATATTACCTACTTTACACCATACCACTTATTCCCTATGGGACTTTTCTAACACAATTCATACAAGTAGCTCAACAATCTTCTCATCACATGTGAGTTCATTGTTAGGTTTGCTCCTTTTTAATTTAGGTTTTTTTGTACATCAACTTATCTTAACTTGAATTTCCAACACCCACCTTAATCCATGATGTCTTTCTTCGTAGTGAACCATGAAGACTGCCATTGAGATCATGTTGCTATACCACAACACATTATTTGGAAATTGGGTTGGTCACTAGATTCATTTCCTTGAGATATTCACTAAGAATGGGAATAGATTTGGGGCCACCAATCTACTATCGACTCTAATATCCGTATTTGGTGATCTTGAGCTTTTCTCACCCAAAAGTTAACTCAAAGGATAAGGTTGTCTATTGTACTCATAAACTAACCATTAGCTTCTTCTACAATTGATATGGGATAACTTTAGTAATTTTTGTCTTAGTAAGATAGCATGTCATTTTTCAAAAATATTATGAACATAAGTCCAATCCTCAATTTGATTGAAATTTATGATCTCCACTCTTTAAAGGACTACTTGATGTTGACGCCAAAATTGTGCCATAAATTCATTATACATTTTTCAAAGAAAATCATCTTAGGAATTTGACCCATGATAAAAAAAAAACACAATCGGTTTATAAAACATTGCATTCATTTTTCTCGTTCTATTCCTTTTGCATGTATAAAGTAGAGGCATGATCGTATATTAATAGTTAGGTTTCAATTCGCATAGGTCATCTATGCATATCATGAAGATTAGGGATCTCCTATGCTCTTCAACTAGGGATAATGTGGTATGAGAACCTTAGGCTAGACAATTAAAATTGTGATCATTCTAAAGAGCCTTAACAAGGGTGGTGCAACTGGATCGATTCTAATTGAGAATCAGATCGGACTACCCGAAAACAAGTCCAGAAACTAGTTCCCATAGGAATTATTTGAAAAATATCTCAAAGTGATTTTGACGATGTCTAAACTATCATTAGTATAATGTTTACTATGATATGTGTAGATGTTAATAACAAAGGATTGTGTAATATTTATGGTGTGATCCAGTGGATGGAAGTATGCAATAAATCCTCGTACAGATTTTTGTAAGCGGTACTAGTGGACCCAACAATTATCTAATGTCGATGTCTATGTCGATATTATAAATATTGGGTTGTTGTTGTTGTGGTAACAACATACATTTGATGATGTTCTTTGGTTTAGTTAACTAGCCATTGTGGCTGAGGATTTGCATAACGGTTGAATATAGATGGAAACAGTAATTGAGAAGCTAGGTAATTAGACAAATCTATTAGAGATAGTAATTAAGAAATATCAGTAGTTGCTATTTCTAGGTAACCTACAAACGTTCGGGAAAAATGACTATATGGATAATTTTATCTCTGGACAAGAGATCAACGATAACTATAATGGTTTTTTGCTTCTCTAATCCATCTCCAACGGATAGATAAAAAATGGTTATAAAAGAAAAAATCTTAGAAGCCAAATGTTAGAGACAACGACAGATCAATATCTAAAAATTTGCTGCTAGACGTGTTCCAAGAGATATACTCTTTTTCAATTGTTTCTCTAAGTATTGTATTCGTGCTATCTAAGTAATTGTGGTAAAGATTAAGTGTACAAGAGTAAGAGTAGAAGCCAAATCCTGATAGTGTGTTCTATCTTATAATAAGATCAGTCCTTGCCAATTATAACTTTATAAGCATATAAATAGTGCAATCTAGTCTGACTTGTGATTATTAGTTTGAAGAGTAGATGTAAGCTTAGAGATAAAGCTAAACCACTATATATCATTGTGTGCTACTGTTTTACTCTCTTTTTACTTCCACTTGCACACATTTCTTTCACGAGCTCTGAAATATAACCTTGACTTGATCTTTACTTAACATTAGTTATTTTTCACCAAAAATTATCTAGTTTTCTAAAACAACATATTCACCCATTTTCTAGGTTGTATTGTTAGGCCATGATAGGAACCGATATGGGAAGAGGTTCCAAATTTTGGAGCTGGTTGGAACTAGTTTAGGAGCAGGTTCTAACTGAATACCCACTTGGGACTTGGACTGGACCACTGTATTTTGGAAATCACTTTAGGAACTGTTTTTTAAGCTACCAAATCACAATTATAATTTTTTCCTTTAAATTCTAACCTTAGTATTCCTTCTCTATTGTCATTCCTCTTTTTTCTCTCTAATCTTTTCTCTTCTCCTAAATCTTTTATTAATAAATAGGGAATGTGAGTCCATTGTTAGGTTTGCTCCTATTTAATTCAAGTTTTTTTGTACATCAACTTATCTTAACTTGAATTTCCAACACCCACCTTGTTGGAAGAATAGTCGGCGGAAGAAATGACTTTCCTCTTCGATGTGCAATAAAGAAATTACCTCAGAATATACGTTGAATCTCAAATGAATGATGGACAATATGACTTTACATTGGTCCAAATACAATCACAAGGAAAGTATTCGCATTTCACAGTGTTAATATCAATTGTTTGTCAAAGTAGATGATGGAGTTCTTTAGTGTTTCCTTTTGATTGAGAGAGTTATGTTTTTCTCAATTGCATTCCTTAGCAGTCATTTTCAAAAGTTATCTTTTTACACTTCTTTTGAAAAATAACTAATCATTCCCCTTCAAAGGATATCTCTCTAAAACACACCTTATTATAGATAATAGGTGTCTCTTGGATACACTTCATCATGGGCATATCAAAATATAACATCCTACTCATACCCCTTCAAAGGGTACTTTTCTAAAACACACACTCCATCATAGACAATAGGTGTCTCTTGAATACACTCTATCATGGACGTACCAAAATATAACATTTCTCACTTGGACATGATGGGTTTAGTAATGTTCTATTAAAAATATAATGCATTCAATATTCATTTACTTTAAAAATGATCCATACTAGCGAAAAAATTGTGCAATTAGTGAGTACACTTGCACTTAGGAGCTCTAATTGCGCACATGTTAAGAATAATATAATGGCTACAACTTAAAAAAGAAGATAAATAATCGATGTCTTTCAGTGCCTTAGACATATTTTATTACATTAGTCTAAGTATACCTATCCCTTAAAGGCTATACTTGAATATTCTCAAAACATCATATATTTACAATTCTATCTAAAACCACAAAAATGCAATATAATTGATCAACCGGTAAATACATGTGATATATGTGTAAAATAATAATAGTCTTCATTTGCACTCATGTCTCTCTCTCCATTTCAAAGTAATTGCTTTTCTAGACACGTCCCATAAAGCCATATTTTTTCATAGTCATCAATAACATGCTAAAGTAGTAATATTGATCCGTTACTTCATAAACATAGTCGAAGTAACATGGGGTACTAAATGAGATAAATTATAAATTACATCAAGAACTCACATGATTAATAAATAGGGATAAATCTTACTCATTTCCTTTATCGGTCGAATAAAGCACATGCAGTATGAATTACATGTTATAGTGAATTTCTCTTTCTATAAGAGCATATGTCATTTGTTAAACATATCCATTATACAGATTTTAGCCTAAACATAACCACATGCTTCTCATGTATTTATGTTTAGCTCGAGGTTATATTAGCTAACTTTCTACAATGCTTAATTAAGTGCTTGCATCCAGCTTCCTTTAGGCATACATGATTATGGGGCTATCATGTTCGGTCTTATTATTCACAAACCACAAATCTCATTTCAATTCTAATCAAGGTGATGTAAAATTTTATTATGTATTAAACTTGTTTTTCCAGTATCTATAATACAAAACATCTCATCTCAACGTGATAATTGTAGCACTTGAGGTGATTGCTCATGTGAGTGAGCCAATCAATACCTATTAACATACTTTTCAACGATATATGTGTGCGTTTGTTAGTCTCATAATGAATTTATACTAGCTAATGAAACATCAATATATTGAAAGAAAACAAACAAGTACAACACATAAATCCACATAAATATAACCTAATGATCCTCAATAATATTATATATCACATTTTACATAACCCTAAAGACATCATATGGGTTAAAAATACATCTCTAGAAACAACCTTCATGAATGGATTAGCAATCATCTTGTTGGTTGAAACATATTGTAAGACTACTTCCTTTTGGGTTATTATATCTTTAATGAAGTTATTCTTTAAGTCAATATATTTTGTCTTACCATGATACTTGGGATTTTTCACATATGCAATGGCTGCTTGACTATCATAATGAACTATCACTGGTCTTGCAACCTCAATGACAATGGTTAAATTTTCCAAGAAACAATTTAGCTATATTGTTTCTTGCATTGCAACATAACATGCAATAAATTCTGCTTCTATTGTAGATAAGGCTGTGCATGCCTATTTTTTGCTATTCCAAAAGAATACACATTTATTAAGCAAAAATACATAGCTAGATATTGATTTATGCTCATCAAGATCTCCCCCCAATCAGCATCAGAGTAGTTAAATAAGCGCAAATGGAATAATAAAGTGGATAGTCATGGTGCCTTTCAAGTATCTCAGGATCATCTTAATTGCTTCCAATTTACTTGACTAGGATTTGATTGATGTTTGCTCACTAACCCCACAGCATGACATATGTCGGGTCGAGTACACATCATAGCATACATTAAACTTTCTATTGCATAGCATAATGAACATTTTCCATTCCTTTATTTTCCTCTAGAGTTTTAGGACACATTTAGTACTTAGGCATTCACCTTGCATGATAGGAGTATTAATGTGATTATAATGATGCATATTGAAGCATTTAAAAATTTTCATTATAAAGATTATTGTGACATACTAAGTAGTTTTTTGATCGATCTCTTTCAATCTTAACTCCCAATATATAAATAGCTTCTCCCATGTCTCTTATTTCAAAATTGGAGGACAACCATTCTTTTATAATTATAATCAAACCTTTGTCATTCCTAGACAACAAAATATTGTCCGTATAAAGTGATAAATTTATAAATTTATTTTCAAACCATTTCATATATATACAATGATTTTCATCAATTATCATGAATCCACAAGAAGTAATATTTCGATGAAAACAAATATGCCATTGTCTAGATAATTGCTTAAGGCCATATATTGAGCGATTAAGTTTGTAAACTTTTCGCTCTTGACCATTAGCCATAAAACTTGTCAATTGTTTTATATAGATTTTTTTATCTAGTTCTCCATTGAGAAATACTGTATTTACATCAATTTGATGTAATTTTAGGTTCAAATGTGTGACAATGGCTAATATAATGTGTATGTTGAGAAAACTTCTAGTTTTGATGTTAATAAAACATTTTATGCACATAGAACTTTATATATAAACTGAGGAAGTTAACATATCCTTTTGAGTCTATGAGTCTCAGACAGAGAAGCAAATGAATGCTTCTGAGTTTACGAGTCTCAGACGAAGACAAGTCCAAAACAAAGAAGCAAAAGAACGTCTCTGAGTCTACGTGTACTAGAAGAAGAAACAAAGAGACGCAGAATCTTAGTATGGCAAGACCAGAGTGAACCTACAAGACCAGAACAAGAACAAGATCACTAACGGTTATGAATTTCACTTACCTTACTCATATTAATTTTAGTAAATCAAATTGACTAACAAAGATCAATCATCAAGACAATTTCCAAAGGAGGATGAAACATTTATAAAAACCCAGATTTTAATTGTATGGGCGAACATAATCTAATGTGATTCAATCTTTCTTCAACGGTCAAGAAGACTTTCCTTATGGATTCTGTCCAAGAAAGGAAATGGAGGACAAATCTCTCAAGGTGAAGGCCAACGGTTGGTTGTGGCTCGGAGAGTTTATAAGGGTAGAATGTGACCAAAAAAAATAGAGATAATACGAGATTCCAAAGTTTGATTTTATTCTTCGCTGATTGTCTAAGATAGTGCAAAAATCAGTGATCCAAGTGTATTGCTAAGAAGAATGACTTAGTGAGATATATCACTAAGTACTAATACTCAAAAATGTGTAATCACTTTTGATCACATAGTGAAATTTAGCCAATTGGCTGATCGCTTGGAGAGTAGATGCAGACTTGACAAAAGCCAAACCACTATAATTGTGTTTGCAATCTTTTTTTCCCTCACTCTTTAATTTCTGATTGCATATTACAAAGATATCTATGCTCATACTTATACTTTGATCCTATTAGACTTTACATTATTTGTTTTAGTGCATAAATTTTATTTATACTTATTTACCCCCTTTAGGTGTTGGTACTAGCAATATCAGCATATAGAGGCAAACCTTACAATTGGTGAAAATGTTTCCTCAAAATTTATACCCTCTTATTGAGTATAACATTTCGCCACAACGCGAATCTTGTACTTTTCAATGGATCAATCCACCCTTTTTGAAAACACATTTATCTCAAATAGCTTTGCGATCGGATGGCAAATCAACCAAGTTTCGGATGTAGTTTGTTCTCATAAACTCCATTTTCTCTTCCAAAGCTTGTCTCAATTCTTCCTTATCAAGGGATGAGAGAGTCTCTTGAACTGTCTTAAATTCAACATCGTCTTGTGGAGCAATCATAAATGCTTTTCCTCCAATCTTAAAATGATGACGGAAATACTTTTACGATTACTTTTATGCAACTAAACTTCTTGTGAATTTAGTTTACTAGACGATGCAACACTTTTACTTTGCATTGTATGTTGAAGTAAATTTTCATTTCTCTCGACAATATTAGTAAGTATGTTATCAGGATTTTCTAATTCATATAATTGGAAATTCTTATTAATCTTACCTCTACTTGGAAAATCGTTCTTCAAGAACGTGACATCTTGTGATTCCATTTTAGTCATTCTTTTATCAACTTGTTCACCTATGAACACATACCCTTTAGAGTGTTCAGAGTACCTAATAAAGATACATTTTTTCCCTCTTTGGCTTAATTTGCCATATATTTATGGGAATAATCATGAATATATGCTATACATCCCCAAGGTCGTAGATTACTTAAGTTTGGTTTTGTACTAGTCCACAATTCATAAGGGGTGGAAGTGACTGACTTAGAGGGCACACAGCTAAGTTAGGCAACAATCAATAACGCATCTCCCTATGAAATAAGTAAATTTGTTTGTGCCATCATAAACCTAATAATTTCTAATAGGGTTCTATTCCTTCTCTCAACAACCCTATTTCGTTGCAAAGTACTAGGAATAGTCAATTGTCTTACAATTCCTTTTCATCACAAAGAACCTTAAAATTGCTTAGATAGATACTCACGTCCATGATCGGTTTTCAATACCTTGATTGTTTTGTTCAGCTGATTCTCAACCAAAGCTATATATCGTCTAAAGCAATCCAATGCTTCGAACTTATGAAGTCATTTATAAAAATGATGAAATATGAGGCTCCATGCCTCACCCTTACATTCAATGGACCATAAATGTCAGAATGTATAAGTTGTAATGGAAGTTTAGCTCTAATTCTTTTACTAGGTGGTTTTCTAGTTGTTTTTTCGGCTAGACAATATTCCCATGTGGGTAGTTTAACATTAGTGAGTCACTTTAAAATGTCTTCTTTTACTAATCATTTCATTCTTTATAACCTAATGTAACCTAGTCTAGTATGTGCCAAGTACTTACATTAATTTCCACATTAGTAGAAGATGCAATTAAAGAAAAACAACCATCAATATTAACAGTGTACACATCATAGTCAATATCTAAGACCATAAAACCATATAATACATATCTAGAACCGTAATAAACTGTTCCAAATAAAATGTCAATACAAGTACTATGTAAATTTAATACATAACCTAAACTTAAAATAATAACTACTAAGACTAAGTTTCGTTAAATATCTGGAGTATAGAGAACATCATGTAGGAATAGGTTTCAACCACCATATAAGATCAATTTACATGTATTGATACCCTTCACTTCAACTCTTAAGTTGTTTTCAACATATATTCATCTTTTTCCAGATTGTATTCGATAATATTCCACGAATGCTCATCGATCTCTAGCTATGTGGTATGTTTCTCCTGAATCCACAATCCACATAAAATGAGATTCAACAAGTATTACAGTGCTAGAAATAAAATCATTACTTAAAGTAATGGAGTAATGTGGTATCTTTTTTGGCTTAGTGCATTCACGAGCAAAGTGACCTAATTTACCATAATTATAACACTTCATCTTAGCCTTGTCCTTTTTCCTACCACGCTTCTTACATCGAAGGGCCTTAGCCCTCTTGGATGCCTCACCAGCCTCCTTCCCTTTATTGTTGAATTTTGGGTTCCTCTTGCGTTTGAAGCCCGAAACTTTGTGCAAACTCGATTCAGCAACATAAGCTTGGTTAAAGGATTTTGCAACCTCTAGGCGTTCATCTACTAATTTAGAATGATGCACTATATCGTCAAAAGTAACGATGTTCTCATTATGTATGATATTGATTTTTATATGTTCTCAATTGTTAAGAAGAGACTTTATAACAGCTTGAGCTTGTTGTTCATTAGTAAATGGTGTGACCTAGCAACTTCAGCTCACGGATTCATGTTTGACATCTCGCGAATATGTTGTCTCATCATTAGATTTGGGTGGCTCCGGTATGTGTCAAACTTGATAGTAAATCTCCTCAACTTAGTGGCAGACATACCCCTAAACTTATTTTTCAAAGCAATCCAAACCTTTCAATGCCAAATATCATAATTGTCATTGCTCAGCTTCTCACCTTATTGATGTAAGCCACAATGGTCTTGGATATTGAAGTCATAATCAATTGCTACTACACATTAACATAATAAACATAGAATCGACACTAGCACAATTTTCACATAAATACATAAATTTAATTTCCAGCAAAAACAAATTGAATTAATGATAATTTAACAAAAGGCATTGAGACGAAAGTTCGCTATGTTACCAATTAGTTTCAGTGTACGATTGTTCTATTATCATTAACTTATTTAATTTGCACAAATTTTAAGTTCTAGGTGAGAACTCCTTCGAATTCTACCAATCTACGAACTCCCACTAAGAAAAAATAATTACATAACCTCATGTAATTGTCACATTTTCTATTAGATCTCAAAAGATGCAGCATGATGTGGATTAACATACAAAACAATCATGCAACAACGTTTACTTAATAACAGAATTCAAGACATATTGAATATATCAAGCATCTTTTGTCGTTGTTAAAGATTGCTCATGACTAGGAAATTGCAAGTACATTAAACCATATAATTGCTATCATCAAACCAAGCTCTACAAAACTCATATGTGGTCATTTTCATGTAGGCTAGTTTCTATATTTACAAACTCATAAGAAAATACAAGTTAAAAAGGAATAAACAATGCATACATTTCCCAAAATACATGTATTTAGTGTTCTATACACATTTTTATACATTTAAAAGCCTATAATATGTAAACTAATTATACCATAATGTAGAGCACTTCACTACAAACGTGGATACCAAGCACGCTTCAAATGAAGATCGCATGCGCCCACACGTGTTGCCTAAGGGCATAGTGTGTTTGGCCCATGAGTGTGTCCAGTTTGGACCACGAGACCAGTCCGATCGGTCGAACCAATCAACCGGTTTATCGATTTGACCGGTCAACCTGGTCTGACTCGTTGACTAGTCAATCAGGTTGGGTCACCGGTTGAGTGTCAGTATGTCAGTTATCGACAGTTTTGCTAATGTCATCGATGACATCAGCATTGGTTGGATGACGTGCACGTGGGACTCACATGCTAGGAAGTCCCAGCATGTGGGGCTCGTGGCACTCACGCGTCGCGGTTTTTGGCTATGCATGTGGGGGCGTCCGATGTCTTCCAACGGCGTGCCACCCACCGTTTTACTTGTCTTGATGAAACCTTTCAATTTGTGTAATCAAATTTCATTTTTACGAAAAATAAATTGTCGAAACTGAGTGAAATAAAACAGTGGTCTTCATCCTTCAAACCCATTCTTTGCGTCCGGATTGTTATGTTGCAATTTTCGAGAAATGAACATCCAGATGATATGAAGTTCATTCGTTCGATCCCTATATCGATCGGCAAGTAAAAAAACTCAGATAAAAACAAGATAGAGATCATAACACAAGCTCTGATAACAATGTTGGATGAAATAGTCGGTGGAAAGAAACGATTTAACTCTTTCGATACGCCCTGAAACGTATGTTGAATTATGAATGAGCAATGAATAATACTACTTCACGTTGGTTTGAATACAATCACGAGGAAAGTATTCATATTCTACAGCGTTAATGCTAATTGTCTCTCAAAGTAGATAATAGAGCCGTTGAGTGTTTTTTTATTTATTGAGAGGATTCTGTTTTTCTTAATTGCATTCCTTAGTGGTTATTTTTAAAAGTTGTCCTTTTATACTTCTCTTGAAAAAATAACCGCTTATACTCCTTCAAAGGATACCCCTTTCAAACGCACTCTATCATTGATAATAGGTGCCTCTGACACACTCCATCATGAACGTACCATAATATAACACTCACCATGCACTCATGCGATTATTGCTCGGAAAACATGATATGAATAGACATTCGTATCCCATTCACAAGAAACCAACCCAAAACAATAAAGAAAAAGAAATTCAAGAGGTGGAAATATATGCCGTCCGCATAACAAATTAGGTAAAATTAGATTCTTATTTCATTGTAATTATTTCAATTTTGGTCCAACAACTTCCGTGAATATGTAATCAAATCTTGTAACTCTTAATTTGCGCAATCAAGTCGTATAACTTTAGTTTAGTATTCAATGTAATCCTCTAGTTACCAAAGATCGAAAATTCCTGTCAAAATCATGATGTCTTGTTCCTCCTTGAATTTCACGGATTGCTTTATCCACTTAATTGTCCTACAAAAATCAAATAACTATTTACTTACTTTTGCCCTAGTAAGATGGCTTGTCACTTTTCCAAAAATATTATATACATAATCCAATCATCAATTTGATCGAAATTTACGATCTCCACTCTCCGAAGGATTACTTGATGTTACAAACATGAATTTCACCTATGAAATCATAATGCATTTTCAAAGGAAAATCATTTCAGCAATGCCAATGACGGGGGAGTTTGATGCCCGAGAAAAAAAAAAAAGAAGTCAATTTTTATGACCTTGCATCCATTTTTCTCGCGGCGTTCCTTCTGCATGTATAAGCTTGAGGCATGATAGTTGATTAGTAGTTAAGTTTCAATATGCGTAAGTCATCCATTTATCTCATGATGATTAGCGATCTCCCACACTCTTCAACTAAGGACAATGTACCGTGAGAACCTCAGGCCAATGGCTAAAATTTTGATTAATAGCGACTCTAGAGAGCCTCAATCGCACTAGTTCACACTTAGATTCAATTTTCTTCTTGATAATTTTGACCCGGCTTCTATTGCTCAATTGAAGACCCAAACAAGCTCAAAAGATTGCAAGCTAACTTTCAAGGCGAGTGTTTTTGAGTCTCTTTTCAAATGATATATAGTTCATGTGCTAATTCCAAGTGTAGTTTCCTCAATTTGTATTTTCCTGAAGACCCATCAGCTGATCCTGCACTGGGCCACCTGAACGAAAAGCGGTTTGGCCTAAATCTTTTCATAAGTTACGTGGACCGATTGATTAACTCCCCTTAACATTTCAGTCAATCGAACGACTGACGAGCGCGCATTTGCCGTTCCCGCACGATTGCGCGGTCAGCCCATGTCTGATCCAAGAAGCTCACTTTCCCTTTTTTGATTTTTAATTCCGGTTGAGGGTCATTAAGCCCCAAAGCCAGCCACCATCTCATGCCAATTGAACTGGAGGAATGAAGGAACACACTAGCTTCCAAACCAGCACCTAGAATGGCGTGAACACAGCTGGAGCTTGCAGTAAGTGGACTGCCAGATAAGGGGCCAGACCTTTGCATAGAAAGACACGAAAATTTTCAGAGAAAATACAATAAAGAATAATAAATGACAGGGGAAATTCATGTAATTCAATACGATTTTCGAATCCTACGTTAACAGAAAGAATTAGTTGCTAATAACTCACAAATAAATAGGAGAAATCACTATCTAAAAACTATTCTCATTATTCGTCCTCGTTACCAGTTAGTCACTCATTTGCCAATCGCTACTATCAACTACTGTCCATTGCCGCCGCCATTCACCTTGCTTGCCGGTTGCCGCAGCTGCCTACCGTCTATCGCTGATCGCCACCCACCATTCACTATTGCCATCCCTATTGTCTATCGCTGATCACCGACCACCATTCACTATTGCCATCCCACCCACCACCCACCAACCACCTCTCATTGTCCACCCCACTGCCCGCCATTCACCATTGCCTGTCGTCGCCCCCGCAATCTGCTCGCTAGTCACCCCCCTCCCCCTGTTGCCCACCGTTATCGTTTGAGAGGAAAAAAAATTTGTGTCGTCATTAAACAAAATTCTGTTGCGAGAATAAATTTTTTTTTATTGTTATCAAATGTATATTTTTCCTTAGAAACTCGTTAAGGAATAGAAAAATCTATTTTTATTTTGAAAATTAATTTTAACTAAAATGAAACGGATATCTCGCTCTTGACAGTTGCTATTTGCGACAAAGAAAGAATCTCATTGACTTGACAAGCCTAGGAAGAGGCTCTGTTGAAGTGGCTAAAAATGGCAGGCCTGAACGAGCTGGAGAAAAACATAAAAGAACAGAGGACAAAGACCGTGAAACTATTAAAGATTATTGTCTTTTTCTTTCTTCATATAAGAATATCATTGAAAGGCGTGTTAATATTAACACGCCTTTTTTTTAATACGGTGGGACATTGATGATGGCCAACAAGGGCCTAGCCCACCTAAATTTTTTTCTTTTTAAAAAAAAATTAGCTTAATTTTTAATCCAATTTAACTTTAGTGTAGGTTAACATTGTCTTAGGACAAAAATGCCCTTATTCAACAAGAATATTAAGTCGGATGGCAGTCGTGCTTTTATTTAAAACTTCCATGACCACTTCAAGACTTTTTTTGATACAAGATTCATATTAGATTCTTATTTAAAAAATAATACTTTAAGCCATTATTTGAAATTTTACCTAGAAATTATGACCAACTTCAATGACTTCTTATAAATGCGACATTGGAAAAAATTGTTTATATATTACTCCACTTTGCATGCTCTTATTAAAAAAACAATACTTTAAGCCATTATTAGAAAAAAATTAAAATAAGAGTGTGAAATGAACTTTATTTTAAATTAGGAACTGAAATGGTTTATGTTAATCTCAAGAAAAGCATGACCTAAGAGGGTTTTCATCATTCATATTTTTTTTCTTTCTTTTTTCCTTTTTCTGTTTTCCTTTCCTTTTTACCAATAATTGGTCTTAGACAATGGCCAGCTACCGGTAATACTCGGAGAAGGTTGGGTGAGGGTCACCCTTGTCCTACTCAAGCAATGCTACCCTTGAAAGCCATAGGCTAGGGCCTTGCCTGGGACTACAAAATCAAGTCATTTGACTAATTCTATCAAATTTGACTAATGAAAAATATTGACACTTTTTTTTTTTAATACGGTGGGGTATTGACGATGGCCAAGAAGGGCCTAGCCCACCTAAACTTTTTTTTTTTTTAAAAAAATTTTAGCTTAATTTTTAATCCAATTTAACTTCAGTGTAGGTTAACATTGTCTTAGGACGAAAATGCCCTTATTCAACAAGAATATTCAGTCGGATGGTAGTCATGCCTTTATTTGAAACTTCCATGATCACTTCAGGGCCTTTTTCACTTTAGATTTTTATTTAAAAAAAATACTTTAAGCAATTATTTGAAATTTTACCTAGAAATTATGACCAACTTCAATGACTTCTTATAAATGTGACATTAGAAAATTTGTTCATATATTACTCCGCTTTGCATGCTCTTATTTTGGTCGTGTTTTGCGCATGGACTCAAACTCAAGACATATATTATAACAATAAAAAGTCTATTAACAAAACTGCAACATTCCTTTTTTTTTCCTTTAGCATTCAAGTATTCTTTTGCAATCTCAGTCCTCATGCATAGAAAATTTAGGTTGATGGTCTTGATGATCCTAATTTGATCATAATTAGCTAGGGTATCATCTATTAAGACTGTTTCTTTGTCGTAATAAAAAAATTCTTGAGGGATATATTGCTTGATTCAATTTGCAATAAATATAAATTTTGGCATAATATTTAGTAATTTATTGCATAGAAAATTGAAAACCAACCCCAACTAAGGATGAGCAACCAAACCGGATTTATGTGGAAATCAAACCAGACTATCCGAAAAATAGGTTCAAGAACCAGTTCCTATTGGAATTAGTTTGGTAATAGGATTCAAATTTTTAAAACCGGTTTGGAAATAGGTTCTGAGTGAGTAGCCATTTGGGAATAGGGTCAAAGTGACTACCACCCAAGAACTAGATTGATTCACCCTATTTTGGTATTAGTTTTTTAATTTGATTTATAAACTAAAAAGCCAAAATCCTAATTTTTTTTCTTAAATTCTAATTTTAGTACTCCTTTGTCTTTCATCCTTTCTTGGAACTTTCCACTAGCCTTTCCTCTTCTCCTAAATTTTTATGGATGAATAGGGAATGGAGTTTTATAATTTATTTTTATGTTACGTGTTTGAACTTTTTATCATTTATAATTATACGTGACTATGCATTCATCTTATGGATTGTTGTTTTTAGTGGCTAAGGATTTCTATTGTTCATCTTTTACTTTAAATTGTTTTGTTACTTATAGTCTCATATGATTTTGCTATAAAAATAAACCAAAAAAAGGGGGGGAGCAAACAAGTTCTTGGATAGACCTTGCAATCGGACCCGAAAAACAGGATAGGTTTCAAAACTATTTCCAAGCAAATAGGATAGGTGCTAAGATTCAAAAACTGGGAGCTGATTATAATAGGGTAGGTTATAAGTTTTGGTTTTAGAAATTATCCACCTTGGAACCAATCATCCCCGGTCCCTAGCAAAAGTAAAAATTAAAAAGCATATGGTCTTTAGGAGCATATTTCAATTAATTACATGCAATCAGATTGGCGGTGGATGATGCTGAGTTTAATTATATAAATTGAGCTCACAAAAAGGGGAAATTTCGGCCAAGCCCAGGCAAGAATGGTTGGCTGAATTTCATAAGGTGAGGGGCCCATTAGAATTAATCAAGAATTAGACCTTAGAATTTAGACTCCATCACTTAGTAAAGCTCTAAATTAAGCCCACATTTAACGTAGGTAATACTATATAACACAATATGCCTCATAATTCAGAGGTAAGGAAAATTACAATTTCAAGATACACAATGATACACAAGTGAAAAAAGAAGAAAAGAGCAAAAGGGGCCTCTCAATCAAACCTTGGCTGAGAACAATACTTGGTCAAACCCCCTACCATTGACGTCCTTTGCTTGAGCAACCTGTCGACTAGCCTTGCCAAGGTGAGCCAACCTCAACCCACCGCCGGTCGTCGTTTGTTGACGATTCAAATTTGGCAATATTATATGCAGAAGTAGGTAAAACTTGATTTAGATATCTTACTGCTTAATTTGCATTATTGATATCTAATTGGAATCCTTTTCTATTCTATTAGTATTAGATTGGTATAGTTAGTGATCCTGGCTCAGTGTGAGGTTGTCAATTAGGATTTATTTCTTAATCTGCAATGCGATAGAATCTCGTGATTTTATCTCTAAGCCCTTAGATGGAATTATTAGATTGCGTGGTTAAAATTAATATCTTTAAACCCTAAGAATAGGATATTTGATTTGATTTTGCAAAATTATCGAGTCTAGATAGTGTTTTCAATATTGAATTTTGGTTATCTTTGGTGGATATATTGTATAGGTTGAATGCATATGTTAATTAATTGCTTTCCTTATTTAAAAAACTCAAAAAGATTGCATGTTAGAAATAGATAGGATGTTTTTAGATAATATTGCCTAGTTTATACGATTGCCTGATAGGATAAGTTCTAGAATAAATTAGAAAATATTCTAGATAAAGTTTTCCTTAATAGATAGCATGCTTAGGCAATATCTAATTGATAGGATAAGGTATTTCCTGATTTAAATAGTATTCGATCAAAATTATTTCCTAGTGCGGATAGGATAACCTTCATTTAGGGTAGTTTTTATTTTATTTTTATTACGAATTAATAAAAATGCAAAAAAGTAATATGCGTGGCATGTAGTTTAGGTCAAGTCATATTGTTATGTTTGTCATATAGTTTGCGTATTGGATTCAATCAGAAATCACATGTTACTAGAATTAGGTCATGTAGTCATTAATTGCATGTCACATAGAGTAGCCCTTAATTTAAGATAAAGAAAAACTCAATAATATTCGTTTGTTTTGGTTTGTTTAATTTCATGCAATTTATTTGTTTGTTAAGTGTTATTATAATTATTACGCACTCACATGATCACTTCCTACATGTTAGTGATATAAGTTAAAATCATCCAAGCTGCGTGCATAAATATTTGTCAAAACCAAAAAGGTATTGAAAGGGCGTTAAGTAATCTAGCGTAATCAATTTTTGGAATTCATTGAATCTCTAGTTTGTAAAATAAAATAATTCTCCCGATGCTTTACTTAGGTATGTAATTGACCCATAAAAAATTGATTAGTAACGACTCCTAAATAAAATTGATTTGCATGTTAAAATCTTAACTAAGTTGTGAAGTAGTATGGACTTGGGAGAGCTCAAGATAAGCCTAGACTTAGCAGTCCATTAGCCAATTTCTAGGCTCTAGGTAGTGCGTTGAGAGGAACATTGTGACACTAATAGTTTAAAATTTTAAAATAGTAAATTGTAGTTGTACAAAATTCTCACAAAATTATTGCTTTTCCTCAATTCTCTTGAGTGATAGGACTAATAAATGAACTATGTGTGTGAATAGCTTTATTTATTTTTCAAATTTGACTAAATCATGTTAATTATAAGTTAACGTTTTCCATTTGGTAAGAGGATATCATGCGGTCGTAAATGATCTAAGATGATGGACAAAAATTAAATTGTGGTTTTTAAGTGATTTTCTTTGTTTTGATCATTGCATGCGGTCGATTGGTCCCGACGAGAACTTAATTAAGTAGCGGCCATAGAAAAGTAAAAGGCAAACTTACTAAACTTAATTAATTGGGCAGAAGTTCAAAGCGGAATCCGAAGGGTGTCCAAATAAATCCTTTTGGATTATTTACAGATAGATTATGATTATGAATCAAGATGTCTCTACAGTCTTCTTCAGCAAATTTGCAATCTTGTGTTTATTTTAGCGTAGTTTGCAAAAGTGACGAAGAATGTGGACCAAGATCACATGGAACCAAACTTAGAGTCATTTTCTTTTTCGACAATAAGGTTTTTATTGATGGCATAAAAGGCAGGTGAGCTACCCTGCTACACGCTCAAGTCATACAATTTGAACAAGACCCAAATGCTTACGTAAGAACTTGTAGTTTCCCAAAGATATTCGTGCAGTAACAACATCATTCTTAAGAAGTCTTCCTTGAACAGCTTTTTTAATCCTGGACACAATAACACCAGTGCTAATAACCTTAGGGTAATTATATGTTGAAATTATATTCATGAAAATCTCACGTCTTGTGCTGCCTTTTGGGTACATGACATCACGTCTTGTCATTTCCTTATTACCAGTCGGAAAAATAACTAATTATGATGGATGATATTCCGAAGGCCTCACATACTACGTTTCTTAAGTATCACTTTTAAAGGATGGAGCTTCCTTAGTGTTATTCCCGTCCGCTCTCTCATGTCGAGGGTCTCCGGAGTCAAACCATCGCCAAGTTCCAAATCGAAATGGTGAAGCAACGTCGCAAGACCGAGATGAAGCACCCTATGCGCCAACGAAAGTCCGACGCACATTCTCCTGCCTGATCCGAATGGAATTAGCTCAAAGTTCTGACCCTTGTAGTCAATTTTAGATCCCAGGAACCTCTCCGGTTTGAATGCCAATGGGTCCTCCCAAGCATCGGGGTCTCTTCCAATGCTCCATGCATTCACAAAAATCTGGGTATCTTTGGGTATATCAAAGCCCATGAAGTTGGTTTCTTTTAGAGCATTTCGTGGGAGAAGTAAAGGTATTGGTGGATGCAACCTTAGGGTTTCCTTCACCACAGCTTGCAAAAACGGCATTTTTTCCGTGTCATTTTCTTCGAGCTTTCTGTTTAACCCCGCAACCTGGTCAATCTCATCTTTGGCCTTTTTGATTGATTCGGGATGGCGGAGCAGCTCCGCCATCGCCCACTCAATGGTGCTGCTTGTAGTCTCTGATCCAGCGAAAAACATTTCCTGCACCATCAAGGAGAACCATTTAGTACAAGATCGTGTCTTGCTAGAATACCACTAATATCAAATCCTAATTCTATCATTTAAAACTTCTATTTCACTAGAAAATCGCTTCCTCAAATCGTTGGATCAGTAGTAAAAATTACTGCAGTTCACCTGATCAATAATCTTGATCAAACAAACAAATTCATATACTTTGAATTGACAAATGGTTGTTTTAGGGTGCCGATAGAATCACAAAAGAATTTGTCAATTTGGGATCCAAAGTGAAGAAGATTGTTGATCTCAATCAAACCTCATCTTTTAGGCTTAAGACTTGTTTACTAAAGTCCATGATTCCTTCCACAATTGAAATAGCTCAACTATTTACTATTTATGAAAACATTTAACACTTTGAGTCTGTAGAAAACATTGCGTGACAAAAAAGTTACTGTTATTATCTAGATGTTATCATTCTCTCCTAATTTGGTCAATCCACACTTATTTTATAGTAACCTGCTTGAATGATTGGCGAAAATACAAAGATTGATTTACAGCTTATTTTAATACTAGCCGCTAAATCTTCCCCATGACGTGTGATGTGACCGCACTTGTTTAAATGTTAAGTCAAGTTCACCAAACCACTTAAAATTAATCGAATTTGACCTAATATCTCTAAGTTGGTTATCATGCGTTTTTGGCCATGTTAAACGTGGGATGGAGGAGCAAACGTACCAGAATGATTACGTTGACATTCTGGGAAGAGATTTTGCGAGGGCCTTCCTTTCCATCGCCCTCATAATCCAGCACCGCGTCCAAGAAGTCATTCGTTGTTCTCATCTCTCCCCTTAGCTTTCGCTCCTCCAACCTCTCTTTCACAAAGCCTTCGGCAATCTTCATGGCTCGACCCATGTCCTTCGCCATGTTTGCCTTAATACCCTGCGGATCCAACCATTTCAACCACGGCAGGAAGTCAGATGCGTTGGGCTTGCCAGCCCATTCCATGAACCGGTTCATGGCGTCGTAGAACTCAGGCCCGTCCTTCGATTTTGGGTCCAACAAATCTCGCGAGAGCACCATGTTGCCCACCACATTAAACGCCAGGAGAAAGAGGAAGTGGGATAAGTCGATTCCTTGCTCTTCATTTAAAAAAAAAAAACACATTTTAACGATTTATTTGAATCTGAAAATCTACAACACTTCCCGACAAATTAGACATTAAAAAGATAGTATTGCACCAATTTGCACAACTAGTCAAAGAAGGGATATATTCGAATCGAAAAAAATCAACTTCTAAACTGCTTGTGAGTTCTACTTAACTTACTATATAACTTGTAATGTTTAAAATGAAAGATCAATTTTTCAAATTCAAGTCGAACTTAATAAGTTGCTTGATAAGCTTGGTTTTGACTCTACTTCACAAACAAAGCTAAATTAACATCTAAACTCTTAAAACTCCAACTTGGCTTCTACAAATAAAATCAAATGGAAAGTTTACTTATGGAGATGAACTTGATAAATGCAAAAGAAGATATATTAAACCCAACTTCTTGATCTTGCTCGGGTTTGACTCAATTCAATGATAAAGCTACTCGAGCTTCACATAATTCAACAATAAAGCCACTCTAATTCAAATTGAACTCAAAAAGAATAAAAGCGAGAATGATTAAATAACAAACTAAATTCCAATAGCTCTTGGGTAACTTGAGTTATTTACATTAGTATTTACTTTACCAGATTTGTCAATTATTGTATACAAAACAAAGGGGTAAAAGTATTAGTAGTCCCTAAACTTTTACAAAAGGTTTAGCTCGGACTTTAATTTTTTTTATACAATTACATCCCTAAATTATATACCTTCCTGCCCAATTTGATCATTTGATTGAAAAGGGAAATAAAAAGCTAACATGGCAATTAAGTTCCCATCGAATGCCCACACGATTTCTCACTCGATGGAGCTTAAAAAAATAAATATTAAAAAGTCCAAAATAAGGAAATTAAAAAAAAAAAAAACAGAAGAAGTCATTGTTAAATTAGGAGGAGACAATCACGAGTTGAGGCCAAGCTGAACCGGAGACGGGGTTGACACGTTGCCAAGGATCGTGCAACCCATGAAGGCGACATCAACGTCATGCCACCTCAACGAGATCCAGCACCTAAAGTTGTGCGTGTGTGATTGGCTAGGAGGCGGCGAAGGTCACGATGCGATCACATCAGATGACAAGCACTCAACCAGCCATGCCGTGCCTCAGTACTACCTTCCGCCTAGCCAACCCGCCCCTTATTCCCTCGTACATAATTATTGTTTAGATCTTCTGTTTTTCTTTTACATGTCAGTGTCATGTTTAAAAATAATTCATGTCACCGAATAGTGTTGTTGTGACATTCCTCGTAAGCATTGCATATGCATCCATAAGAGGAAAGCCAATTCAAATACTCAATTGTACACGTCAAATCTAGTTGATTTTTTTGGAAAAATACAAGGCCCGCCACTCTTTTTTATCAGAAAATTTATTAAAAAAATCTTAAATTTATTATAATCATATCAATTCAATTTTAAACTTATTTTTTTGACCAATTGAACCCTAAATCTTTTGTAATCGTACTAATTTACTCCATTTGACTAAATTTAGCCAAACGATGTAGACGAATTTTTTTTATCAATAATTTTTTTCTAATTTTTTATTAATTTTATTATCTTTTATCTTTTTTTTCCCTCCTCCCTCTTTCTTTGCTCCGGCAACCGGCCAAAGTTTTGGCTAGCGACGTCGGAGTAAAGGAAGAAGGAGGGAAGACCCAAAAAAAAGAGAAAAATAAAAAAAGAGAAAAATATGAAAAAAAATAAATATTAATAAAAGAAGTTGTCGGCCACTGGCCGGTCAAATTTGATTTGATGGACTGAATGGACATAATTGTAAAGATTTATGAATCAACAACTAAAAAATAAATCTATGACTGAATCAGTACAATTGTGAAAATAAATCTATTACTGAATCAGTACAATTGTGATAGGTTCATAACTTTTGAAGTAATTTACCCTTCCTTCATCCTTTAAAAATAAGCCCAACAGTTTTATTTTCTATTTTTTGGGAGTTAAATCTAGTGGCAGGTTTCAATCTTTATTCATTTGACAGAGTGGATCCTTCGCTCTTAGCCGTACCATTGATTTTAATTACATTGATAATTTACAAGTGGTTGTGACGCTCGTAAAAATATTATGTAAGGTACAGTATCTTGATCCTACTTTGATCATTTATAAGGAGTTCTAGGAAACGTTCCTCTCTCTCTCTCTCTCTCTCTCTCTCTCTCTCTGTTGCTTTTGTTGCTTTTTCTTTCTTTTTTTAAGAAAAAATCTATTATTTCGATCTTCGAGGTTATATTGGCAACACAAACGTCGGAAGCAACACCAAGTACGTAAGAAATAACCTGTCGTTGCTTGTTTAGCCGCCATTTCTTCCTCCAGATACACGATAAAGCTGTCGACGCACTTTTGCCTGAGGTGGGCCGTCTCGTTGACACGCTTGTTCACGAGGAGCTCCGCGGAGCAGAGGCGCCGGAGAACACGCCAGTAGCTGCCGTACCGACCGACGGCAAGCGAGCCTTGGTCATAATTAAGAGCCGTAAAGGCATGGGGACACTTGCGGTCGGCAAACACGGCATCGTGGCCCTTGAAGAACTCCGTGGCGGCCTGAGCTGATTGGATCACCATGGTGTTCACAGAACCGAGCTTCAACCACATGACGGGCCCATGCTCGGCTCGGAAGCTGTGGAGGTTCTGGTGCGGCATGGTCCCGAGGTCGAGGACGTTGCCGATCAAGGGCCATGCCGGGGGCTGAGGGGGAAGCTTGGTGCACTTCCAACGGTTGAGAAGGAAAGCTAGAAGTGCCGGAAGGAAGAGGCCGAGCCAAAAGAGCGAACTATGGCAGTACTCCATAGGCTAAGCTTTGAGCTAGTTCTCACCTTGCACTTATGCAATTATTGCACGGAAAACATGATATAAATAGACACTCTTATACTGTTCACAAGAAAGCAACCCAAATCAATAAAGAAAACGAAATTCAGGGGAAAATGTAAAATATATTTTGACAACCAAAACGAGTAAACATGCTGATCACGTTGATTCTTGTAATCCATCCATTTCCATCGAATTAAGTGCAACTCGATTCTTACTTCATCAGAATAATTTCATTTTTGGTCCAAAAACTTACGTAAATTATGCAATCTTGTAACTCTTAATTTGTGCAATCAAGTCCTATAATTTTAATTCAATAGTCGACGTAATCCTCTAGTTACTAGAGATTGAAATCCTATTAGAATTATGATGTCTTGTTCTTCCTTGGATTTCACGGATTACTTTATCAATTTATTTGTACTACCAAAAATCATATAGTTATATAGTCACTTTTGCCTTGGTAAGATGGCAATGTCATTTTTCAAAAAAATATTATATACATAATTCAATCATCAATTTGATCGAAATTTCTAATCTCCACTCTCCAAAGGACTGCTTGATGTTGAAAGTGAATTTCACCAATGATTTCATCATGGATTATCAAAGAAAATCATTTTAGCAATCAATCTCACTGATTATGGCGGAGCTTGAACCCTGGTAAAAAAAAAAAAAAGCTAGTTTATATGACCTTGCATTCATTTTTCTCGCTGCATTCCTTCTGCACATATAAACTAGAGGCATGCTAGTTTATCAATAATTAGGTTTAGATTTGTGTCAGTCATCCGTTTATCTCAAGAAGACTATGAGAATTTCAGGCCTGATGGTTAAAATTTTCACTGATGGTGATTCTAGAGAGCCTTAAGGAGAAGATGGCTTTGATCAGGATACATTTTGCATGAGACAGCGAGGAACATTGTCATGTGCACCCAAATTGTGAATCCAAGAGAGACTTATCGTTGATGGTTCCTCCAAACGATCCGAGGGGTCATGGAGGACAAACAACGTGCAAAAAGGTTGTGCATTGTACAATGGATGATGTTTGGCTCCGCTGGTTTCATCCATATTCTTGTGTTCGTGATTTTTTTGACCAACTTCTTGCCTTCTTCCGATGAGTTATTGGGGTTATCCGGTTCGCCGCTCTGTCGGACGTCAGGAAAGGGGAAACAAAAACGTGCATGATTTCGAATGAAAATGAACTTTTCCAGTCTTCTCACGTGCCAAACAAAACGTGTGGTCATGAGCATTGATGCCGCCGTCCTCTTTTCTTTTTAATAAGCGATAAATTAGAGAAGAATTCGAAAGAATCGGTGAGATTCTAGAGATAGTGATGAAGGGTTATTAACGATCCTTTTATGGTGTTTCGTAATGTGGCGGTTGCTTCATCAGCTAGTGGGTTTCATAGACTATCTAAACGTCATTGTTTCGACGCTCATGCTTTCTATGCTTAATTCATCTCAATAAAAAATTCATTTAACGTGTTCCATGAGAGGAATGGTTGCACTTATATTACCAATTTTGCTAGTCATAATAGTTTATAGGAAATATACTACCAAAATTTTAAAATTTTCCTATGATATGAGCTAGGGAAAACGAAGATAGAATTTGCGGTAGATATGCTATCCATCATATATGGTACTTCTGCAGTCTTAGAATAGGGAATGCCTGTAAATCACTAAATTTCTAAATGTTTGTTTGACTCATATCATAAAGAATTTTAAGATATATTTGGTAGATTTAGTTACTTTAATCTCGCATAAAATTATAATTACTTCAATCTAAAATTATAATATTCGCCTTCTCTCTCCCAATCCAGCAAAAGCTGATCTGGGCGGAGAAGAAGACTCCCGAAAACATGCCCACCGGTGGCGGCATCAGAGCTCTCTGGATCCTCAACAGCCACAACGCCGTCGTCTTCTCCGGGTCTCTCTCTCTCTCTCTCTTCGGTTTTTGTGTTTGCATTCGAACCGTCGGTGGTGGGTTCACCAGTTTTTGCGATGCCGATGCTGTCTGGCGACTGGGTCACTTTGATTGTGTATGCGCGTTTCGACGCCGGTGATTTGTCGATTGGATAATGCTGGTTATAGCGGGACTGGTTCACGAATTTCGTTCAGAAAGTGAACGATGGGCAGAGACCTCCTGTTGGCAGCTTGCTTTGTGACCCACTCGGTTAGTCTGTTAATGTGGGGGTAATGATTGCTTTGTTGTGTGAATGTGAAATGTTGTTTTGGTGTGGTTTGCGTCATGGCATGCTCCGTAGCTCTTATACTGTACTTAGAGAAGGGCTTGGGTTTCTCGCAAAAGCCCCCGAGTAGTGTTAACCTCTGTGGTTTGTAGAATGGATTGAGTCAGGAACTGCGACAGTGACAAAAACCATCTCCCCGCGAAGGCTCGAACTGTGGAGTGCTTGGCCTACTGCTGTGGATCGTTTCTTCCTTTGAGTGGATGTGATGACAGGAAGTTTCTGGTGGCAGAGAAACAGTGGTGGGCGGCTTGCAAAAGTGGGATCGAGCACAATGGCGGCAGTGTTGACAGCGCGGCATTGCCATATTTGCCGTCTGATTCAGATTTGGCTTCTTCATTTGCAGAGAGAAAGAAGAGGTTTGTCAAGATGTCACTACAATGAGTTGAGAGCTTCTAAATATTTCACTGTATTAAGTTTGCTTAAACTGAACACTTCTATTTTCCTATGTCAAAACCGCATCCGCATGTTGTCTGCCGATTGCGTCTGATGTAGATAGCCTCCCGGAAAAGTCATTTGCCCATTATATTTCCGTCTTAACTGCAAGAGTTGATGCTTGGCATTTGTTCCCTTAAGGGATGTGAATGTTTCGTGGATGCTAGAGTCACTCTTGTTCAAATGCCATGGCTTTCGCTATTGAGTATAAGAGGAAGTGGTTGCATTCTTGAGATATAATGCTTTGTGAGAATGCACAAAATTAGTGAGCTTTTGCTGAAAACATTATCCCCGGACTGGTGAGGAAGAATGCGGGTCAATGGTCGTGGCATGCTTGGCGGCTCGGAAAGGAGGGCAGCAACTTGGCGCCTTGGTCCAGCGACCGGAAGCAGTAGATTGGACCTGGATACATGGCAAAACTGTAACTTTTGTTGTCTTAGATTACCTGAAAGTAAGACAATATATATGTTATCTTCTGAGGGTCGACTAAAGGCGACAAATTGTTAAATTCAGGTGTGAAAGACTTGGAAGAAAGTCGACATGGCGAGCTCTTGTGGGAAAAGCTTTACCTTGAATCGAAATAAATGTTATTTTGGTAACCCTGCTTGTGGATCCAAGCCCAACCCTTTCTATAATATGACATGTGGAATTTGGAAGAGCAGGACTGTTATCGTTACCGTGTCAACAACGTTACTGCGTGCAAATTCCCTTGCTGATACTTAGGAATTTTGCCTGAGGCATAGGGGGAACCAAAACGATGCGTTTCGCTTGACATTGTAAATGAGCTTTGGAAAAATTACAAATGTCGAGAATCTAAAGCCCTTTCAAGGAGATGTAAATTACGTGTGGTAAAAACTACATTGCCATGCAACTTTAGGTAAAGTACTGTTTGTCAAAATAAAAATTGCAAAGGGCTTTAGCAGTAATTTTTCTATATTTTATTAAAAGAAATGAAACCCATAGAATGGCTCTCGCAAAAGGCTCAAGCCATCGACAAGCCACATTTGACACCACCCATCGTTGGCCAAGATCATACGACCTTAGGCAACCCCCTAGCAAGGGTCTCATGACCTAGGCGAGAGGCCGCCTTGGGGTCGCTATGCGACCGTAGGCAATGAGACTTGGGTCCATTGGAGGTCACATGACACTAGCGGCGATGCCTAGGCTTGCGGTGACTAGCCACAATTTGTCCTTAATAAGGGTAAAAGTGCAATATGAGAAAACTAGTGAGGGCAAGATGGGAAGAAAAAAAGTCATTAAAATCTCTAGAGATAGTAGTCCAAAAATCCTAAAAGTCCAAGGTAGTAAGTAGGGACTTACATTGGACTTTCAGACTTCCCAAAACTAGCTTTTACCCCATAGCCCAGTTGGAATGGACTAAACATCTGCACACAAGACTTTATATTAATTGCAAAGCTAGAGAAATCTCGAGTTCGATTCAACAACCATTCACATAACTTAGCACCGAGGTATGAATGTGCGCAAAGCCAATCTTGCGCAGAAGATCGTATAATTGATCTCTTCTAATTCTACATTATTTCCTCATTTTTTATTATTTTTAATAAGTATATGTGAGTGATATCAAGTCACAAGACTTGGAGGACTTTATTATTATTTAAAAAATGATTGAAGGACTAGATTGAACGAACGACATTAATTATGAGTATAGAATATGAACTTTAAAGATAAATTTAAAGGATAAATTTAAGAGATCCCGATAAAACAATTGGGATATTGTATTTTAAGAAGCGTGAAGTCTCAAGTTTGATTCATAATGAAAACATTCATGGGGACATATCATAAAGGACTAATTTCACGGGAATTCCCTAGGCTTGATGTCGATAATTTGTCTTTTGATTAAACTGACAATCTAGATTTAATCTTGTACGTGTATATTACCAAGATACCACCAGGCCAAGAAAATGAAATAAATCAGATTGTTAACCTCAAAAAAATGGTGCAAACAACAAAGAGCTAACATGACACAAGTCATTTTCAGCTGATCCAAGTTTTATTTTCTACTTGTGACTTTTTTTGATTGAAAATAATATTTTTCATCTTGACTAATCTCGAAGTTCTCTCACCATCTGGGTGAGTCCTCTCTATTCCCATGGTGGATAGCTCAACAACCCTAACCCTAATCCCCCCTCTGCAATATGGGCAATGAAGCCCCATAGTTGTCCATCAACTTCACGCCTTTCCCTTGCCCACTGTTTGATCCACCTATCCCACCAAAGCAATGGAACCACCTCCAGCTTAGCCATCCTCTCCAACGCATCACCCACCCCTATAGTAAATCCACCTACATCCAACCCCCTCCTGACCTTGCATCCCAGAAGAGAACCATGGCAGCAATTGGTACTCCACCCCCTGACTAATTCCCCAAACCCTAAGCACTTACCTTGCCAAAACCAAAACAATAACTTGTCCTGCACAAAACCCCAGCCTCCCGAACCTCTCACAGACTAATGGCTAGAGCCCCCTTCATTCCACAAAGCCCGAGTCACCTAAATCTAGGAGGACTTTAAACAATGGACGAGGATCAAGAAGACCACCTTCGCCTGCTGGCCCTGTGCAACAAAATGGGTGACATGTGGTTAGAAGCAGACTTTATTGCCCTTAGCGACACTACTCCAGAGCAAAATATCCAGGCAAGTCAAGCTATACTCTATGGCAAACTGTTTTCTAGACCAAATGTTAATTTCCAAGCGTTCTGGAGTACAATGAAGAGAGCGTGGAAGATAGAAATAGCCCAATGCGAGATTATTGAACAGGGATTCTATTTATTCACTTTCAATTTGGCATAAGAAAAGAAACAGGTTTTAGATTTAGGCCCTTGGTCCTTTACTAGTAATCTTCTAGTGCTGCAAAAAGATGACCCAACAATTCTAGAGCACCGCTACGACTTTACTCAATATGCCTTTTGGGTCCACCTTATAAGGCTGCCTCGTGCTGCAATTTTAGACAGTGCCATACGACAAATTGCCGGAAAGCTGGGGGTAGTAAAGGAAGTGAAAATAGAAGCAAGGAGTACTAACATGTGCAAAGTCAGTAGAGCCAAAGTTAAACTGAATTTAATGAAACCCCTCAAAATGGGAACCATTATAGTTGTGGGCGGATGGAAATGGTGGATCGATTTCAAGTACGAGCGCTTGCCATATTATTGTTATTCATGTGGTTGCATTGGCCATTATGTAAATGATTGTGCACAATTCCCTTATGAAGAGTCAGGCTTACCTCATGATCAACTGAGAAGATATGGATCATGGCTCAAAGCTGAAGTCAAGTATTTAAGCCCATGCTGGAAAACCTTCTTTGGAGATATTGACAAAATGGGTATTAAAGACGAAATGGTGGCTGAAACACCAACACCCCCCACTGCTAAAACCTTGCAAAAAGAAAGTACTTAGCTGAATGAGAAGACTCTCATCATCTATAACCCAGCAGCAAACATGCAAAATTGCAACAATGATGTAACATCCTGAAATTCGAGTCCTTTTAGGGAGGAAGGAGCGTTAATTTCGTCAATGCATTGTTGGTTGATCTCACTCGGAATTGATCACTCCTGAGTTACTGACCTTGAGGGGAAAGGCTAATGAGGACATAACTCGTGCGACTAAAAAACTTAACCTGGGAAAACGACTAGACCGTGAGACTTGCGTAAGGACGATCCTGTAGATATGCAGGCCGATTTTAGGGACGACTAGAAGTCGATTCGTGGGTAGAACATAATGGGACGACGGGTGATTCCGTCTACTATTATTGAACCCGCGAACGGCCCTATGTCGATCCTTGATAATCGTGTACTTTGAAATAAGAATCGATCCTTCGCAATTTCATATAGTCAAGGACGTCCATGTGTCGAGGAGTCTTGAACGTGAATTGGCACGAGTCGGTTACGCGTGAATCCTCAAAGCCGCCTATCAGTCTGAGTAGTACGAAAATGGCATTCGGGCAAAATTGACATGGCATGAGAATCCAATATTGGACTTTGAATTTTCGAGAATGTTCGAGAAGGACTTTTGGACGATGCTTCTTAGACAGTCGACACTGCCGGTTGAGCCGAGTATTTGGAAAAGGGATTTTCGGACCAAGAAAACGAGCCTACGAGGACGTGGGCCGGGCAAAATCAGTGTGGGCCTCACACCCAAGGTGGGACAGCCACCATGGAAGGCCCGAGGCAAGCAAATGAGCCCGTTGGGCCAAACCGACCCTTTACCCTTCCGAGCCCATTGTCTAAAACCGAGCCGATTCAAGCCCAATAAATTCCCGAGCCCATTCCTATTTATTTTCTGGCCTTTTTCCTAGGCCCGTCCCCCATTTTCAGCCCAAGGACAGATTGGGAAATGTGCAAGGTGGAAATGACCAAAATGCCCTTGGATATTTTGAAGAAAAGTCAAAAGGAAGAGAGAGAAGATGAGGTCATTGTTTGGCAAGTGGGGCAAGCCTTGATGGCTTGGATAAGGCTTATCCTTCAACCTTCACTTCACTCTCTCTCTCTCTTCATCTTCTCCAAAATCGCAAAGACACCTCTCTCCCATGGTTTTCCTTCCTTCCTTCCTTTTTTTCGCCTTTGACCTCACCGAAATCTGAGTTGTTCATTGCCTTCCCGTTGGAATCTCGTCTCGTGCCACCCACCGTTGTGTTCAGAAGAGAAATTTCATTCAAATAGCGTCGGCCGATCGCCGGAAGGAGCTGCCGGTCAACCCGTATTCCGGCCGAAATCCACCGCCGGCCTGACCGTTTTCCGACCGCCTACTGCTGTTCTGTTTTGTTTGTTTCGGCCATTTTCCTCCCTTTCCGACCCAATCACCGCCCATCCCAGCCACAAGTGGTTCCCCCTCGACCCCCAGGTGCCGTTGGTCGTTGGCCCGCCGCTTCCACGGAGCTCCGGGCAGCCCGTTCAACTCCGGTCGGCAACTTTCCTCCCGTGCGCCGCTTTTTCGAGTTGCGAGGGATTTCGAGTTTGTTGCTGCTGTTTTCAGCCCCGAGACTGCCTTGGATCGTCGTGGTAGAGGTCCCCGGGTGTCGGGTTCGTCGCCGCCGCCGCGTCCGTGTCGTCGGCCCGCTTAACGGGTGAGTTTAGCTCCTAATCCCTATTTAGTGCCTAAACTTGCTTAGGGTTGGTTAGTTAGTGTTAATCTTGGTTTAAGGGGTTTAATTAAGTTGTATTAGCCCTAAGATAGGTGGTTAGATAGATGGTTAAGATTAGATTAGTTTAATTTTGCTTATTTAGCTTAATTGTGCTTAATTTGGGATTAATTGTGTTTATGCGATTAATCAAGCATGATTTGCTTTAATTGAATTGATTAATTGTTTTAATTAATGTTTTGTTTAATTTCTGGATTAAATGTTTTAATTAATTGAATTTCGGGAAAATCACTGTCACAATTACTCTTCACGAGCACCTCGTTCACAATTACCGTTCACGGCACTGTTCATCCAGAGGCTAATTTTTGTTTGAATTTGATGTGCTATTGATTGTTATGATTAATTGAAGTGCCGATTGTTAATTATACTCATGATTGATGATGAAATGCGTGATCGAGTGTTGGTTGGATTTGGATTTTGGAATTGTCGAATGAGATCGCATGACATATTGCGTGGGTTTTCAGAAATGGCATGTCGCATGAGCATGAGCGATGTTGCATTCACGACCAAGCAAAAAGCAAAGACAAGAATGAGTTGCTTGATGATGTGTTGCATGATCACATTAAGAGAGGGAACCCCGGCGTTGCCGAAAGACCGCCAATCCTTATGGGGTTGTGCCATGGCCGTTTGGTCGCCCGACTTCGGTCGGATGCCCGACGGGGACATGTGACGGACTCTGCGGTAGTGGGCGGGTCCTATGTTCCTGTCAGTTGCGAGACTGCGGTAGTGGGCGGGTCCTGTGCTCCTTTGGGAATGCCGTTAGAGGGAAGGGATGACCCCTGACGACGGTAAAGAGGACTAAGCTGGTTTAGCCAGGAACCGCCAACTATAAGGTTGTGCCGTTGGCCCAGGAGGGGGCGTTAATAATCGGAGCATGTGTGAGTGTGAGACATGAGAAAGTTGTGTGAGATGCTCTGATTATTCGCATGCTATTGATGTCGTGATGATTTGTGGTACGCACGCATGAGTTGACAGTCGTGCAGGGTGTGGCAATGGCCAAGTGAGATCGCTTGTGGCGTGACTCGCATGTGATTGATGAATTGTGTCATCTAACGGCCATGTGCCTTGCTTGCATTGTATGAGATTGGACGCGCAGGGTATGGCATACCGGGTAAGGTTGCATGCGAACCAAATATTGATTGTGGGTTACCCTGTTTGTTGTTGGCTGTTATTTGGTTTTGGTTGTTTGTTGGGTTGAGTGAGGGGTGATTCTGGAGAGATACCCCAGGTTGAGTTGGCGTACTAACCGGGGCTTAGGGGGAAGAACTCGCTGAGATTTTTATCTCAACCCGTCGTGGTTAAACATTTTCAGGTCCTTAGAATGGCGTACCTGCAGTGGAGAATCTTGCCCCCGCTTCTCCAATGATCGACTCGACGGAGCTTGAGTCCGATGGGTCCGAGTGACCGTGGTGTTAAACCCGAGGGTTCTTCTTGTTTCATTGGATTAGCCTAGTTTCTTTTTTGGTTTGGCTTAGAGGATGGATCGGCCCTTTTTATCGGGCTTGTATTTTGGAAAACGATCTTCCGTTGGTTAATCCAGTAAGATGTATAAATGAGTAGTTGCTTTGTTGTCATTGTTGTTCATCCCTCTATCCCCGTTTGATTGTTTGTTTGTCTCGGGGATGGTTCGTCTTCGCTTGCGCTAACGAAAGATAAAATGAATGGTCATCGACGGATCCTGGGACGTCGCTTTCAATCGACCAAGGTAATGGGGTTGCCGCGAGCTCGAGAGTCGGGGCGTGACAACCCCGTCGGTTTTGGTATCAGAGCGAGGTCGAGATTTGGAGTGATAAGGTGCGTGAGATTTTTGGGATAGTGAGATAGGGATGGCTTTTATATTACGTGTCTGTGATTGCTTTTGTGGTTTCGTGTGGTGGCGGGTTGTTCATAGTCCAGAGTGATGAGCAATCCTGAGCAGTCAGCCCATAGGCGTAAGGCAGTGTCTAGTCAGACCAGTGCTTGAGGTAGCGTGTAGGCAGATCCTAGGTTAGTTGGGATCCTGTTGGTGCTAGAGACCTTGATAGGACAGCAAGCTGTGTGCTCTTGCTGTGGTCCTTGTAGTTCCCCTAGTGAGAGGAGAGGCCTGTGAGAGACCGATGCCTAGGCTAGTAGAGCAGTTCCTGAGATTGAAGCCACCAAGGTTCAGTGGCGTGGGCGACCCTGAAGCTGCAACCCTTTGGATAAGGGATTTCGAGAGGACTGTTACAGTGTTGAGGTGTTCAGAGGAAGATAGAGTGCTTCTAGCGGCTTATCAGCTTCAAGGTAATGCTTGTACTTGGTGGGAAGCCACTCAAGGAAGAGTGTTCCCTGAAGGCACGGTTCAGACATGGGGTGCCTTTCGCGAAGCTTTCAATGGGAAGTATTTCTTGGACAGTGCGAGGGAGTCAAAGATTGCAGAGTTTCAACAGTTTCGTCAGAATTAGATGTCAGTGGATCAGTATAAGGCGAAGTTCGATGAGTTGACCTAGTATATGCTGAGATTAGTGGAGGACCCTTGGATAGGGCAAGATGGTTCAGAGATGGCTTGAAGCTAGAATTGAAAGTCAGCCGGTGCCCTTGAGTTTAAAGAGTTTTGATGAGATGTACGAGAGGGCCCAGATGATAGAAAGAATATGATTGAGAGGGCGATCGCATTTGGCTCGCGGTTCGTACCTAATAGAGACAATCATTGGTTTAGAAGGGGACCAATGATGGGGAGAAGGAATCCCATCCCACCCAACAAAAAGTGGATTGTTATGGAAAGACAATTCAGTTTAACCCAGTAATGGGTGATAGTTTTGAGTTTGTGGGAAATCGAGGAGGACCCTTGACCTCTTTGAAATTCGTCATTGGAAGTAACTTGTTTATTGGACGAAGGTTGCTAAGGTTATTGGACAACTGAGGTTAATTGGTTAGTTGAAGAATCAAGGATGGATCGTTGCACTTATGCATCACTTATCAGTAGCTCAACCAAGGGACGGTCATGAGCAAGTGTCCATTACCAAGGATGGATGACTTGTTTGACCCATTTCAGGGAGCTTCGATATGTCCCAGGATAGACCCAAGGACGGGCTATCAGTGGTTGAGGATTAAAAAGGAGGAAAAATTAAAGACGACATATCGTGTGTGATTTGGTCATTACGAGATTACTGTACCACCATTTGGATTAACTAATACGCCAGTTGCTTTTATGGATTTGATGGATTGAGTGATTAAGGCGTATTTAGAGCAAATGGTAATTGTGTTTGTGAGCAATATATTGGAACATTCGAGGAATTTAGAGGAACACGGACAGCACTTAAGGGTGGTGCTATAGACCATTCGAGAGTATAAACAGTATGCCAAGTTTAATATGTGCGAGTTTGGGTTTACTCGTGTTGTTTTGTTGGTCATATGATTTTGGACGAAGGAATTTCTATGGATCCGCTAAGATCAAGGTAGTCATGAATATGCCGAGACTTATGACAGTAACAGAGGTTCGAAGTTTTCTAAGTCAGACAGGTTAGTACAGACGATTCGTAGAAAGGTTCTCTATGATAGCTACGCCTCTGATACGAAGGTTAATGAAGGACGTAAGAATTTGAATGGACAAATAAGTGAAATTTTTAAGAGCTTAAGTATAAGTTGATTATCGCACCAGTTTTGAGGACTTAGTCTATTATTGGAGAATACGAGATTTGCAGTGAGGTGTCGTATAAGGGATTTGATTACGTGGTAAGGCAACAAGGAAGATTGGTTGCTTATGCGTCACGACAATTGAGGTCATTGAATTTAATGGAAATCAGATAAGTTTTATCTTAATGATTTGAGGAGTTGTAGGTATGGGATCATAAGAGATGATCTATAAATGGTGATAATCTTTGGTAAGAATTACAATGGATGATTTATTGCTCGGAAGTCTTAGATTCGATTAAGCTATGAATTTACCAAGATGGATTATTTCAGGAGATAATTAAGATAGGGATTTGAGGAATGAATTTTTGTCTTCGGTGGATTAAGAATTAATTATCCCTTGATGCTAGATGGATGAGTGGTGAAATAGCATTATCGATGATTTCTTCTTGAGGTATCAGAAAGGATTTGAAGAGGTATCCGAAAACTTTTGGTGCAATAAATGACATTGGTTTGCACTAATTTTCAAGTGGTTGAGGTGAGTTCTTGATTTGGTTA